>CM046377.1:13881433-13919820 GCA_025413485.1 Ficus microcarpa | reverse complement strand
CTGCACAATATCCCCTACCTTGAACTTATTCCTTTGTGCAACCTTGTGCCAGTTGCGGGACAAAATGTAGGAACTGGAACTTTTAGAGTCCCATTTCTTCAAAATCATCTCCGTCTTTCGCAATTCTTTATCCGGCTCGATAAATCCCACCTGCCCTCGAGACCCCCGTCCGCCTTTCTCGTCACCAATGTCCTCTTCTCCTCCGTCAAGAAATCGTCCGACGCAATTTGTTTTAAAGTCATTGATAAACGGTTCTCAACCTTATCTAGATCGGTCTGGAATAGGCTCTTCTGGATAACAAACGTCACGGTAGAGAAATCGAAATCCCGAACCACCATCTCCCTCAAATTCTCCGGCATCGGCGGTGCCGGGTCCGGTCCCGCCCTTACACCTCTTTTGCCCGAATTCTTGGTCCTCCTCTTCTTCGTATTCACCTCTGCTTTGATCCCTTCGTCCAAACGACGGCGTTTCAATCGAGTTGCACCGGACTTCTTGCTGACTAATCTTTTCTGATCATCTTCATCAACGTCATGAATTTTGTGAGTAGCAGCAGTCTTGATCATCAAGTTTTCTTCTTTCTTTATGCGGTGGGGCTTGCCGGTGGTACCACGCCGTTTCGTCGGGAATTCGAAGGCGACGGGTGCAGATTTCAGAGCTGCAACCAAGTCCACCACTGGGTTTTCAATGATCTTTGGCAATGGCGGCTCATCTTCACCTGGCAAAGTTAGTTGGCCTTCAAGAACAGCACAGCAAACCTCTGCCAACATTAGTAAGTTGTCAAAGAATACATTAGGGGGCGGGTTTTCGGAGTCTTTTTGGGGGGTCGTCATCTTCATGAGACTCTTAGAGAGAGACACACAGATTGAAGAGAGACAAATTAAGAGCAAAATGAATAATAATAATAATGAGAGTAAATTTCGGATGGGGTTTAATCTGGAGGTTTATGTAGAGAGTAGTTCGAAGTCATCAAATGGGTTTCTAATCCTTTTTCATGTTAATAATTCATATATATGGGTTCAGTAAGCGCGCCAAGACTTTGATTACTTGGGGTCCTGGTTAGGGGCAAGGATAAGGACCCAGGTCGAGGTCCCGATCAACCAATACCAAGGCTGTAGTTCGGGATCGGGATCGGATCTACGGTCCATCATATGTGTCATGATATCAATGGGTGGTCTTGAGTCCATGACCCAATAATGGTGAACAAGAAAAAAAAAAGGGAGGCCCAGGAAGTATATATATTATACATTTGTACTAGAATGTACTCAGAAAACCTGATAAACAAACAAGACAGCTAATTATGTATGCAATAATCTTCAATAATAAAAGTAATCTTTATTATAAATAATAATAATAATAATAATGTGCAGCGGTAGTATCATGTGATTTAATCTCTATTTATTTATTTATTTTTATTCTTTACAGTGTATTGATGGAGTGACCGTTGTCTCAAACATCAAAAGTACTTGCATGTCTGATTAATTATCAAGAAAAGATTTTAATAGCCCATGATTAAAACAAACTAATTAAAGGGGACGTAATTACATAAAAATTAACTAATTATGTACTAGAGTGCCAAACTTGTGTTTGGCTTCCATGAAACCAAAAAAATACTTGAGAAGTTGTCAGTGACAAAACTTGCATTAGCACCTCGCTCCACATGTCAATGTCGCAAACTTACTCGCTACAACGAAAGATTGTTTAAAAACAATGTGTACCAAATTAACTGTAAAGTAATGTAATAAAAAGTAAAGATTTGGGAAGGAAAGTTATACTCTTAAATTCCTTATTATTATTATTATTATTATTATTATTATTACTTTAAGAAGTATTTATAGATCGTACATGAATGGTCTATACTAACTTAAGTTTAGTTTTCGGTTAGGAAATAAGAATCTATCTTGATCTCTATGTAAAACGCTGATATATATAAACACACACATATGTTTAGTTTCCTTTTCTCTTGGCCAAATCTTAATCCTCATGAAAAGGAAGAGCTCATATTCCCTTAACTTATCCTTCTAGCGAAAAAGAGAGAGAGAGAGAGAGAGAGAGAGAGAGAGAGTAAAATTGATCCCTCTTTTGAAGAATAAATTTCCCTCTGGTATTAGATGGTATCTTTCCAATCAAACAAATTAATTAAAACGGGTGCTGATTTGATTTTTAAGTTGCATGATACAAGTTATCATCTTGGGAATTTCTAGGGCAAGGGACGCTCTTTTTCTTACATATATATACATAATACATATTGTGCATATATATACATATATATCAGTTATTAAAGTATGCTTATATATACATGTGCATGTGCATGTGCTGAAAACAAAAGGATAAAACAAAAACAAAAGCAGAGCCTTCGTTTGATTTGACCCCAATGATGAACAAGAATGGAAGAAAACAGAGCAAGAAGACTTTACAGTTAATTTCAGGTTCGGCTTTTATATTATGAAAGCTTATATATATAGACAACCTTCGACGTGGGTTTTTACGCTAATTAAGCAGCTTTTCCTTTACAAAGTTGGAAATCTACATCGAGGACAAGTTCTATTCAAAATAATAATAATGTGAAAATATCTTTTTTTTTAATTTGTTTTTTGGGAAAATATTAGATAACCGCTCATTCAAAACCCAAGTTATCTACTTTCAAAATTCAAAAAACAAAAACAAAAACAAAAACAAAAAAACAAAAACAAAAACAAAAAAAAAAAAACAAAAAACAAAAAAAAACAAAAATCAAAAAAACAAAAAAACAAAAAACAAAACACAAGTTATCTAATTCAAATCATTTATTCAAAATTTGAAAACTTAAATCTCTTACACGTGTATGTTAGATTAGACTCAACTGTTAAAAGCATAGCTTGACAAGTCCATTACTTATCATTAACCTACTTATTTAATAAACACTCTTCTCTCTCAAATTTATCGTTGTCAGAAACTTACTCCAGAATTTTTTAATTCTGACAAATTTCTCTTGAAGTCAATAAATTGTTACAATGTGTCCCATTTAACTAGCTATGAACTTAAAAGAGTTGGTTTAATAAAAGCAAGTGTTAAAAAAATACTTCTACGTGCAAAATTCTGTTTGATGGTAAACACACAAATGTGTTGGTCTTCATTCACATTTGTTATGTTTTCACTAATTGTAGGCTTATTTCTCAAGACAAGAAGACAAGAAGCCTTCTTTTTTTAAAATAATTTTATATTTCTCTTTTGAAAGTGACCGAGAAGGTATTACCCAAAAGAAAAAAAAAGTAGGGAAGTAAAGTTTAAAAAAAAAAAATTGACACATTCTTCAATTAGTTTTTTTTTTTCTTCAGTCTGTTTTGACATGTATAAAAAAATAAAAATAAAAAATACACGTATAAATTAATTTTCATTCTGCTCTCGTTCAGTGTTGTCTCATTCTCTCCTCTCACCTAAATTTATGTAGAAGAAATCTAAATGACGGAAAATATTGCTGCTAAAATTTTGATGTCAATTTGTGGTTGCTAACTTGTGTGCCTAGCGATCAGCCTAACTACACCATAACAATGATTCGAATACTCAGCGTAAGTTTAAAAAATAGATAATTAAAGACATGCATATTCAAAAAAAAAAAAAAAATCGAAAGTTAGAATCATTCTTTAGGGTATTTAACATTTTGTAGAAAGTGACGGTGCGAAGGCCATTATTATTTTTCTAGATGACAATCCTTTCTAATTAAAAAATCCCGCCCTCGTGCAAACGACGTCGTTCTCATCCGGACTGACTATGCGGTCGGGGAATTCGAAGGCGACGGGTGCGGATTTTAGAGCTGCTAGTCTGTCCTGCCCTTCTTTCTTTATGCGGTGGGCCTTGCCGGTGGTACCACGCCGTTTCGTCGAGAATTCGAAGGCGACGGGTGCGGATTTCAGAGCTGCTAGTGTGTCCCGCCCTTCTTTCTTTATGCGGTGGGGCCTGCCGGTGGTACCACGCCGTTTCGTCGGGAATTCGAAGGCGACGGGTGCGGATTTCAGAGCTGCAACCAAGTCAACCAAGTCTTCAAGAAGAGCACAGGCCTCTGCCAACATTAGTAACGGGTTTTTTTTGGGGGTCGTCATCTTCATGAGACCCTAGAGACACAGAGCATGCATAGATATACATGAACAGGATCCAGAGCATATATATAGACCCGAGCGCATATATAGACCTCCCCCTGTTCAATCCCGTGTCAATTCCACATATAATTCCCAACACCATCACCCGCACAAGGACCAGCACCACCACCTTTGACTCTTCCTTTGATAGCGATGTTTTTGGTTTTTTTTTTTTAACTATGTCTCTTCCATGCAATCAATAATAAAATAATAATAATATGCATATTATGTGATCTCTATTTAAATTTTTTTTATACAGAAGTAAAGCCTTGCACGTAAGGGGACGGACGTAAACTGTTAATATTAAAGCCAATTTTGACTATTACGAATTAACTATTCATAAATTGTTTTTTTTTTTTTTCATTGAATTTTAAATTGACTTAAATAAGTCAATCACTTGATTATGTTTATCTGTGATTGATCAATGTTAAATATATATTTTTTTAATTATGATCAATTACTAATTAATGATATATATGTATTAGTGTTTTGGATTTTAATTTTTTTTTTCTGTTCTGTTCATACTTCATCAAATATTTTAAATTAATTTAGATTAAGACTATTTTAATTAGGTAAAAAAAAAAAAAATCAAATACGATGGCCACAGAGGAGAAATTAGAGAGCCTCGCATTAGGCTCTCCTATTGCTGCCTTCCATTCACACTTTAAATGAAAGTCCAAAGATATGCCTCTCATTATAGAACAAGGGAAAAATCAGATTTTGAAAAACGTTTTGAAGATTTATAATCACTTTAAATATTGTTAAGTATATATGTATATTTAGCCTAAAAATCAAATTTTGTGGAAAAAATAAATGGATTTTTTAGACGAAAGTTGAAGATGATTCAGATAGAACGATCACCGTAAGTTCTAAACGACCGTGTAGAATTACAATAGTTGTTCCTGATTGTTTCTGTATTATTCTTATTTTTTAAAATAGGAAGGAACGACCAATCAATCATTCCATAACTTTTTATAATTTTTCCTCTATTGTTTGCGATCATTCTCATGGAAACAAAAAAAAACCCATCATTGTATGGTGTTAGATGTAATTCAATATTATAGTGTTTCTTTTTTTAACTAAATAATTAATTTTGTTTTTCTTTTATAAAATAAAAAAAAATGAGAGAAGGCATGATTTAGTTCCATATTCCATTTTGCACGTATTCATTCAAATTTATGACATTGCAGACTCATAACAACAAGTGCTCAAAAATCAAAAAAATGCCTACAAATAAATATCGATAAAATCACTATATCAAATACCCCTAAACTTAGAATTTTGCTAGTCCTCAAGCAAAAAAACAAAAAAAAAAAAATCAAAGAAAAAGCTAAGAGAACAATAAAAACACAGTGTGAGTTTAAGCAACAAAATTGACAACCATGAATTTTACCTCAAAATCTACGAATGTCTTAAGCTCGAAAAGAAAATCAACCATTGTCATTATCTAGAATTTCAACACCCAATACTAGCATAAATCCACTCAAGACTCTCGTGTGTGTGTGTGAAGACCAAAACCACCCAACTAATCAAACACCAGATTGATTTATGCATTAAGGAAGTTCATGGACTTATCGCTAAATGATGAACTTAAGATCTACCATAGGCCCAATTTAGTGTTGCTCTCCACTAATGTAGGTTAGCGTAACACTGGAGATCAATAGGACTTTGTACGGCTTGTAACGTAAGGCTAAGGTAAAGGGTAGGTGAAAAAAGAAAATTTTAAGCTCAAATCACCCTAAGCACGCTTTGCACCTCATTCAATGGAAAACCCCCAAAATCTCCAATTTTGCATCAAATCAATCAATCACCCTTTCAATTTATAAAAGCGATATAAAAATAAACAACTTAAAACTTTTTATATCTTTTTCTCTTTTTCTTTTCTTTTCTTTCTCTCTGTTTTTTTAATTATTTATTACACCCCCAAACTTATTTATTTACATACTTGGTTTTTTTTTTTTTGAATTTAAGTAACATCGAAAATAGATAAAATATAACCAGCAAAAAATGATCCAAACCCCAATCCCAAGCTCATGTTGAACCAAAATACACTCGAATACAATGAAAAATGCATTTCGTGCCTAAAGTGATGGGTCAAGTGTTTGGTGAATTCTTTGATTGGTTAGGTTATACTAGTGTGGGTGAAGAACAAATTGGCTTAAAGGCTAAAAAGGGAACAAGGGATAATTTCCAAAAGGTTGGCTAGTACGGCTCAAACGGTCCAAAAAAACTTTGCCTAAATCATTTCTCCATGTTACCTAACCTAGGATTTCGCCTTGAGTTTTACCAAATTGGATTCTAGAGCCCTTGATAGACCATGAACCTAGCTAAATGCATAAATGCTCTCTAGTTATTTAAAAAGAGTAAGTAGCTAAGATTTTTGGTGGCCAAGTGATTAAGAGTCAAAAGTGTCTCTAGCTAGCATGAATGTCAAGCACACAGAAATCACAATTGAAAGATGTTAGAAACGACCTCAAGAGAACAATTTGTAGTTGTGACTATCATCGATTCATGGTCATCTCTTGCCAACAAAAACTCATCAATTTTTTTTTTCCAACACAAAAAATGAAAATAATAACATTAAAAGAAACACTTAACACAAACCACAAAGAAGATTACAAACAAAAACACAAACCATAGAAATCATGGGAAACTAGGTACCAAAACAACAATAAGACCGAACAATAAGAACAAAAAGACCAACTAAGTGTCTTAAACTAGGCCTGGCATCCTTAGTTTTGGAACTGTCACCGCTTTGTCTTTTGGCAACAGATTTCACCGGCATTTTTTTCTAACTTTTTTTTTTTTAACGTTTCCAAACAAGAAGCACCACTATCAGAAAGCATAATTTACCCATAATACAACCAAACAACCAAACCACGTCCAAACCTCAAACACCTCCGCAAACAATCAAACCAACAATAACCAAGCCTCAAACAATCAAACCACAAATGCTAATCATCTCTACAAAATCAAACTAATAACCCACAATATAATACCCTAAACAATCAAAATCTTCCACTTTTCACATCAAACAAACCAGCCTATCAAGCTCCCAAATAACCCACATCTTCCACAATACCAATAGTACCAAAAATTATCAAAGGGAGGCACAAATTGGTTACCTTGATGTTGATGAAGAGTGAGAGACTCCCAATTTCGCGCTCCTTGTAGAGTGAAGTCTCCTTTGATGTAGAAAATGAAAATTGGTATGGAAGATGAGTAAGAGAGAGAAAGGGATGAAGAAGATGAAGAATAGTGAAAAATGGGGATGAAGATATTTGGGAGAATAGAGATTAGAGGGTGAGGTTGAGAAATTTTGGGGGGGAATTTTCGGTTTGGAGAAGAGAGAGAATGAGATTTGGGTGAGAATGAGATTTGGGTGAAAATGAGATTTTTGGGATGGGGATTTTCAGTTTGGAGAAGAGGGAGAATGAGATTTCGGGCAAAAACTTGCAGTTTACACTGCCCAGCAAACACGTGGTGCAGTGGAAGCTTTTCATGCTGCAGCGCGCCTTTTTTTTTCTTTTTTTTTTTTTTTTGACTGATCCCCGCTGCAGCGAGCTTCTTGGCTTTGCAGCCTCCAGAAAATGACCTCTCGGGTCTATAGCACGCGCTGCAGTGCTTAAAAGGACCGCTATAGCGCCTGTTTTTTTTTTCTTCCTCTCGCTGCAGCGGACTAGAGACAAATAATATAGCGTAAATTGAAGACTCTAACCTCAGAAATTAGCTTATTTACTCGTTACAAAAATTTAACGTCACTATATCATGCACTCCTTGTATGCAACCCTGAATCATTAGTTTAAGTAGAAGCATTTCAAAATAGAAAATATCAGCCCACTTAAATTTAACCAGAATCACTATCATATGGAAATGGCTACTTCTCAATCTTCAAAACTTGCAAAATATGTGAAAATTTTAAAGAACCAAAAATATGGAAGAAAGTGTATGTTGATACGCATAAGAAAGTGATTACGACTTACATGAGGAATAGGATATGTCCCTACTGTTTAGGAAATTTAACAAATAGGATATGTCCTTAGTGTTTAGGAAATTTAACAAAGGCAAGGTCTATTGACACCCCCATTTTATTTTTCTTACTCATATTTTTTTATAAATTATTTTATTACTAGATTGTCCACTGATAAAATCACTTATAAGTATAACAATGTTTATAAAAACTACTCATTGCAACCACCCTTGTTTTAAAAAAAAAAAAAAAAAGAAAGGCTATTTACCTTAGTTTTTAGCTCGTTTACTATTTTTTCATTAACTTTTCTTATTTTTTGAATTTATTTAATATGTTTTGATCTTTCTCAAGAAGAATACGACAATATCTATTATTTTGTTGGGTGTATGCCGCTTTTTCATGTTGTTGATCATATAGCCATTGTTGGTTTTTCTTTTTTCATTTTTTCATTTTTTTTTTGATAAATGCTATAGTTGCTTTATGTTTGTAGTTTTGTTCCAATATATCTTTGTCGTTATTTATGTTGCTGTAGTTTTTTTTTTTCTTTTTCCTTTTTAAGTTTAAGACCTTGCCGTAATTTTTCCAAAGGAATACAAAAAAACAAAAAAACAAAAAACAAAGATGATGGACAATACGTGGGGTATTTGGAAGGGAAAAAAAAAAAGGAAAGAAAGAAAGAAACAACGTGGGATTTGATTGGTGAGTGAGAAAATATAGGAGAAAAAAAAATACTAACATTGGTTTAGTGGGTTTGTTTTGGTGGGTGAAAAAAGGATGAATATTAAAATTTGATTCTAAGGGTTTTTTTGGAATAAAAAAGGGGTGTAACAAGTAATAATTAAAATTTAAAATCTTTGTAATGGGTGGATTAAGTAGAGGGGTGGGAAAAGCAAAAAAATGGGCGTCAATAGACGTCCCCTTTAACAAAACATGATATTTATCAGCATACCATTTACCATTTCCTCATCCACCCAAGCATCCCCCTTCATCTTTGGATGGACAAATTGAGTATTTCAACAGCAAGATCACTAAGGTCCTCGCCTGAATGTAACAAATTATGCACAACAACAATATTCTAACCTTACAATCAAAACAAAATTTAAATCAGGTCCAAGAATCTTTATATCCGCTCTAATTTATCGGAATGCATTTGATGACTGATCTACTTAGATTTCGAAATCTATGGAAACTAACCTGCAGAAATTCTCTGTTGAAGATCCAAAAGAAGCTTAACGTCATCTTCTTTCACAAGTAGATGCTGCACCAGTATTTCCCTTCCACCACAAGATCCACTTTCAGCACCAAACGAAGATGAGAAAATTTAATATTAGACAAACTCATGAAGAAGACAACCGTGATTCTAAGTGACAAAAACCTGTAACAAAATTTAAGAGGACAGCTACTGACACGTGAACTTTATAGCCGTAACAATAGAAGCCGATTAATCAAACAAAGACATTCGACCTTTAAGACACAACAGCATCATTTACCACCCAAATTACATGGGACGACCCCGTTCGTTGTGAGGCGAGGAGAAGAACAGACAATGTAAAGTCAAAAATCACAACCTCATCAACTTAATAAGCCATCAAATTTGAAAAGAAACCAAAAACAAATAAATCATTACCGACCATCATCAAATCTCAAAATGTCTAGCACTAAGATCAGATAAATTTATCTAATTATTTATTATGAATTACCCTAGAAACATCTGAACTAATCATTGAAAAGAAAACGAGCAATAATAACGCAAAATAACTTATTGATTACTGGTCTTACAATAAAATCCACTCAATCAGTAATACTTTAATCGGGGTCGAATTTTTATCCTGATTATGAAGCCGCCAGCAAGTTCAATTGGCCCTAACTCTCTGAGGAATTTGAGGTGGATGACACTTTTTAAAGCCTACTTTTTAAGTAAATGCTTTACATTTAAATCAACTTTGATAAATCCTTGATTGACATTTGTTACATCATTACTTATTAATTATTGATTTTCCCAGTTACGCCTAATTTATCAATTTTCAATCACGTAAATTATTAATTTTCGAATGTTTAAAAAAGGGGACCTTTTTTTTTTTTAAGGAGAATTATTAAAAACATGCTCTAAAAATGGCCATTTTTTGCACACATCCCTCAGTCTCATCCGAACAGAGTTTCTCTCTCAAAAAAAAAATCCTTAAATTCAACGAAAAAAAAAAGTTGGTTTCTCCGAATGATTTGTTCGTTTAGGCCTGAAATTCATGAAATTGAAATCCCGAAAAATGAAAGAAATGAAGTTTCCCGGCGTACCTGAGGCTTTGGAAGAAGGAAAATCCGCCATGGGAGTTAAGCGCTTGAAGCTGAAAGGAAAGGGAAGAGGAGGTGCAGATGGTTTAAGGGTTTGGGGGAGAAAGGATAGAAATGGTGAAAATGAAGAGACTTTGCGAAGGTTTGAAGGCAAAAAGAAGTGAACTTGAGAAGAAATGAGAACAGAGTATTTCAGAACAGAGAGAGCTGGAAGATGTGAAGCCGTCAACATTTCGTCCCTGATTTTTGAAGCTCAAAGAGCGAGGGAAAGACAGTCACAGAGAGAGAGAGAGAGAATTACAATTGGACAAAAGTTGTGTAAAAGTAGGATCCGATTTCCTGTCGTCTACTTTGAAACGGCATATAGTTTTTTCTCTAACTTAGCTGTCATTGTGACTAAAACATGTCGTTGGACTAAAAAAAATAAAAGACTTGCCCCCATACTTGGTTGAGCTACTCTCCCTCGTGTTTACGATCATTTCGGCTTTTTCTTTGAAAAATGATTGTGTTAAGGTCTGTTTGTTACTATGATTGAAGTTGGAATGTTATAAATTGAAATTAAAATGTGATAAAAAAAATAAATTGCGATACAAAAAATAATATAGGATTTTAAAATGTAGTTGGGAAAGATGTTTTTTGACGTGGAAAAATCATAGAACAATGAAGCAAGAAAGAAAGACAAATTAGTTAGCCACATTTTTGTAATATTGGTAACTTGTAATCCACTTTTTCTTTTTCATTATTTTTATTATTATTATTATTATTATTACTATTATTATCATACCAAAGGTAAGCCACTTTTTATTTTATCCAGCAAGAGAGAAAGCTCACTTACATTTTTTTAATTTACTAAAAAAAAGAAGAAGAAGAAAGCTCACTTTTGTTCTGTACAATGATATAGAGTAAGCCACGTTTTAAATCAATGAGAGCAAGTATTATTAAAGCAATTTATCATAAGGGCAATTTTATTTAGCAAATTAACCTGCAAATCCATGAAATAAACAAAACAAAAAATTCCAAACAAAACTATATTTCGACCTGTATGTCACGGTATATATATATATATATATATATATTTCTTTTGTATTAACTACTTCAATTTGAAATGTATGTAAATATAGGAATTACTAATTATACAACAACAACATTTTGTTTGCATTTCGACCTCGCGTCGTACCATGGATCTCCACCATTGGTTGTTTATTGAGTGGTCTTAAGATAGGTCAATGGTGAGGAGATGGGTGTAACTGTTAGAATTAATTGTGATTTTACTCGTTTGGGGTTACGTTTGAAGACGGTGTTTAGGATGTTAGAGTTGTTTGAATTTTGGAAATGTGTGTTCGATGAAAATGAATTATTTGAAGTGAAAAATGTAAAAACTTGAAATGTATTGGGAAAAAAAAATTAGCAATATGGATTTTTTTTTGTTGATCTCGAAATTCTATGCAATTTGGGAAATAATCTTATTTCGAATTAAAATGATAAAGTTATGAAATTTTAAAACTTGAGTTTTTTTAAAATGTTTATAAAAGTGAATAATAAAATTGGAGAAAATGACAAAAAAAATTTTGGGAAAATACTTTTCCAAATAGGGAATGGGAGTCAATCCCTTGTTTACTTGCTCTTTTTTTTTTTTTTCTTTCTTGAATGGGAGTGAAAATGGTGGGTCTCATACCAATTTGGGATTGAGGAATGAAACTGACAATCTTATGCCCCATTCGAATTGTGACTCGCATTCACACTATTAACATCAAATTACCATTTTATTCTTAATTTATCTACAAAAAATTGTATTAAAAATAATAACAACCCTACTCCTGATAAGTAAACATGCTATAAGTATTACCGTAAATCTAAGGCCCGTTTAATTATTTTTATTAACCAAATATAATATATTTTTACTAACTTAATATTATATAACTATCCTAATTACTATTAATGTTATTAGACTAAATAAAGAACTTTTTTTTATCTTCTATTTTTATATTTTTTTACTTACTTATTTTTTTTTACTCTTTTTTTATTTTTTTAAACAAAAAATTACGCAATTTAATTTTATTGCCTTAATATTATCATAATAGTTATTTTACTTTTAATTAATAGTATGATAATAAATAAAAGGGGTATACAAGTAAATTTATAGCAACTAACTCCGATTCTTATTCTAAGTAAACGCATGAATGAGATTGATAGTGATTTCAACTCCGATTCCTAGAACCCAAGTAAACAGCATATTCTGACTCCGAATCCAGTTCACTCCGAATCTTACCCACTCCAATTCATGATCACTCCAATTACGGGTAAGTAAACATGCCATTATTGTAGTCATAGATTTATGGATCCTCATTGAGATTTTATCATTAACTATACTTCTTGATATTTGACAAGTTTTACCTTGAAAAAAAGGTGAAAAAAGGTGTCCATAGGCTCAATATATATATATATATATATATATATATTTATATCCTTTGAATTCATAAAGACACCCGAGAACCCATATTTACTAATATTTTAGAGGCAAAACCCAATATAGAAATAATAAAATAAGATTGTGAGAAAGAATGACAAGAAAAACCTTTTAATGTTCTTGGAAATGGGTAAACAATATGGTTTCCCATTTTTTCTCTTCCTCTTTTTCTCTCAAATTTTTTATAAACTAGGGATTTCTTTTGCGTAGAACTTCTACCGCCGTTGCTATCATGGCTGGCAAAAGTGATCGGCAGTTTGATTATCTCGATGAGGATGGAGTCTGAGGGTCCTAATTAGGAGTTTATCAACCAGATCTAACCGGTGAGCTTCCGACGATTTGGGATCTAGTGAGACCTACGGTGATCCCTTACCTCCAATTGAGTCGATTGATTTCCTCTGAGTTGTGGCATGCAGTAAAATGGTTGTTCCACGTGGGGCAAGAATTTTGCGGGGCAATGTCGTTTAATATTCATGCTTTGTTTTTGTGTTTAAGTTTTAGTTTTAGTTTTAGTTTTAGTTTTATAATAAAGGAGCTAATTCTCCTACCTCCGGTTTGTTTTTGTGTGTGTGTTCCGCTTAAGTTGTTTTCTAGCGGTATATGTTTATGGGTTCCATTAGTATTAGGGCTATACAGAATTTGTTATAATCTCCGTACTGCGAGTGACTGTCTCTCGATCGATCGGAATATTCTATCGATAGTAGATGTTTTTTTAAAAAAAAGCTTTATACATACTCAATTATAGGATTACCGAGCAATTCGAGAAATTTTCCCATCATTGGGTCTCGGCTAAAGTCCTCCTTACTGAGTTTCATCAGATTTTACTGATGGAATCAATCTTAGTTGAGGTTTATGCCTCTTGTATCTCATGGTTGTTTCATCTTTAATATTGATGTTTGTACCCAATTTTAATTTAAATGATAATTTTTCTTTTTTTTTTTTAAATGAGCAAACAATAGTTGCTTTGCCTTGATCAATTATATTTTAATTTTTTTAAAACTTTTTTACATGAGTCTTAGTCGAACTCTAATAAAATTTCCTCTATATTTACAAAATAAACATTCTTTTCCTCTACACATAAATGTGGGGTGGGGTGGGGGGAACCCCACAGACAATTCCCAATTTTTCTTATTCTCAATCACCAAATGGATTCTCAAAATTTTCCATGCCTTGCCATGTAGATTTTTCTCCATGAGATACAGCGTAATGAGTACTCATCATATACCGTTACAGTTGACTTCTTTTTTTAACATTCATCTTTTATAAAATATGCAGAAAATAAATTAATTTGAAATAATATTCTTGACTTGTCGAAAATTTTATTTAGAAAACTTCAAAAAATTCTAGGAATTTTTGTTTTCTTATCAAAATAACTTTCATAATTATTATAAGTTTTAAAATCTATATCATGAAATAAATTTAAGAAAAGCCATAATTATCTTTTAATCAAAATAATCATAAATCAATGTCTCAAAATTTTAGTTAAAATAAAACATGATCGTTTCCCATGTTTTCTCATCACACATCGTCTCGTTTCTACTCCAAGCTTCTCCATTGCTACATCTTTACCATTTTTCTTTATTTGTAACATGAATTAACTTATAAAAACGAGAGCTTAGTAAAACACTTAAATTTCACAAATGTAAATAAACATTTTTTGTTTTGTTTTTCATCATTATCATAAATCATAAATATAAATATCTTTTTTTTTTTAATTTCACTTTAAACTATCATATATTAGGCTCGCGTTGTTTCATCATAGCATGCAAGTCACGGAAAAAGTGGAGCAGCAAATCCCAAACTAACCATGATGAATAGTGCACTCACCTATCATCATTATCATTAAGGGTATACAATATCATTTAAAACATAAAAATACATATATTTACATATAAATACGTTTCATCAAAATGTCAAGAAATCGTCCGTCGCAATTTGCTTTAAAGTCATTGATAAACGGTTCTCAACCTTCTCTAGGTCGGTCTGGAATAGGCTCTTCTGGATAACAAACGTCACGGTGGAGACATCGAAATCCCGAACCACCATCTCCCTCAAATTCTCCGGCATCGGCGGTGCCGGGTCCGGCCCCGCCCTTACACCTCTTTTACCCGAATTCTTGGTCTTCCTCTTCTTCGTATTCACCTCTGTTTTGATCCCTTCATCCAAACGACGGCGTTTCAATCGAGTTGCACCGGACTTCTTGCTGACTAATCTTTTCTGATCACTTCATCAACGTCGTGAATTTTGTGAGTAGCAGCAGTCTTGATCATCAAGTTTTCTTCTTTCTTTATGCGGTGGGGCTAACCGGTGGTACCACGCCGTTTCGTCGGGAATTCGAAGGCGACGGGTGCGGATTTCAGAGCTGCAACCAAGTCCACCACTGGGTTTTCATTGATCTTTGGCAATGGCGGCTCATCTTCACCTGGCAAATTTAGTAGGCCTTCAAGAACAGCACAGCAAACCTCTGCCAACATCAGTAAGTTGTCAAAGGATTCATTAGGGAGCGGGTTTTCGGAGTCTTTTTCGCGGGTCGTCATCTTCATTAGACTCTTAGAGAGAGACATACAGATTGAAGAGAGACAAATTAAGAGCAAAATGAATAATAATAATAATGAGAGTAAATTTCGGATGGGGTTTAATCTGGAGGTTTATGTAGAGAGTAGTTCGAAGTCATCAAATGGGTTTCTAATCCTTTTTACGTTAATAATTCATATATATGGGTTCAATAAGCGCGCCAAGACTTTGATTACTTGAGGTCCTGGTTAGGGGCAAGGACAAGGACACAGGTCGAGGTCCCGATCAACCAATACCAACGCTGTAGTTCGGATTCGGGTTCGGGATCGAGGTCGGATTTACGGTCCATCATTTGTCATGATATCAATGGGTGGTCTTGAGTCCATGACCCAATAATGGTGAACAAGAAAAAAGAGGGAGGCCGAGGAAGTATCTTATACATACGAGTGTACTCAGAAAACCTGATAAACAAACAAGACAGCTAATTATGTACGCAATAATCTTCAATAATAAAAGAAATCTTATTTATAATAATAATAATAAAAATAAAAATAATAATAATAATATGCAACAGTAGCATCATGTAATCAGAATAATTTTAATCTCTATTTATTTTATTTTATATTTTTTACAATATATTGATAGAGTGACTGTTGTCTCAAACATCAAAAATAAAGCCGCAAGCTATATATCTGATTAATTACCAAGAAAGATATTTAATAACCCATAATTAAAACAAACTAATTAAAGGGGACGTAATTACATAAAAATTAACTAATTATGTACTAGAGTGCCAAACTAGTGTTTGGCTTCCATGAAACCAAAAAAGAAACTTGAGAAGTTAGGCGGTGACAAAACTTGCATTAGCACCTCGCTCCAACATGTCAATGCCGCAAACTTACTCCTCTTCCATTATAGCGAGCTACAACGAAAGATTGTTTAAAAACAATGTTTATCAAATTTACTGTGAAGTAATGTGTAACAAAAAGTAAAGATTTGGGAAGGAAAGTTTATACTCCTAAATTCCTTATTATTATTATTATTATTTTCACATCTCCTATTTTTATGTATTCTAAAGGAATTTTGCGGTTAACAAAGCAAGTAAAAAAATACAAAGAATTAAGAGAATAGGGAAAGGTTTTACCAAATACACATTGTGTGTCGAAAATTAAAGCTCTACAATCATGACGATTACTTCTTCCTTGACTAGTTTGCTCTGTTTCTCACATTTATCATCACCATCATCCAAACGATGGGCCTTCATCCGGATGATGCATATGACAAAGGAGAGAAGACAGAGCAAGAAGATAAACTACGTATCTAAAATTGAAACTTGAATTTTAGGATGGTTTAAAAAGTTTGTATAGATCATACATAAATGGTCTATGCTAACTTGAAGTTTAGTTTTCCGTTAGGAAATAAGAATCTATCTTGATTTATGTAAAACGCTGATATATATATACACACACACACATACATATGTTTAGTTTCCTTTCTTTTGGCCAAATCTTAATCCTCAAGAAAAGGAAGAGCTCACAGTCCTTGAACTTATCCTTCTAGAGGAAAAAAAAAAGAGTAAACTTGATCTCTCTTTTGAAGAATAAATTTCCCTCTTGTATTAGATGGTATCTTTCCAATTAAACAAATTAATTAAAATGGGTGCTGATTTGAGTTTTAAGTTGCATGATACAAGTTATCATCTTGGGAATTTCTAGGGCAAGGGACGCCCTTTTTCGTACATATATGTGCATAATACATATTGTGCATATATATACATGTGCTTGTGCATGTGCTGAAAACAAAATCTTTAAAACAAAGACAGAAAGCAGAAAACAAAAACAAAAACAAAAGCGGGGCCTTCGTTTGATTTGACCCCAATGATGAACAAGAATGGAAGAAAACAGAGCAAGAAGACTTTACAGTTAATTTCAGGTTCGGTTAAAGACAAAAAGCCTTCCTTTTTAACTAATTTTGTATTTCCCTTTTGAGAAAGTGACCGAGAAGGTATTTTCCAAAAGTGAGAGAGAAGGTGAGAGGCGAGAATGAGACAAGAATGAAGGAGAGCAAAAGAGAGAAAATGAAAATTAATTTATACGTGTATTTTTTATTTTTATTTTTTTATACATGTCAAACAGAGTGAAGAAAAAAAGAAAAAACTAATTGAAGAATGAGTCTCAATTTATTTTTTAAACTTTACTTCCCTGCTTTTTTTTTTTGGTACTTTCTTTCAAATTTATGTTTTGCACCAGAAAAAATATAGATCCTAAGAAATCTAAATGACGGAAAATATTGCCGCTAAAATTTGGATGTCAATTTGTGGCTGCTAACTTATGTGCCTGGCGATCAGCCTAACTACACCATAACAATGTGGAATTCCAATACTTGTCCTAAGTTTAAAAAATAGATAATCAAAGACATGCATATATATATATATATATATATATATCCAGGTGTTCTAATTAAGTAGTATTATGTTATTGCATTAATTCTCTAACATTTGAGAATAAGCACAATTAAAATTAAAAAAAAAAAAAAAAAAAAAAGTAAGCATCCATCTTGAAACAACGAACTAATTTCACAATTCCCAAAAAAAAAAAAGAAAAAAACTAATTAATTTCACTTCTCTACAAATAATAATAATAATAATAATAATAACAATAATAAGGGATTTACAGTTAAATAGCTTTTTTTAAGTTTTTCCAATAAATGGTTGAAATTTTTAAAAATTAGTTAAAAGATCATTTTTTTTTAAATTGTTAATCAATTATCTTAAATGATCAATCAGTGATTGATTGCATGATAGTTAATTAGTGATTTAATAATTGATTAACCAAAATGTAACTATTAAAATTCATAGTCAATCATTGATTGATTATTAATTAATCACTAAATTTTATAATCAATCATTGATTGGTCATTAATCAATTGACCAAATCTGAAAATCACAAACGGCTAATTATTTTAAATAAAAAAAATTAAATCATCTATTAAATTAAGAGACAAAAAAAGGGCCACCAAACCTAATTTGCTTATAATAATCAGTTAATTTCACTTATGGGGAAAAAAAACTCATAAAGAAGTTTATACATCTAAATCTTGGAGTGAATGTCAAAAGAAGTACTACGTAAAATTATTGTTGGCTTGTTACTGTGTTCAGTGGGTTGGCCTAGGTTTTTTTTTTT
This sequence comes from Ficus microcarpa, assembly GCA_025413485.1. Taxonomy (NCBI): domain Eukaryota; kingdom Viridiplantae; phylum Streptophyta; class Magnoliopsida; order Rosales; family Moraceae; genus Ficus; species Ficus microcarpa. Next base: position 13,901,286 of record CM046377.1, on the reverse strand, counting down.
TTTTTTTTTTTTTGGGGTGAAAGGACTTAAATAAAGTTGGATACAATGATGATTGCATTATAATGTGGAGTAGATCATTGAATCTCTTATCTTTTGAAGGGAGTTTAAAATAAAAGAATACCAATTACAAAGATATCTTTCTCTACCAAGTGTATCCAGGTGCTTTAATTATAATTAAGCTTATGTTTGGTTTATGAGTGAGAGATAAAATTTTGAAATTGGAGTTGTTTGACTTTTTAAAAAATAGTTATAATTTTTATTAACTTTTGAAAAAAAAAATTGAGATGAAAAAGTACAATTTAGTTAGAGTTAAAGTTGAAATACCAAACAAATCCTAAGTAAGTAGTATCACAGTTGAGAATAAACAAAATTCAAAAAGAGAGAGAGAGAATTAACCATCCATATTTTTTTAAGGGGAGTTAATCATCCATATTGAAACAACTAATTAACTCCACTTCTCAGCAAAGAAAAATAATAAAAATTAATGAATTAATCTCAATTGTGAAAAAAAAAAAAAAAAAAAAACTCAAATATCAGGTATAATTAGCCAAAATTAATATTCTCAGCATTGTGACCACTAGCTACGAACTTGTTGAGAGAATTGGCCTTATATGTCTGATCACTAAGCTTATGTTTGGTATGCTGACTGAAGATAAAATTTTTAAGTTAGAATTGATTGAATTTTCAAAATTTAAGTATAATTTTTATTGATTAAAAAAAATAAAACTAATTTTTTTTAAACAAAATAAAACTAATTTAAAGAACATACAGTTTAATTGAAGTTAAATTGTAATGTCAAAAAACTGAAAAATATTGACTTATAAAGAAAAATCACGAATATAAAAAAATAACGTAAATTTGTAAATTAACTTACAAAATTTAGTTTGGCTTTGCATGAAAAAAAAAAAAAAAAAAAACCAACTAATCAATCATTATAAAGCTTGATCATTATTACCCCTCTAATCAAGATCATCTTCTACGACTCCAACAGCCACAGCAGCAGCCGAAGAAGAAGAAGCCCCTTCTTGGACAACAGCAGCAGAAGCAGACGAACAAGAAGCCGGTTCTTGCACAGCAGCAGCGGCAGCAGAAGAAGAAGAAGCCTCTTCTTGGACAGCAGAAGTAGAAGCCGAGGAAGAAGAAGAAGCCCCAACTCGGCCGAGGTTGACGATGGCGAAGCATGGCTTTCCCTCTCTGCTCCTGAAGAACCATATCTGCACTATCTCACCCGCCTTTAGCTTATTCCTATCAGCAACCTTGTACCAGTTGTGCGTCAACACATAGTTACTCGTACTCTTAAGGTCCCATTTTCTCAACATTATCTTCGTCTTACTCAATTCATTATCCGGCTCTATTAAATCCACCTCTATGCTCTCCACACGCCCGTCTGTCTTTCTCTTCTCCAATGTCCTCTTCTCCTCCTCCGTCAAGAAATCGTCCGACGCAATTTGTTTCATCGTCATCGACAATCGGTTCTCAACCTTCTTCAGATCGGTTTCGAACAAACTCTTCTGAATAACAAGCATCACAGTTGAGACATCAAATTCTCGAGCCACTTTCTCCTTCAAAGTGTCCGGCATCGCCGGTGCGGGGTCTGGTCCAGCGACTATGCATCTTTTACCCGAAATCTTACCACCAGAAATCTTCTTCCCCTTTCCCTTGGTCCTGCTACTAATCTTCTTCATCTCCACGTCTGTTTTGAGCTCTTCGTTTTGAACATCTTTATTGAAGGCGAAGGGTCCGTATTTCCGAGCTCCAACCAAGTCCACCACTGGTTCTTCATCCGACAAAACTAGTTCGCCCTTTATAACCTTATCGCAAACATCTGCAAACATTCGGAAGTTAGAATCATCAGCGGGTTCTTTAGGGTCCGGATTTTCGGATCCTTTTTCGGGGAGTACCGTCATCTTCATGAAACTCTTAGAAAGAGAAATACACTGGAAGAGAGATAGAGAGTAAGAGAATATATAATTGATAATAATAAGGAGAGTAAAATTTAAGGTGGGGTATATGGAGGTTTTTATAGAGAGAAGAGTTCGAAGTGAGATGGATCTCTAATCTCCTAATTAGTCTAGTCGCATTCAGGTATATATAGGTTACGTACATGAGGTATAATTATCTTTTATTATTATTATTATTGTTTTTTTTTTGAAAGTGATTATCTTGTAATTTTTTTTTCGAAAATATATATATAGTTTTCGTCTCTATTACGTAGGGTTTTTCTTTTTTTCCCCCCTCTTGCGTTGCTATCCTTGGAGACCTGAAATTTTATTTTTTATGTTCCACTTAATTTTTTTTTTCATTTAAACTATTTTTTAAAGGAACCTTTAATTTTTTTTAAATGAAAGCGATTTTCTGAAATATATTTAAATTTAATATTTTTCAAACAATTATCCGAAACATCATTTAACCAAACTTGACTTTTATAAATAAAAGTAACTAGCAGAGATTCTTAAAACGTTCCAAGGTTTTGACATTGCCATCCTAACATGGTGGTTATTCTTCTATCGCTATTAGTATGGGAAAATTTAATATTTTGTTTTATATCTGGTGATTCTTAATGATTTTTCCAATATGTGTAATTTTCTAATTGCTGACTTGTTGGTCTGAAGAAGTTCATATAGAGCAGGACCTTTTAGGCGCTACTTGTATAAGTTCGAAAGAGAAGTGAGCAACGAGTTAGTCTTTCCGATTAACTATTATTTCTCACCATTTATTTTCCCAATAATAATTCGAGAAAATTGAGAAAGTTTGATTTACTAGGGGGAGTTTGGTGGAGTAGTTTGAGTTGAGATTTTTAAGTTAGAATAGTAAATTTTTTTGAATTTTCAGAAAAGACAAAAAACTTTTTGAGAAAAAGACAAAAACTTTTTGGGAAAAAGACAAAAAAAAGTACAGTTTGAGTTGAAATGAGATGGTGAGGCAAACACCCCCTAAGATACTTCTCAAATTTGTAGCAAGTATGCTAACAACTACTTTTTTTTTCCTTTTTGGGTAAACAAATTTAGGAAGAATTATTATTTCTTCTCTCCATTTTTTGCTTTGCACTTTATTTCAGATTTTTTTTCCCCGCTGAAAATCCAAAAGCAGATCCTTTAAAAAGACAAATTAACTAAAAATCTATGCTGTTAAATATATATACACACACTCACACATTGGTGTTCTAATTAAAAGGGTACGTTCTTATTGGAAAATCACTGACACTTCGGAATAAGCAAAATATAAATAGAAAAATAAAAAATCACAGTTTTGAAAGTTGAAACAAAATAATACTTCATATTATTGCCAAAAAAAAAAAACTCAAATATCGTAAGTAAAGCCGCAAGCTTTATGCACTTGAAGAACTAGATCAGTACTTAAACATCTGATTAATTACAAAAAGGATATTTATATATACTAATATAAATTAAAACAAATTAAAAGAGATGTAATTACATAAAAATTAATAATCCGTTTGGTGAAACGGTTTGGATTGAAATTTTTAAGTTTGAATTGGTTGACTTTTTAAAATCTAGTTATAATTTTTGTTGATTTTTTTTAAAAAAATAACAACTGAGATAAAAATTTTGAGTTTAAAATGGTTTATTAAATGGAAGTTAACTAATTAAGTACCCCTGTGCAAAACTTGTGTTTGGCTTGCGTGAAACCAAAAAAGAAACCAACCAACCATTATGGAGCTTGAGAAGCTAGGCAGTGAGTCCTCCATTGTACATCTTTTCCGACCGACGATGAAGAAGAAGCCGATTCTCGGCCGAGGTTGATGAGAGCGATGCAGGGCTTTCCCTCTCTGCTCCTGAAGAACCAAATCTGCACAACGTCACACGCCTTTAGCTTATTCCTTTCGGCGACGTTGTGCCCGTTGTGTGACAAAACGTAGGAACTGGAACTTAGTAAGTCCCATTTCTTCAACATCATCTCGGTCTTGCTCAAATGTTTATCCGGCTCGATAAAATCCACCTTGATGCCCTCGAGACGCTTATCCGGCCTTCTCTTCGCCAACGTCGTCTTCTCCTCCTCGGTCAAAAAATCGTCCGATGCAAGTTGTTTTAGAGTCATCGATAACCGCTTCTCACCCTTCTCCGGATCGGTCTGGAGTAGACTCTTCTAGATAACAAACGTCACGGTAGAGACATCGAAATCCCGAACCACCATCTCCCTCAAATTCTCCGGCATCGGTGGTGCCGGGTCCGGTCCCGCAATTACACCTCTTTTACCTGATTTCTTAGTCCTTTTCTTCTTCTTCACCTCTGTTTTGACCCCTTCGTAGGGCTTAAGACTACGATCATGGCGCGTCTCGGGAGGAAGAACCGGGAGGTCGTTGTTGTGACGAATGTCGTTGATCATCACGTTTTCTTCTTTAATTATGCACTGGTGGCGGCCGAGAGAAACCCGTCTTTTCGCCGGAAAATCGAGGGAGGCGGGTGCGAATTTCAGGGCTTCAAGCACTGTTTTATGGTTGATTTTTGGTAATGGTGGCTCATCTAGAGCTCGTTTGCCATCTAGAACGTCACCCCGCCTACATTTCTAAGTCGCGAACAAGGGACGCTTTCTGGGTCATCTTCTTCAAACAAGAACGAGAAAGACACTGATTCAAGAGAGAGAGAGAGAGAGAGAGAAAGTCTAGTGAAGAACGAGAGAAAAGCTTGTTGATTTCAGGGGTAATCTAAAACCTGTTTATCAAGTAATAATATGTTTATAATAATTCTACGGGGGTGAAAAACCAATATATCCGGGTGCGTTTCTAAAATTGTTCCCCCCCTTTTTTTTAAATGCTAGAGTAATAAACCTGTTTATCAAGTAATAATATGTTTATAACAATTCTATGGGGGTGAAAAACCAATATATCCGGGTGAGTTTCTAAATTTGTTTTCCCCTTTTTTCTTTTTTTTTTTTTTAATTATTTTGGGAAAGGCGTAATCTTTAGTTGCACATGGGGTTCCATAAATGCTAGAGTGGTTTTTATTTTTATTTTTTTGTGTGGGAGAAAAAAAATAAAAAGGAAAGCAGACCCGCGTTTTGGCGGGACGAAGGAGAAATACTCTTCTAAGGGTAAAATGGGGATTTCCTTAAAGATTCGGAATCAATTTAATAATGAAAATATTATTAACATGAAAAAATGTTATAAACGAAAGAAGGGGACATTTCACTTTGTCTTTATTTTTGTTATTATTTTTCTGTTTGAGAAAATTAGGTAGAGAGCTATATTGAGTATCTACTTATAATTTTATTTACTCTAATGTTAAAATTGATAATTTTAATATTATGAAATGATAAAATTATTAACTTTAATATTTTGCCGAGCATAAATATAAAGAGGTGTCAAATTTATGACATTTTTACATATAATTTTTTTTTTTCCGTTGAAGTATAAGTGTTTACGAGAATTCAAAACCAAGCCCATTGTTCTTTTTTTTTTTTTTTTCTCACTCCCTAGAAGGGGGCAAAAAAAAAAAAAAAAAGCGTGTGGAAGATAGAAAATCCAACATGAGTTTTTTAGAAGACAATCTCATAGGCTTTAATTTGGTTTTGACGTGGAATCCTCGAGGACAAGCTTTACCATGAATAAGAAAACAAACAAGTTGTTGCTACTTCTGAACTCACAGCTAGTAAAATATGGGACTTTCTTAACGGTCTTTGCTACTTCACTATCAACTAATTTGATATTTATAGTTCAAATATTTTTAAACCCGCTATTTGGTTCAATTATTACTTGAAAAAATTGCTCTTTACCCCTTTCTTCCTTAAACAATTTACAAATAATAAGGTTGTTATGATTTGATAAAAAATAAAGGAGACACCAACTAATGGAAATAAGATACCAAATTTTTACATTAGTTATATTCGATGAGAAATTTGACATCAAATTTAACGTATGGTAAATCTAAACGTAACACTTAATTAGAGAGTACTTCTTTAATTTAAAAAATAAAATTTACCACGAGCACATCAATTAAGTATTTCATTAGAGATGCTCTTATTGTTGGCAGTTGTCTTTGGTTACCTTTAGTCCTTATCTGGTCAGATGCGCAGTTTTCATTAAAAATTAATTAATTGAATTCACAGGAAGGGGCTAATTGTTTAACATTATAGTTGACTAGTTTAGTATGTATATTAGTAAAAGTCCAGGGATCAAAATTAGAAAGTTTTAAAGTTGAAGGGGTCATTTGCGAACCATTTCTAAAAGGAGGGGGAAAAATAAAAAAGTAAGTTGGCCAGTGTTAATCAAACCCTCTTGTTTCCTAACTATGGCCAAATTTATAAATGAGCTTAAAAAATAAGGGGTTTATTTGGATGCAGTAAAATAAGTGAACTGAAACTCGAAACAACTAAATAATATTTTATTAATGAAAAGAAAAAAGAAAAAAGAAAAAAGAAAAAAACACACAAACATCACAAGTAAAGCCGCAACCTATATGCAGTTGAAGAACTAGATCAGTACTTACAAATCTGATTAATTACCAAGAAAAATTATGTATTAACCGAGGAAAATTAATAGAAAAGTAATTATATGAAAATTAGTTAAGTGCCACTGTGCAAAGCTTCTGTTTGGCTTGCATGAAACCTTAAAAAAAACTTGAGAATTTAGGCAGTGACAGAGCTCCTTGGCTCACTATCACTCCTCTGATGATCGTCTTCTCCGACAGAAGAAGAAGCCGAAGCCGACGACGAAGAAGAAGACGGTTCTCGACCGAGGTTTACGAGAGCGATGCACGGCCTTCCCTCTCTGCTCCGGAAGAACCAAATCTGCACAATGTCACTCGCTTTTAGCTTGTTCCTGTGGGCGACGTTGTGCCAGTTGTGTGACAAGACGTAGGAACTGGACTTTTGAAGGTCCCATTTCTTAAACATCATCTTTGTCTTGCTCAAATCCGGGCTGAAAAAATCCACTTCAATGCCCTCCAGATGCCTGCCCTCCCTTCTCCTCTCCAGTGTCCTCTTCTCCTCCTCGGTCAGGAAATCGTCCGATTTTATTTGCTTCAGCGGCATCGAAATCCGGTTCTGACCCTTCTGCAGATCGGTCTCGAACAGGCTCTTCTGGATCACAAGCTTCACGGTAGAGAGATCAAAATCTCCAACCACCATCTCCATCAAATTGATCGGCATCGCCGGTGCCGGATTTGGCCCCACCATTATCCCGTTTTTACCCGAATCCTTCTTCCTCCTTGTCGTAATAGTACTTGTCTTCTTCGTCTTCTGCTTCTTCACCTCTGTTTTGATCGCTCTGTTCTGACCATCTTCATCGCCGTGATCAACGTCGTAACGACAGCGTTTCTTGGGCGGAAGATGTGAGAGGTCGCGGTGATCGTTGTTGATCATGATCAGTACCTTTCGCTTTCGGAAAAGTCTTGATTTGGTGGGGACGTAGAAGACATGGGGTGCGAACTTCAGAGCTTGAACCATGTCGAGAACTGGCTGTTCTTCTTTGATGTTGGGCTCGTCGTTGTCAGACAAGGTCCGTTTGTGATCAAGAATGTCACAGCAGACGTCGGCCAGCATTTCCAACTGTTCGAAAAGGAACCCTTTTGGGATCATCGTCGTCCTCATCATCATCTTCACAAAAATTAGAGAGAGAAAGAGAGAATAGCAGATTGAAGAGAGAGAGAGTGTGTCTCTGCTTGTGAGAGTAGTGGGAGAAAGGCAGAGCAAGTGAAGGAGGCTTTAAAAAGGGACCCTTTTGGGTTCATGAAACTAGAGAGAGAAACTGAGAAGAACGATTAGAGAGAGAGAGTAAGAGAAAGAGAGTGACAAAACTTGAACCCCAAGTTATATGGCTTTCTAATTCTAGAACGGTGAAAAAATTCTCCTGATGTGTTTCTTAACTTTGTTTCCCTTTTTTTTCATTTTGAGGAAACTGGCTCTTTAATCATGTTTGAGACGTGTTTAACAAATGCTTAGAGCAAGGTTTATTTTTTTTTAATAAAGGAAAGAAAAATTAATGAGGGAGAGAGAGAGAGGAAAAGCAAAACAGAACCGCGAAAGAAAAATTAATGAGAGAGAGGAAAAGGAAAGCAGAACCGCGTTTTGGCGGGTATACGAGTGCAACTAACTCTAACGGTAAAATATGGTAAAATGAGGATTCCAATTTTTCGTTTCCCTTTTCTTTTTACTTTTTTTTTTTTTTTTTTTTTTTGTCTTTCCTAAATTAAGAAAAAAAAAGTTTTTTTTGTCCTTTTTTTTTCCTGGCTACTGCTGAGATACAGAATTATTAAAGGAGGAAAAGGGTCGTCAACTCAAACTCAATTATTAACGTTAAGACAAAAAAAAAAAGGTGGAGCCCAATAAATGGAGCGCACAAAACGACGACTGGGGATGCGCGCAGCATATAAAAATGATGTACAACCTCAAAACGGGAGCGTAATCCGAAGCCAAGCTGACCCAATTGGGCTGTGGAAGGGGGAGAGGAGGATGATGATTATCTGCGAGAAAAAATTGTGATCCAGGATTTCGATGGAGAAACGAAGGAGGAAGAAATCATAAATGGAAAACAATATAAATTCCGACATCATGGGTTTCTCCGGAGACAATCTCAATGGCTTCATTCTCGCCTTGATGTCTAGTGGGTTCATTGGGGCTAGCTTCATCATCAAGAAGAAAGGCCTCCGACGAGCCGCTGCGACTTCTGGCCTCCGAGCTGGTATTGATTTTTTTCTTTTGTCTTTTTTCTTTTTTTTTTTTTTTTGTTATTTTTTTTGGGTTTTTTCTTTCTGGGTTTTTGATATTCTCAATTGGGTTTATCTCTGATTCTCGTTATAACTGTAGGTTATGGTGGGCACGCTTACCTCTTGGAGCCTCTCTGGTGGCTTGGCCTGTTCACAAGTAATTCCTTCTTCTTCCTCTTTATATAGATTTATATATATATATATATATATATGTATGTATGTATGAATGTATGTATGTTCGTATGTATATATATATTGTATTTTTGTCAATGACTCCTTATCTTGTGTTCTGTAAGGTATATTGGGCATTTTATATTGGTCGGGTTTGATACGCGGAGGAGTAATTTATTTTTCTTGTCTACAAGTTGCCTTATGCTATGGTTCTTTATGTTGCTTCAGTAAATTGTTTTGATCATATTGGTTTCACAATGAAATTTCAATGGAATGAATTTCAATTAGGATTCTTGTTCTCTAGCCACTGGGAGTAAAATCCTCTCCGCATGAAAATCGTTTGCTTTGTTCGTTTCTTGTGATTGGAAGCACCATTATTGGTTTGATATTCCACTGATCATGTTCAGAATCTCTCTTGAATTTATGGTTTATGATGTAGTGATTGTTGGAGAGATAGCAAACTTTACAGCCTACGCATTTGCTCCAGCAATTCTTGTTACTCCACTCGGTGCGTTAAGTATAATTGTCAGGTGATTATCCAAATTGTTACACGGTTTTCATTTCTTGATTGTTCTTGCAAAGTAGGTCTTTGATTTCCTCAGGCCGGTTGTTAGGTGTTTTTTTATCTAAGATTATGTTTGGGGTGTGTAGTGCCGTGTTAGCTCACTTCATCTTGAAGGAGAAGTTACCCAAGCTTGGGGTTTTGGGCTGTGTGATGTGTATTTCCGGTTCTGTCATAATTGTTATCCATGCACCTCAGGAGCATCCAATCACTTCTGTTATGGAAGTATGGGAATTGGCAATCCAACCAGGTTGGTGTTCAGCTTTTCTTTCTTTCTTTTTTTCCTTGGATCATGTGTTATTCTTTGGGGACTAACAGGGTATTTTTCGTTTTTCAGCATTTCTGCTCTATGTGGGATCAGTACTCGTTTTGGTTTTCATTCTGGTCTTCCATTTTGCACCACGGTGTGGACACACAAATGTGCTAATCTTCACCGGCATCTGTTCTTTGATGGGTTCACTATCGGTAAATTATTGTTTTACTTTACTCAAGCTGTGATAACCTTTGAAAATTTTCATCTGGGATACCACTTTTCTTTTATTTTAATTTCAGTTAGAGTTTGAACAAAAGGAAAGATATTGTTTTTGGATCTGTGTGTGTGTGTAAAAGTTTAGTACACACTAAAGATGGAATTTTTTTTTTTTTTAATATCAAAATTGAAATGTGAATGCAATTTTTTTCTATGGCCATATTCTGATTCAATTATGAGTATTTTCTTCTAAGAAGTTCTGTGTGAGCCAATGGTTGATTGATGAAATAGTATTGCCATTCTATTCTCTTGAAATATGCTACTAAGAGTCCAAGAGAAGTTTTCATAAGCTGTAAAATGGACGAAATCTACCTCTTCAACTGTTCTTATGAATCTTTGGCCTCTATGCTTTTTATTGTTTACTAAGGTTTATAATGGGACTTCAGAAGCGAAAGTGATTTCTAGTTATTTGTCATTTCATGTGTCATATTTTCTTGGTACATATATATATATATATATATATATATTTATATATTCAAAAACTGTTCTGCAGGTAATGAGTGTTAAAGCCCTGGGAACTGCTCTGAAGTTAACATTTGAGGGGAATAACCAGTTAATCTATCCGGAGACGTGGTTTTTCATGTTGGTTGTGGCTACATGCGTCATCATTCAGATGAATTATCTTAACAAGGTTAGCTGTGTTATGCCGTAACAAGAATATTAAAGCCAGTCAGTCATTGCCTTGTCTTTTAAGTCCCCTTGAAATGCTTGTTCTTGTACCCTGTAAATACTTGATTTATTTCTTCCTGCCCCCTGACCTTTTTCTGTTTTCTTGTCCCTGCCCTTTATTGATCTCCCGTTTGCTCTATGTAATTCTTATGTCAGCTGATAATTAGGCTCGAGAGAGAAACATGACATGTCTCCTTCTACAGATGACCCCCATCCTATCGCTAGTTCAGAAAGAAATTTGTGTTGTATGAAGTTAGTGTTTGACTTCATTCTCGTTGCACTTTGATTATGAGAGGTCTAAGGTAGATTTTAGCTTCATTGCCACTGTGAGAACCAGCATAGAGCTCACCATATGAGAACTATCATGGAGAAGGGAAGAACATTTAAATTTCGTTATGGTCTTTACACTAAAGATTGCTTATGATTTGAGAGCTTTCTTAGGTCCTAAACCGGAAAGCAAGGACACAAAACATGTTGCCCTTATGCTTTTGTTACACAAAGAGCTAGGAAACTCTTGAATTGTAAACCTGAGAGTAATCTTTCATGAAATTGAAAGAGAAAATTATCTGAAAAAAAGAAGGAAAAAAAAGAAAAGATGAAGAACAAGATATAGAAAATTAGGAATTTGGAGGTCATGTTTATCTGTTAGAATTATTAATTTATGTTATTATTGGCGTTTATCTTTGATTAGTTTTAACATTCCATTTCGATATGTTTTCTAGTTTCCTAGTTGAATTAGCATTGCACATATTACCATATGAAGATTTTGCATTTCGATGCTAATCAGATCGTGTTATTATCTTCTGCTCTAATAAGATAGCTCTGGTATTTCAGGCACTTGATACATTCAACACTGCAGTTGTATCCCCTATCTATTATGTCATGTTCACGACCCTAACAATTCTTGCCAGTGTTATAATGTTCAAGGTATATTTCATATTTGTAATCGGTTCTGAAGTTGGATATGTCAAATGATCTTTTGATTTATACCTGTTTTGCATGTTAGCTGTCACTACAGAAGCCGAAACCAACTTAGCAAACTATCATTCATACTGAACAAAATATGAATAGTGTAGTTTACCGGGCAAGCACTCATAAATGTATGAAACAGAGCCATATTTAGGCACTATTTGTCGATGTTTCAGAAAAACTAAGACAAGCCCATTATTTCAAATTTATTACATCTGATCGTTTTTGGCTAATCATTTTTATTCTTTTCTAGATCCAAGTGTTGGTAATAGAAACTGAAATTTAACAGCTAAACTTACAAATTGAAACTTGCGGAATGATATTGTTAGGATTGGGATGGCCAAAGTGGTAGCAGCATTGTATCAGAAATATGTGGCTTCATTATTGTGCTCTCTGGGAGTATCATATTGCACTCAACAAAAGAGTTTGAGAGAAGCTCGTCTTTTCGAGGTGCGAGACTATAACTTTAAATCCTTTCTCTACATTATTCTGCCACTTCTAACTTTTTTGGTGATTTGAACCTTACACAATGTTTTGGACTCTCATAGTCACGTTGTTGAACAACTGCAGGTGGCTATTTACCCGTATCCCCTTCCTTATCTGCACAGCTTTGTAGCGGAAACGGAGAATTCTCGAAGCATGAAGTGGAAAACGAGCCCCCTCCTGAAGAATTTTGCTTAAGAAGGCAAGAGTTGTACTAGATGGTAATGTTAGAATGAGCAATCTCTCAAGATGACCTATTAGATGACGCTGGTCACCAATTTACGACGTTCTATTGTCTCGTGAGCGCCGTCACAATTCCATCGTAAAGATTTTCGTGTGTGGAGGAACTCATAGCAACTGATTCCAACTTCCGGGATCGAGATTACTTTATATTGAGTGTGTTCAAGATTGCTGGCTTGTCACCGGAGTTATCTGTTCCGCTTCTCTCCATCAAGGAAAAACACTTGATTGCAAATTTGAGTGCCTTGGAGGATCGGAGAACCTGGATTTTGTGCCAGGAAAGCTGGACTTGAATTTGCCAAATGCATTTTGTGCCTTGAAAGCTATTTGGCAACTTCAGCACCATGGACAAATTAGTTGGTCTCCATATTCTTTGTGCTTGTTTTGCAAATCAAAACGATTGTTTTGTTGATAGCATATTCTAGCGTTTTAAGTTTTAGTGAAATTGAGTGATGTAAAGTATTGGCTCGGCTTGTGTTCATGTTACAATGTGATTTACAAGAATTTCTTTTTTACTTTCATAATTCTAGAGACATGAATTGCTTTAAAATTATGAACACATAAATTTATTCGCGGTTCATGCATTGAAGGCTGAATCGCGCATGGAACTTTTGGTGTCTCCACAACCAGCAAGTCGGGAAAGAAGCGTCGTCATCTCTCAAAGTTCATGCCCCAGTGGCAGCCGCAACGAAGAAGTTGATATGACAACGGAGAAGATAACGAAGCCCTTTAAATATCCCAAGCCTGTTGATGTTCCATAGGACTGAATCGGAGATAGGAAAGGCGGTTGTTGAGAAAGACGACGTCCTGAAGGAGATGATTTGTTGAATGAAGATGTCAATTCAAACAATCGCAAGATCAGGCAATGCTTATTGTATGACCAATATCCTGAAACTAGATATGGAGGACTCCTAAGTTGAGGACTTAAAGACATTCAACGGTAGAGAAGAGTTGTCATGAATCCGGATCTGCTATCCTATTTTCCTGTCTCCTCAATAAACTTTTAGGGTGCGTTTGGTGAGCAATTTCATTTCAACTCAAACTGTACTTTTTTTTGTCTTTTTCTTAAAAAGTTTTTGTCTTTTTCCCAAAAAGTTTTTTGTCTTTTCTGAAAATTCAAAAAAATTTACTATTACAACTAAAATATTTCAACTCAAACTAACACACCAAACTCACCCTTAATAACTCATCAATTTGTTCAAAAAATTTAATATTTAGTATTTTTTTTATGTGATTAAATTATTAAATTCATATCAAATGATGTGACATTATTAAAGTGACATTATTAAAGGGTCATATTTCAATTCGAGTTGTCACTGCATTTAAGTCCAGTCATCCATGAATGACAAACCAAGACAAAAAGATACATACAAATAAAAAATAGTTTGAATGGTTCATGTGAGACGGGTTACTGTAGTATGCGTGTGAAATCTGTCATCTTTGAACACGCAATTGTAAAACAAGTTAGTTAGTTTAATGAGAATTGATAGAAAAGAGAGACAAATTCCATGTGGCAAAAAGCTTACCAAGCATGCAAAAACAAAATTAAAAATAACGAGGAAGAAAAAGAATAGAGGACAAAACACAAAGTGAAAATCTTGACAGGAGATTGGATAATTGGGTGTGTATGTAATCTTAATGGGACACGTCACACACTTCTCGAAGGATCTCTCATAAGATGTATCAGCCATAATTAGCTTAACATTCTTGGCCTTGTTTTTTCGTTGTGAGTATTCGTCTTGATCATGTTGTTTTATATTTGTCTTTTTCGTTTTCGCGGACCTCTCATGCCCAAACGAATCATGTTAACCATGCTGAAAGATCCGTTTTAATCTATTATCAAATTTAATTAAATGGTCAATTAAATTAAATTATCAAAAGCATAATAAAATAAAGAATATATATAATTCTATGAGATTCGATCACATCTATTTCTCGGGATCACGTCCAATTATCAAACAATCCAATAATTTTAAAGCGATTACAATCCAAGAAGTCTGTCAAGGTTGTGACTGACGAACCATGCGCTCTGTTCAACCCTCCTCTCTTAGGTAATTTTACCTACAAATAGTACCTAAGAAAAGAAGGTTAAACAAGAGTGCAAGGCGCGTTAGATACCGTCTTTTATCATAATCTGGATTTCTTTGTAGATTTTGGACATGCATTACTTCGCTCAGGTCCTGTTACAACTTGAAGTCTTCCCTTCTGTTCATTCAGGTTTGGTTTGCCAATCTCCATATTAGATTTGGGATTGGCAAGTTTTCGAGCAAAGTTATTCTTGCCTTTTTTTTATTGGAAAAAGAATACATTAGACAGACACCCCCTACCTTATGCCGTTTATCTCAGATAATCCATTTGATCTATCCAGACACCGAGTTTGATGTTCACACATGTTTTATGCAATAGATACTGTTGTAGTAGTTGTTGGATTATAACTTTTCAAGAATTCGATCTATGACTGAAAATAGTTTTTACGTATCATGCGATAAATTTTTAACATGCACACTCACATATCAGACAATTAAAGTATGAGTAATGTTGGAGATATCAACTATAATTCCAATTTTTTGAATACCAACGTATGTATCATATTTTCATTATTATATGCAATTAATTAATGTGACAATACTTTAAACGCATACTAATAAAAAAAAAACTACTTATATAAATAATACTATGGACATTAGTTCCAGTATCAACTTTTTGAATACTAACTCATCTGTTATATTTTCATTTCTATATGCAATTAATTAAAATGATAATACTTTAAATGCTTACCAATAAAAAAATGACAACTTATATATCGCATAGGTTATTACTTCAAAGTTGGGATTAAAGTTGATGTCCCTAGTATTATTCTTAAAATATTAATCTAATAACTAAAACAACAATACTATCAGTAGGTAAAAACTATAATTCTGACCATCATTTTACCTAAAATCATAAATAATGTTTCTTTTTTGTTTTTTAAAGATCATTTCCGTCCAAATTTTTCGGAGAACGATGACTAAAAAAATGGTAAATTGTTAGGTTGGTGCCTAAAATTTTTTGTTTGTGATACTTTGATCCATATTCTTTTCTTTTATTACTAAAATGACCCTAAACTATTCAAAATATTGCTATCATAGTTCATTTTTTTAATATTTGAACAGAAAACATCATATTTTGACCAAATTACTAACCGATTCCATCCAAAAATTAAAAGAAACAACTATTGTAGCAACATTTCAATAAATTAGGGGCATTCTAGTTATGAAAAAAGATCAGAAACTAAAATTATATAAACTTAAAAATTTAAGGACTAAATGAGTAATTTATCCGAAAATAAAAAGTGTAGTAGGGTGACAAGTTGTCAATGGAGAAAAGTATAGGGGTATATGTGCAAAATACCCATTAACTTAACCTTTAAGCTTTAACTACTTTCCTATCCCGTCGGGCCAAAAACAGAAAACTAGAAAAGTACTCGTCACCCCAACTGTTTGAGAAATTCTTCTTCCGTCTGGGTTTTTGTCTTTTTCTCTCCCAATCGAAACCAGAAAAAGAACGTATTGCAAAATAAATAAATAAAGAAACCAGAAAAAGAACAGAACAACAATGGAGGAGAAGGTAGGGAAATTTTTCGAGTCGGTCGGAACCTTCTTCTCTGGTGGCGACACCCTCCCCTGGTGCGACAGCGTCGTTATTGCCGTAAGAAATATATATATATATATATAACTATATATTTCTTTCCTTATTTCCTGCTGATTTTCTTGTCAGTTGCGAATTTCTTTTCAATTTTGTCTCCTTAGAAGTGAATCGAACTGTGGAATTGGCTTAAAGAATGAGTAATTAGTCCGAAGTTGAAGCGATTTCCGTTTTTGTTTCTGCAAATTCGTTTGATCAGAAACTCGAGGATTTTTTTTTTTTTTTTTTTGTGCAATGGTTTTAGTTTAGGTTTAATTTGTGATATTTTTCCGCTAAAATTGCAAAAGGAACATCTACATTTAGGTTTCTTTTTGACATTTTCATATTTGTTTTCGTTTTTTTCTTTTTTGAGGTGTAAGATTTGGAAGAATTTTTTGAACCAAAATTCTTGTTTTGTTATGTTAAATCAAACAGTAACGAATAATTTCCCAGGGCTTGCAAGATTGAATCAGCAGTGTAAATAGAGACTGGATTAACTTAAACTTGTTAAATAGTCATCATTTCACTGAAAGAATAGTAGGAGAGAAATTACTGAAAAATGGGTTGAAAAAACCCGTTATGTTTCTAACTATGAGGGACATGGATTTCCTAGTTATGTAACAAAAAATATGCTAATGTTGTGTTTGGTAAGAGGGAAAGTAAATAGGAGGAGAAGAAAGGTATTTAACCTAGTTGAGGAAAATTGAAAGGGAGGGGCGGACCTGTCTCTTATCGTGTTTGTAAGGGTTCCCTTCTATGGTCCCTCCATATTGGGAGAGATTAAAATTGGGGTTCCATTCCCCTTCTTTTTCTCTCCTACCAGATAACCATGGTCCCAAACCTTCCACTAATCCCCTTCCCGCCTTTCTCTCTGCCCACTTTTCTCTCCTACCAAACAGGCTTTAATATTCAAATTGTATATAAGTTCGTACTGATGGGTATATTAGTCGGTTGCTGATCGAACG
The DNA here is from genome assembly GCA_025413485.1 of Ficus microcarpa. Taxonomy (NCBI): domain Eukaryota; kingdom Viridiplantae; phylum Streptophyta; class Magnoliopsida; order Rosales; family Moraceae; genus Ficus; species Ficus microcarpa. The sequence goes on along the minus strand of CM046377.1, from coordinate 13,884,375 downwards.
AGCTGCATGTTATGGATAATTTTTGAGTTAAAATTGTTGTGTCAAAGTATTTTAAGGAATACTAAAACCCAGCTATGAACTACCGGACTCGTACATTGACAGGGATGTGAAGCAGAGGTTGTTCACGCTCAAGAACACCAAACAGATGAGTTTGTGAAAGAATGCATCATGCGTCTGTCGTGGACTCTTGTTCACTCGAGACGGCCAGAAGATGTACAGCGAGGGATAGCAATGCTTGAAGGTGAACAATTATATTCGAAATCAAATGCCTCTTAACCTTTCAATGCCGTTGCCGTTTGTGTGTTAGCTATTAAACTAGACAGTGGACCTGCATGGAGCTGTTCACTTTATGACTTCAGTATGCTTTGACTGACTTGTGGCAACTCCTTGTGCAGCCTCTGTGACTGAGAGTAGCAGCGGCCCTCTTCAAGCAAGAGAAAAGATTTACCTTCTCGCCGTTGGGTATTACAGAAGTGGAGACTATTCAAGGAGTAGGGAACTTGTCGAACAGTGTTTAATAGTAAGATAATATTTACTTGATTAATATATTTATCTGAAATTGTAATGCCCGTGTGCTACAGCTTAATAATCATGTGCTACACAATTATTTGTTCCACATGCATATGTATGTGCTAATTACTCATCATTTGTGTCTTTTGACGTAAAGCAAACACGATAGGAATATTCTCTTTTATTCTTTGATCATATTCAAAACAATCCAGTAGGAAAATGCTCCGCTATTCTCAAGTAAATTTGTACTAATAATGTTTTTTGTAACCGTGAATCGTTATTTTGTAGCTTGCACCTGATTGGAGACAGGCACTCACCCTTAAGAAGGCACTTGAAGATCGAATCACAAGGGGTAACAAATCAGCTATAAATTCTCTTTATTTTCCCTTCATCTTTCTATAACACATATCACACATGTATGTTCGCACGCAAGTACAATATACAAGTCGTCTACATACTTCCATTGGTAATTTTTCAAGAAATGCAGTGGGATTATTACATTACTAGTAATAATTATAATGAAAATTATGATCGCTTCTAATGGTGCTTGTCATTCATATACGCTATAATCTCCCTACGAGATGCTAGAGAAATGATTTTCAGATTACATTTTCGGCATGATACATGTCATAACTCCAATACAAGCTTTCTCATATGCCGTGAGTAAATGAATTAAAGACCTCCTCTGCTTTTTTTAGATGGTGTGATTGGCATTGGCATTGCTGCAACTGCTGTTGGATTGATTGCTGGTGGTATCGCAGCCGCTGTGTCACGGAAAAAGTGATGCAGCCCTTGTGCTTTTATAAGAGATGAACATGCTTTGATCCTAGGAACCGAGAGATCGTTATGTAATATGTGGTAAAGCAGAAGATTACTAGGAGTGTTCTTCCTGTTTGACGTTCCTTGTCGTATGGGTGCTTATCGTCTTGTAAAGCAAAGATTAACAGAAACGTTCTTCCTGTTTTTGATTCTATGCTCTTGGATTTTCTTGTTTGCTCTTGGATGAAAAGTGCGCGTTAATATCACATGTTTGAATTTTAGTAAAAAGGATGTAGGTCGTTCCATTGGTATCAATTTAGCCTTTCGATTCGTAGTTGAATCTTCTGGTTTTTAAGCTTTGATATGTGGTGTGTTAATAACGTTTACCTTTCTGGCTTTCTTCAATTCCATCACCATGAATTCATCTTAAGCATTAGAAGTGCCACGTGGGCTAGACATTGTCATTTTTCACTATGAACTTAAAAAAGAGACATTTGATAACATGCACTTTTAGTACGGAAAAAGAAAGATACTTTACTGTACTTTTTAGAACTCTTTATCATTGCCAAGTTAAGATAATAACTTCATTGTGGTTAAATGCAGTTAAATGGCGTCCTAACTTATCAAAATAAATATATATATATATATATATAAATAAATAAAATGGCGTTCTATAAAGTGTAATACAATTATCCTAAATAAAAACCAAATTAGTTTTTTGTAGTATAAATGTGTAATGTTGCTTCAATCCTACACTGCGCTTTTTTTTTTTTTTTTGTAGTCATAATTTTGTTAGTTCTTGCCATCGAATTTAGGGCGTGGAAAGGGCAAAATTTTTCACTTTTTTTATTTTATTTTATTTTATTTTTGGCTAAATTGGTGATAATTTTTCACTTGAATTATAAAACAACTGGATAAGTCTGTCGTATAATCCCATTAAGGGATATTACCTGCAATTACTCATTAAAAAGCAGTTATTGAGTTGTTTTTAGATTGTACGGCTGTGATTTTATGCAAATAGATTGGTTATACCAAATCTCTTCTTTCTTTTCTCTTAAAAAAAAAAAAAAAAAAAAAAAAAAAAAACTCCTCTTTCTCTCATCTTCCAAGCTACTCTCCATTGAGTCTATCTGTTATTCCATTTTTCTGTCTGAAAGACTATCCTCTCAGTAAGCTTTTAATAACTCATTAATTTACACAATAATTTTTAATATTTAACATTTGTTATATAATTAAATTTTTAAATTTAGATGATATGATATAATACTATTAGAGAAATAATCAATACGATAAGAAATCCGGGACATCGATTCCTCCCGATCCCCTTGCACGTCTGTTTTCACTGGAGCAGTGACATCCATGGCCGATTATCCGTTCCCTTCACTTTCTTAACTCTCTCCAGACTACCCACTACCGGACTTCATCTCCTCCTTATCTTCCTTCACACTCTTTTATATCTCTCGATCTCTTCCTCTTTTTTTGTTTCCTGAGAAAATTCCCCTCTCACCCTTTCTAACTTCGTTTAGCACTGTATTTGTAATATAACATTCTGCAAATTTTAAAAAAAAATTCTAAATAGCCAAACTTTACGCAGAAGGGAGGGAAAAAATATAAAAAGGAAAGTGGGTTCCCTTTTTTTCTTGGACTCTATTTGTATTGCCGGTGAAACGAGA
>CM046377.1:13852850-13881333 GCA_025413485.1 Ficus microcarpa | reverse complement strand
TCCTTTAGAAAAAAAAAATTTTTTTCTTGGTTAACTTTCCTTCGCTAACACCCGATGGTACTACATTCTCATATTTAAATGAAACTAAAAAAGACGATGGTAGTAGATGGGTTTCAAAATAGATACATTGGAAAACCACAGGCACGCCTAATGTACATGATAACATGATGGGGACACCACATACACCCTTAGTAAATATTATTCTTTGCCTACAAATAATTTTACACTTCAAATATCGTAAGATTTGTAATTCTAATTCCCGTATCGCAAGTTAAAAAAGAAGATTAGTTCTAAAAGTTCACCTTGAATTATAACTCTTTATCCTCCGAATTTTAAAAAGTAAACTGAGTTCTCCCCAATCTATGTTTCTGAACATCCTTCAGTTAGGGTTTTTTATGAGTAAGACATGTCTCGTAATTCTAATGAGGACGTGTTATTGAATAAATGTAAATGGAAATCAAGGCAATAAAAGAATCAAGTAATAAATCACATAAATATTGCAACAGTACTATCATGATCCCTCCTATTGAAAAAAAAAAAAAATGAAAGACTCGATAAAAGTTAGGATAAATTACTATAATGGTCCCTGAACATTTAATGAAGGTACTGTTTGATCTTTAAACCTTTTTTTTTTTAATTGAATACTTCTTGAACTTTTGAAAATGGTGCAAAACAAACCTTTTTAATAACAGAAGTTAGTTGTTCAACTGTTTTATACCATGTGAGTCTCACATGGATAGTTTTATAGAATATTTCAATATAAATATACAATTTCAGGGGGGAAAAAAACAACAACAAAAACAAAAAACAAAACAAAGGGAGGAGTTGGCCCATGGTTCTTCAATGAAAATCAATTTCATTCCTTTGTATATATATTCTTGTCAACTTTCTCGCTTTCACCTCATAATCAGCCGTGGGAGAAGCTTCGCAATCGCTGCCATGGGAGGAGCTTTCATTCTTTGTCTCTACCGAACCCGACTAGGAAATCAAGGCAACGATCTAGCCTCGCGACGGCGTCTGAGATCGTGACGATGCCCGGATCTCTCTCGTCGCTTGGGCTCACAGTGGCTCGTGAAGGGAGCGGCGCCGCTGTTCTCAATTTCTCTTTGAATCTCTCTCTCTCTCTCTCTCTCTCCCCCCCCCCCCCCCCCCGCCTCTCTAAGGCGCCTCTGAAAATTTGTTAAAACCACATCAAAATGAAAATATCTGCAAAATTGTTAATATCCATTTCGATTGGATATTTTTTCACTCATTTTTTATAATAAGAAATAACTAAATATTTAAAACTTGAGGAAAACATTAAAAGAGAGAATTAAAACTTATATGAAATTTAGTTAGATATCTTTGTTTTTGTTTTTTAAGATGTAACTTATTCAATAGATTTTCAGTACACAGTTTACCGTAAATAAATCTTATTAATATTCTGGAACAAATTTAGGGCCTTGAAAGTATGAGATTTGAGAATTCTATATGTAACCATGCAAAGATATTATTTGCTTTCAAGCGTATATTTAATTCTGTATCTGTGTGGCTTGATTTTCAAACCTACTTCTACAAGTCTGTCAATAGTCTGTATTTATATCCAATTACTGTTTAGACAAAAAAAAAAAAAAAAAACATAACTAGGCCCTAATTTTAAGTTTAATACATATATATATATATAGATAAATATTATGTAAAGAAATTGGGGGCCTTGCATGGCTTAGGGGCCTTAGGCAAGTGCCTAAGTACCCTTGCCCTTGAGCCTGCCCCGTCCGTGAGTGGACGGCAAAGTTGGGCTCGCAAGGCTCGCTCGCGATGGGTTGATCTTGATTCGTTAGCTTAGGGTTCAGATTTAGAAAAATGATTTGGGCATGGTTACCACAAGAACATTTAGAAATTGAAGGCATAAGCTCAACAAGATCAGTGCTCCTATAGATTTCGTTGAACCGGTTTGGAGGTGGTTCCATTTTTTGTCTGCGAAGGATTTACATGGAGAAGAAAGAACTTTTTTTTAATTTCTTTCTTTTCTTTTCTTTTCTTTTTTTTATAAATATTTTGATTTATTTTGGAGTGTTTTAATCTTTTTAAAGAAAAATTAAGATCATGTGATGAGCATGTGATGCAAAACCATCCAACATTTAACGTCAATTAGCGAAAAGGATCGTATTGTACCCTTCTTAGGAGTCAAGGGATCTTTCAATTAAAAAAAAAAAAAAAAAAGGTTTAGTGACCAAACAGCACCTTTAGTAAAAATTTAGGGATCACGACAACAATTCACTCCAAAAATTACAAGATCAATTTTCAGTCAGCATCTTCTCATAATTTCTTTCTTGGGTTAACTTTTGATTTTCTTCATTTTCGTTGCTCCCACAAGCATTTCTAAAATTTCTCAAGCAGTAAAACACTAACCCTATGTTTGGATGACATGTCCAATTTCCAAAATTAGAAAATTTTTGCAACAAAGTATTTGTCTCAGCTTTTTCTATCGTTCTCTCATTTTGAAAAATAAAAACTATCTCATTTTCAAACTTATTTTGTATAATTCTATTTTCGAAAGAGAATAATTTTTTTTTTTGAAATATTCTCACAATACACTACTACCAACACCATTTTTTCTCATTCCAAACAACTTTTTATTTTCAAAAAGAAAATTTTTTACATATCCAAACACCATCTTATTCTTTAAAAAAAAAAAAGGACTTTCTCATTTAAAATAAGTTTTTTTTTTTTTTTTCAAAAAATGGACATGTGATCCAAATGGAGATTTTCTCTAGTTTCATAAACCTATTAAGTATCAATGAACAATTATGAATTTTCCTGAACTGTTGTGATCCCAAAAAAAAAAAAATTTTAAAGAATTAAAGCGTCAAATCTTGAAATCTTTTCAAAATTTTAGGCATGGTTGTAATTTTCCAAAAGCTCCAATCCCATAGATGATTTAAGTAAATTTAGGCTCCGTTTAGATCACATGTTCATTTTTGAAAAAGAAAATTTTCTAGTTTTAAATGATAAAATCTTTATTTTAAGAATAAGATAGTATTTAGATGTGTAAAAAATTTTCTTTTTGAAAACAGAAAGTTGCTTGAAATGAGAAAAAATGATATTGGAAATAATATGTTGTGAGAAGATTTTAAATATTCCCTTTCGTTTTTCCAGACAACTTTTTGTTTCCAAACAAATTTTTACTAGAAAATTTTCTCGTAAATATTACTTGCAAACTTGAAAATTAATGTCGGCAATCAATTATTTTTTTCTCCCGATCAAAGTCTTTATTTGAACATTTTTAACTATTGCTTGGGTAAAGCTGCCACAATTAGGCTGAGATTAATTTTATAATTCTCAAAAAATATTAATTTTTCAATTTAAAAAAAATTCATTTTTCGTCTCTTACTTCTACTTTTTGGTTTCTTATTTTCAAATCCTCATATAATCCAGAGAATTTTGAAGGAAAAGAAATTTGGTGGCAAAATTTTTTTTCAATAAAACTTGAAGAAGTGAAAATACATTTTGTTTTAAAAAAATCAGAAAAGAAAATTATATAGGTTTACTACAAATTAGCTGGCGGTCAGCTGCCGACTTTGACTGAAAAGATTCAGCCAAATTCAAATCTAATATTTCTGCTAATATTTCAGCAGAAAAAGAAAATTGTTGTCCCGTTTTCATACCATATAACTGGAAGCCATTTTTGAGTTTAGCATAATAGATAGTTTTGTCCATGTTCATTCTCTCCCTGCACTAACTAGTTAGTCAGTTCACAATTTTTTTGATCTCTGCTTTTAGAAATGGGATTTTCCTTTGATTATCTGTTTCATTATTCTTATCAAATAATTATTAGACTCTAAAACAAAGGTCATCAGGCTCGTCCCAATTTGCCAGCCCTACTTTCCTCCTACTTCAATCAGGTTCTTTTTCCTCTTCCTTTTATTTCTTTTTTGTATTTAAAAGCTGTATTTCAAATTTTATATCACATTAATATCACTCAACTATATATATATATATATATATATATTATACACACACACACACTGAAAGAACCTAATGAAATTCGATTAAAATTGATGTTAGAAGATGAAGTAGCATATTTATGGTCCTTGCTTGTTCCTTTTTTTTTTTTTTTTTAAGAGAGAGAGGGAGAGAGAGAGCATGAAGAAAATTTTTATTTGAACAGTATTTTTTTTTATTTTTTTATCATCGGTTAGTTTTTCCTTTGTGTAATAAGACTGAAAACGTAATTTGACCATTGTCCAATTAATTAAGCAGATAAACTTCTGTCAACTATCAAGAAAGATTCCCTCTAAATTGGAAAGGATTAAACTTGTCTCTTTAAAACGATTTTTAAATCCCTCATTTCATTCTCTCAACTCTGATTTCTTTTTTTAATATCAAACAACCATAGATTATAAAATTCTTCCACTAATTATCCCTACGTCTACTCCTCTTTTAAATTTGCCCTCCTTCTAAACAAACTTGTATCTCCCATTTCATAAAACTTGCTTGGGATTCCCCTTCTTTTGATGATTCCATATTTACGTGTATTTGTACACCCATTAATTGGAAGTCAATTATTGTTTATAAATAGGAATTTGCTAGTAACACAAAAGTCCAGCCATTTGCTGAAACAATAACTTACTAAATTGGCCATTTGGCTAAGTCACCGACTAAGGACTTCGGGTCTTGCAAATTTGCATGAGTTGCATATGGTGAGTGACTCCAAATTTCTCCTTAACATAATTGAAAGAGCTTTCTTACATCCCCTCTATTACATGGATGTAAAACAATGTCGGAGCCATTACACGCCTGATGTGTTAGAATTCTAATTTCCCCTGTATACAAGAATATATAGGAAAATTTGTCCCTTTAGTTTCTGAATTATGAATATTCTGTCATTTTAATTTCTGAATTTTTTATTTTGATAAATTAGTCTATGAACTTTTGTTTTTTTTGTTTTTGTTTTTTTTTTTTTTGGGTGATTGTTTTTGTTTTTGTTTTTTTTTTCGGTGATTGTTTTTGTCCCTCAAACTAAAACTGACAAACGGTTTTTGAAATTTAACAAAGATAATCGTATACCTATCATATAACAACTAAAAATTTTAAAGAAATTATTACATTAAATTCAAAAGCATTTATTTTTTTTAAGGGGTTTAAAATAATAGAAAATTACCTAAATAACCATTTTTTTTCGTTTATTAACAAACATAACATAAATTCCTCATTATTAACCAACATGACACAATTTTAGCTAACTTTAGTTTAATTTTGTTTCATATTTGGTCTTATCTAGTTTCTAAATTCTAATGTGAAAAACTCTTAAAGTTAATCCCAAATTTCAGTGAATACCTAATTTCAAATAAGCAAGTAACTCAAAACTACTATATGATATTTACAGCTCAGGTACGCTCAGGTGTAGAAATTACAATTAGATTATGCCTACAATCATTGAATCTTTAGGGAAAAAAAAATTCTCATTCGTTAATTACATGCTGGCAATTTTTTAACAATGCCAGTTTGTGATTAACGAATAAAATACATTTGTCTATATAAAAACTAAAGAGAAGAGCTAACAAAGTTTATTCTATGCAACAGGTTGGTCTCTCTTTTGTTGGTTCCTAGGAGTAGAGTTTCAATCAACTTTCGAAAAATAAGTTCCAATTCTTCCCTCCAAAAGAGACATTTTGAATATGAAGGGTTGTGGAGAAGTGGTATATTTCATTTCAGTCTGGTTAATATTCTCTTTGGCAAGCTTTTCTTCTGGATTTAATCCTACAGACAATTATCTTATAGACTGCGGATCATCCAGTAATACCTCAGTAGCTGACCGCATTTTCTCATCGGATAATGCGGCTTCAAATTTTCTTTCAACCCCTCAAGATGTTCTTGCTCAGACCACGTATAAATCAATCATATCTTCTAGTGATTCGCCATTATATCAAACCGCAAGAATCTTCACCACGACCTCGACGTACACATTTCCAATCCGCCAGCATGGTAGACACTGGATCCGCCTTCACTTCTCCGCATTTGTCTATGAGAACTACAACATGAGCACTGCGAGTTTCTCTGTTTTCACCGAAAACCATGTCCTCCTTGATGACTTCAGCACTTCAAGCACCATTTCTGTCAAAGAATTCTCTGTGAATGTGACCTCAGACAACCTTGTTATCACGTTAATCCCGTCGGGGGATTCATTTGCTTTCTTGAATGCCATCGAAGTTGTCTCGGTCCCTGATGATCTCATCACAGATAATTCGGTGCTGACCGCTGATACACTTGAAAACTTCAAAGGATTGTTGAATCAAGCACTAGAGACTGCTGTGAGGGTCAACATGGGTGGTCCAATGGTGTCCCTTGAGGATGATGCCCTCTCGCGAACCTGGATTTCGGACCAAAGTTTTCTAATAGATGCGGACATTATAAAGAATTTCTCGAATATTGAAGCTGTTCGGTATGGCAGTAACGGCTGGGATTTTGCTCCAGCTACAGTCTATGGTACGGCAAGAACATTGAGCTCAAGATCTGATTATAATTCCAACTTTACTGCCAATTTAACATGGATTTTTGATGTGGAAGAAGGATTTCATTACCTCGTTCGGTTTCACTTTTGTGACATCTTAAGTAAAAGTCTTAACTCTCTGTACTTCAATGTATACATAGACTCTTTTGAAGTTTTACCAAATTTGGACCTCTCTACTATGACAGGGAACTCTCTCGGACTACCAGTGTATGAGGATTGTGTTACGGTTTTGACCGTTAGCAATAAGCTTCGTGTAAGTATTGGACCTTCCACTCTACCCAGTATTGACCCCAATGCTATTTTGAATGGGCTAGAGATCATGAAAATCATACACTTCAGAAGCACCCCTAACTTGGATTCGAATAAGGGTGTTAGACTAGTAGCAATATGTGTTAGCATTGGGGGATTCCTTGTAGTGATACTAGTTGTTGTTTTCTTTTCACTCGTTTGCAAGAAAAGGAAAAGATTGGTGACCAAGGGAGATTCTAAGAAAACCACATGTGCTGCTCCAAACTACGGGATTCATATTCCTTTTCTCCTAATTCAAGAGGCTACGAATAATTTTGATGAGAGCTTGATCATTGGTGCCGGCGGTTTTGGAATGGTATACAAGGGAGTGTTGAAAGACGGGACTAAAGTGGCAATCAAGAGAAATAAACCAGGATCCCAACAAGGACTCATTGAGTTCCGAACTGAAGTCGAGATGCTCTCTCAATTTCATCACCGTCATCTGGTTTCGTTGATTGGCTATTGTCAAGAAGAGAATGAGATGATCTTACTTTACGAGTACGTGGAGAATGGGACACTAAGTAGTCACTTATATGGCTCAGGTCGCTCAATGCTAAGTTGGAAGCAAAGACTAGAAATATGCATTGGTGCGGCTAGAGGGTTGCACTACCTTCACACCGGGTCTGTACGAGCGGTCATTCACCGTGATGTAAAGTCTACTAACATTTTGTTGGATGAGAATCTCATTGCAAAAGTTGCAGATTTCGGGCTTTCCAAAACAGGACCTGATCTAAGTCAAGTTGGTTATGTTAGCACGGCTGTGAAAGGAAGTTTTGGGTACTTTGATCCCGAATACTTCAGGAAGCAGCGACTAACGTTGAAATCAGATGTCTACTCATTTGGGGTGGTTTTGTTGGAAGTCCTCTGCGGAAGAGCTGCTGTTGATTCGACTCTCCCGACAGAGAAAATCGGTTTAGCGGGATGGGCGATGACATGGCACAAGACAGGAACGTTGGAGCAAATCATAGATCCTGCTGTTGCTGGAGAAATTAAACCAGATTCTCTCAGAAAATTCGGAGAGACCGCAGAGAAATGCTTGGCGGAAGTTGGCGCCAAAAGGCCCTCAATGGGAGAAGTCTTGTGGAATTTGGAGTGTGCACTCGAACTTCAAGAGGCCATGGAAAACGACACTATTCCAAATGTACAGATTGATGATCTATCCAAGCCTGTTGACAAAAATTCAGAGTCTTCCATTTCCATATTTGAATAGTAAGGCTAAATCTTATTGGCCATGGTTTCCACTCGTGATATATATATTACATATTTTATTCACCCAAAAAAAAAAATTACTTGTTTCTCTCTTCTCAACGTTTAAAAAAAGAATGTTGTAATCTGTATTTTGTTTCTTCAAAATGATGAACCTATCTATGTCTGTTTGATTGATATAAATTTGTCGTGTTCAAGAGAAGACATCATTTCCTGATACTAGAGAAGAATTTATATTTATTTTTATTTTTATTTTTATTTTTTTGGGGTAGCAGGATGTAATATAAGGATATTCGGTCCATGGACTATCAATTTGAAGTGTTGCAAAAATCACGCAGCCAAGTCGAAACAAGTAGACGAGGATATTAGTATGTGAGTCAGTCAGTCTCTCAGAATAAAGGTCCATCCATATGTTCCGTGGTTCGTAATATAGTTTTTTGTTGGCCAATTGACGACAAACTATCACTGCAAAGCAAGTAAAGGAAAGGAGGCAAATTAGCAGTTCCTTGAATTTGTCCATCGAGCTTGTAGCATGCATTCAAAGGGGTTTGGAAGAGAACAGATGCCATCGAATCGGATGTGAACAAATACCATAAATTCCCTCTTACGAGTTCGAGAAAAAAGCACAGTGAAGTTAGCTAGCTAAACAAGGGGCAAAATATGGGTAGAAGGCTAGTTCCATGCCTAGAGTAATTCCTTTCTCTGTTAGCAATCCAATCTCCAAACGGTGGTATAAGGATTGAAAAATCGATATTTTGACCGATATTTCTGCAAAAAAATTTCGTGTTTTGAAAGTGCCGATATAAAAACAGAGGTGTAGAATATTTTTTGTAGAGTATTCACAAAATTCCTATGGAAATTCCCATGAATGTCGATTTTTTATAGAAATATCTATATTTTCTTAAAAATATAGAAAAATATAGTAATAAATGATAAAATATCATGGAAGTTTCCAGGAGTTTCCACTAAAATATTCGACAGAATATCTGTATAGTATCAATCCTTCATATATTTTATATTATTCTTTTTAGTTCTTTTTTTTTTTTTTTTTTTTTGTTAATTTACTCACGATTTTCTATACATAAAGAGATAGTAGATAGAGATCTAAAGACATATACATGGTATGCCTAAAATATCCGTAAAGTATGGTTCGGTACGAACGAATAAATTTCTAACAAAAGGATCAAAACTCGCAAGGTCCTTCATTTTTTTTTTCTTTATTTTTTAATGTAGCAAAATTCTCTTTTTTTTTCTTTTTTTTTTGTTTTGTTTTGGTTACTTTACTCACAAGTTGCTATACATAGAGAGATATTGGATAGAAATCTAGAAACATATATATCATATGTCTAAAAATTAAAAAAGAAACTGCTCAAATACTATGTGTTGGTATTAATATATTGTAAATACCTTGGACATTAGAGAAGTCATTTTGATATTGAAAGTGTAACATCGAGCTTAATTAATTTAAAATAATTAAGTTTAACAAATATATTTAGTATCTTATTAGTATTATTATTAAGTGTTTATTAGTAGTAATGTTAATGATTTTATATGAAATGTTTTTTTTTTTTAGTATTTATGTGCTACTGAAATTGTTTAATTACATTTTTTTAGTAACTGTGCAGAGGAGAGTTGACAACCACCGGAAGTGAAGTTGATCAATGTGCTTTGTCCATAAGATTGTTTGTATAAGAATGGTAATCTAAAGTTATAGAATAAATTTTTTAAATGAAGTTTATGAAATTTTTCTATGGACTTATTTGCAAAGAAAATATATTTTTAAGGATTTAGCATAATTTTATATTCTTTTGGGCATTTTATGAAATTTTTAAAAATGGTTTTGCTGCTATCTTTATATGTATATTACAGCTGCCTTTATGTGGTATTAGACTGATTTAACCAAAATCCTCTTCTTCCTCACACCATTTGTTCCAAACGGTTCTCAGAGCAAGCCAAAAAAAAAAAAAAAAAAACTGATCTTCTCCATCACAAGACCTTCCCCCCTTCCTAAATCACAAAACAAATCAAGACTAAGCTTCACTCAAAAACCCATTCTCGGATTCCAGCAAATACCCATTTTTCTTTGAAGCTAATTGAGCTTAAGGTGGAGTTTGGCATCACTTTTGGGGTCCAAATCTTATAAGCTATCCAAGGTCAGTTTAAATTAGGGTTTTTAGTGGATTTTAAAGCTATTCAAAGCTAGAAATATGAGGTTTTAAGTTGAGATACCATATGTTAAAAGTATGCTTTGATTTTAATCCAAATGTGTAATTACTGATTTTATTCAAAATGCTTGATGGTTCTATGTTATTTGAGATGTAAAGCTTTGTAAGGTCTAATTGGAAAAGAGATTTGATTGTTTTTAACGTATTTTATGAAGTGGCATAGAAGGTGTTTGTAAAAATGTTTGACTGAGATTTCAAAAACAGGGCACTAGGATTTCGAATTTCGTTTCACTGGTTATACCCCGTATTTGAAGCTGAAATTATGTGAAGTTAAAGTATACATATGAATCTTGCTCCCTACAAAATTTCACATGAAAATGTTGTAAAACGGATTTTTTGTGAATTTTCAAAAGTTGGGTTCTGTAGCTGGAAATTGATGGACAGCCACTAGGTAAATAATTTGTTTGTAATTAGAATTTATCCTAAAGAACCTTAAATGGTTTAAAATGTTAAAAAGTGATACTATAATGCATATTTTTCTATTTTATATTACTTGTAATGGGTTGAAGATATTTGTTTTTAAATGCAAAATGACTTGATCATGGATCTTAGCACAAGCCCGATCAACTTTCTCGATACGGTGGAGTCAATTTCTCTGCGGAAGTTCAATTTTAAAAAGGTAAGTAGGAATTCTACTTACTGTATCATAGAAACTTAAAAAGTATATTATATAGCGTTTTAATGTTTTTGACAAATGTTTAACATTTCAAATGAGACTATGGATATAATGTTTCCCTTCATTGGAAAGAGTATGATTTGTAAGTAGGAAAGTATAGTTTAATGAAAGCTTTTATAACATGTTTATAATGTTTTAAAGGTTTGCAAAGTTCTAGATGTGGCTTATTAAATGATGGAAATATCTATGGAATGTGTAACCCCATTATAATGATGTCATTGGGATTGATTGATACCCACAGATGAGTCCCGAAGGGGACATGACTGATACTAACGTTTGGAATCCCAATGACAGTAATGAAAGTGTTTGGCCAGACCTAAAGGAAATAAATGGTAAATGATTCTGTAGTTTAAGCCCAATTTGTATCATATCTCAAGGGTTTTTATGTTATGTTTTAAATGTTGGTTTGGATTTCTATTTGCTGTAACAAGATTTGAAATCCATTGAAAACTGTATTTTAGATACAGATTGTAGTTTAAAGGTTTCGTATTTAACTATGTTCCGCTCACTGGGCTTTTAGCTCACTTTAAAGTTTCATGGTATAGGTGAGGAAGAAAAGGAATGAGAAGGTAACATAATGGCGGGCTGAATCTCGTTTGGGAACCTTATGTCACAGAACCGATGTACATACTAAACTAAAGTTGTTTCATGAAAAAAAAAAAATTATTATTAAAGAACTCTATGGGCTAAACTAAAAAAAGTTTTGTTTTGAGATATTGTTAATAATATGGGATAATTGTAATACTAACTCTTCACATTTTGACTAAACTTTGATGAAAAGTCTGTAAATATTTTATATTAATATCTTATCATACAACTATCTTGGTTTTACTATATTTCTGTGTTATAGCAGATTTTATGAATGTATGGATTAGTGACATGTTCTAGTTAGGTTTAGTTAAAGGCTAAACTAATTAGGGGGTGTTACAGAAAATTTCTTGTCAAGTATGAACTGTGGATTTAGGGTACTTATATTAGGTTAACAGTAACACCCACCTAACCTAACCATACTGCTAATGTATAATTAAATTAGGTGGCATTCAATTTACTTAAAGATCTCTTAATTTGTTACACTAAATGTGGGGTGAACTTGAAACTTGAAACTTTTGAAAACCCTTAAAATTTGCATGTAACTAGGAAGGTTTAGTCGTAAAATATTAGTCAACGTGATATTTATAATAAATTACATCTTAAAATAAAACATTGCCTAGATAGTAAATAAAACAATCTTCATAGTTGCTTTAAGTTCCAAAATGTGCAAGACAATATGAAAGTGTATCCATATAAGGTTAGTAGTGTCTATATAGCATCAGTCACAAGCATAGAGAGAATGTCATCTGACCTCCTAGCGATAACAAGTGCTGAGATGTGCCCTTACCTGCATCACAAGAACTACATGAGCTAATGCCCAATAAGTAGAAACTATGCAAATCAATGAATATGACATGTATGGGCTGATCAAATTCTCATTGTACTTCTCATTTCATAAAATTTTGTAGTGCACACATAACTGTGTACACCATGAGCCACTCGCCCAGGCCTAAAAATTAGTACGTTTGCATACTATCGAATCTTAGCTTGCAATGTAAAATGCCCCAATCTAAGCCATGAGGCACTGTAGTTCCCCAATCTTAGGAACTACAATAAGGTCCGAACTTGGTCTCAATCTATCCCATGAGACAAAATTTAGTTCTCATCTAATCCAAGGAACTAATAAAGGTCAGTTACAAGCAAATTACACAATACACACAAAAACAATATCTTAAGGCATCAGTATCCTTATTGAGTTCGATGTGTTAGTATCCCTAAAGTATCAATCGAAGGCATGCCGTAGTCATAATATAGGAATATGCGTTCACCATCTTAAGAGAGTTTATAAGTAGAAGAAGAAACAGTGTACGCGCTTATTTCATTATTCACTGGAAACACCAAAAGATAGGTCTCTAATACAACTCTTGAGATTTTACAAGTGTGAGGGTAATATATATATATATACATATATATATATTGGCACAAGGAGTCCATTGTAAAAAAAATATAAATAATACATCTAGCTACACTCATGTTAATGTGAATCAAATGAAGAACTAAAATATTATTTCGTACTTAGACTTAATCTCCAAAGAAAATATTATTTTTCCTTTCGGTTTTTTTTTTTTTTTTTTCATGGAGCATAAATAAAGAAGATGAAAAGGCTACTGAGAAAAGACTCGGACTCAAACACTCCACATGGGTTATGTTTTTTTTTTTTTTTTTTTTTTGGTTTTTGTTTTTTTAATTAATGATTCAAATTTCAAATAACTCTTTTGACTTCTTTTAAATATTTAATTGGCTTTTTTTTTTTTGATTCAATCACGATGCTCTAAATGAGAAATTTAAAACATTATCTTACACTAATACAATTTTTTCGGTTCAAATTTCAAAACCATAAAACACTATCATTAACATATATAAGGCAATGGCTTCAAAAAAAAAGAAAGTATATACAAGGTAATATATATGTGTATGTTTATTATAAGGAGTGTGACAATTTTTTTTCATAGATTTAAAAGAAAAATGTGTTACATAGAATATGAATTCAAATTAAAAAAAAAAAAAAAAAGTATACCTAAACGGGTGGGAAATTGGATGAACCTGTCATGGGATCTGAAATTCCAAACCCATTTATAACTCCTCCAGTTTAAACTAGGTTTTATCCACCTCAATTAAAGTTGGGCCACTACGGGTAAATAGATTTGCAGGTAAAATTACTATCCCTAACCTAAATATAAGATAGGGAATTTTAAAGACTAAAATTCTCTCTCTTTTTTTAAAAATCAATGTTAGGAATTATATTTCAGTTGTTCGATTAATTTTTCAACATTCAAATATTTGATTAGGAGTAATTTTATCTCAAGCATTGTGAATATTTGAACATATACGATCTTGGACATTAAAGTGTGAAAAAAATTAATAAACCGGAAATTAAAACAGAAATTTATTCAAATTTAAAAAAAAAAAAAAAGGAACAATTCTTGTCACAGAAATTCCCACCGACATTCAAGACTTCTAAATAGCCAGAAGTATTTTCTCCTGTAAATATCTTAATTACTCGTTTTTTTCTTTTTTGTTTTGTTTTTCATTAGAGAAAAACTACTTTTCAAACTCGTGCATTATTATTGGCCCACTGGGACTCTTTTTTCTCAAGGTTGACTTACCTTACAGACGACTTGGACTGACGCCCCTCCCACGCCATAATTACCGGCGTCACTCTCAATATTTAGGGTTAATTTGGTTTTCATTTTAATTTAAATTAATATTTTTTTTTATCATAATTTTTATCTTTTTTTTAAAAATTTTTTTATCTTTTTTAAAAAAAATTTTTGTGTTTTCTAAAAAATTACTATTGAAACTTAAAAATCTTAAACTAAACTCATTCACCAAACACTCCCTTAAACTTCATTTCTTATTAATATTTAACTTCAATTAAATTATATTTTTTTATTAAATTTTTATTTTTTTTAGAAATATCAATAAAAATTATAATTAATTTTTAAAAAATTAATCAATTTCAACTTTAAAATTTCGTATACAACTAATAGACCAAACACTGGCTCACTGGATTTTTCCTAACACTTACTGTCATCCACTAGTCTCTGAGCTGGTTATATAAACATGTATATATAATATATATATATATATATATTAAGCTGTTTATAGTACTTTAATTAAAGCAGGTTTTCTGTCTTCTCCATTATTGGTGGGTTGTTATCCTCAGACTTGACAATAATAACAACCAAAACAAGCTCTTCTTAGTACTCATGGCTGCCTTAATCAGGTTTGAGGTTCCTCCTACTTCTCTGTTCTTGTTTTCCTCCTTTTCTATTAATTTGATTTTGCTCGACTTGTTTCGAGACTTTTGCTATATCTTTTATCAATTGTTTTTCCCAACCCTTTGCTATATCTTTATCAATTGTCCCCAACGGGGCTTTACGATCAAGATATGAAAATTGCTTTACCGGTTGAAATTATCTATTTTGAACTGATATATATGTATTAAACCCCATAAATTTTTTTTACTTAATTTTTACTTGGCTAATTCTCTTAGCAACATCCATCCTGACTCTTCACATCTCGTTGCTAATTAAAATTTTTAATTACAAACGAAACCCTTAGACAAAATGACATAAAAGAACAACAATAATATACTTAATTACATTAATAAAAATTCAATCATAAAAAGAGAAACTCAATTATATATATATATATATATATTTTTCATCTAGACCTTTATATCAAATTCCCACATAAACAGCTTATAAATATTACTACTTTAAAATCGATTATATAATAACCTTAATCTTACCCCTAATTTTTATTTTTCAATGAGTAGTCTAAAAAATTACTAAGTATGTTAGATGTTGTCCTTGTTTTTTTTTCCCCCATTGTATAAGTACTTTTTTTATTTTTTATTTTTTGCCCAATAAAAGGGGGATCAGGTGGTCCCCATCCCACCCCTCATCCCCTTCAACTTAATAGAAATCTCGGGTGCACCGAAAGAGCAGTCAGGACCTTATACTAGTTTCTCACAGTCATCCAGCTAGGACTGTACCATCTGCACTCACAAACCCAATGCTACAACAGCGAAAGCTGCAGCAAGGGCTAACGGGAGATGTTGGGTTTGAAACCTGGGTGGATGAAAGTAAGATGCCTAGCAAAGGCATCCTAACCACTAAACTACAACCTTCGGTGGTTTTTTTTTTTTTTTATTTGTTTCTGTTGATTTTTGTTGTTGTTTTTTTTTTATATGTATTCTTTTTTATGCATTGTTGGAAGGGCTTTTTTTTTTTTTTTTGTCATTCCTCCCAATTCGTCGTCGTTGTTCTTTCGTTAGGAATAAATATGAATTTGTTATGTTATTTTTTTTTTAATCTTTTTGAAAACTCTTTTTCTTGAAAATTTTTTAGTTTAACTACAAATTGATTAAGGGTGCTCTTTTTAATTGTGATGCATCAAATTTATAATTATTTATATTACAAAAATTAGAACATCATCAAAATAATGAAAGAAAGAAGTCAGTGTAAAAAGAAATTTGAAGTAATGAAATACTTTTTATTTTATAGTAACTAGGGTAATTTTAGAAATGAAAACGGTATGCATTTTAATAATTTTGAATTCAGAGGGAGTGTGTTTAGAAAGGGAAATATGAAAAATCAATAGGAGTGTACCAATAGAACCATCTTTAGTTTTATTTTGTTTACATAAATTATATCTGATAGCGTACTTTTGATCCATAATATTAATAAACGGCGTAATTTATCATATTCCATTTTAAAACATATTAAACTTTCATTTTTACCCTTGGGCCCCATTTGGTTGGTAATAGTGGAGTGAAAAGGAATGGAATGGAATTGTATTCTTACGTTTGGTTGGTTTTTACTCAAAGAACGACCATTCAAAAAGAACGGCTTTTCCATCATTGACTGAATTCTCATTCCTCTCACTTGGAATAGCCATTCCAACCTATTTTTGTTTTTATTTTTATTTTTCCACAATTACCCTTCTTTTTCCTTTTTTTTTTTTTCAAAGCACCACCAATGATCACCTCTGACCCATCCTCAGCCCCATCACCGTCCTCTTCCAACCAACTTCGATGTCGCCGTCATTGCTCCGGCAAGACCCACCATCGCCCTCCTCCGTCGTCACTCGTACCACCCTCCTCCATCATCTCCCAGATCGCGCCTCCTCCGCCCAGGCCCACTCTCGCCGACAGCGCGCCACCTCTGCCCAAAGCTCGCGTCCTCGGCCCACATCCACGCCCGGCCCCCATCGATGCTCTCCTCTGACGACCAGTTCTGATGTTCCTCCTCCCTCGCCAGCTCCGGTCCCAGATCTTACACAAAAAGAGACGAAACACAGTTTTATAACTCTCTTTGCCTTGTCAATTCTTCGGTTATGCTAAAATTGGTGCCTTTGCTTCTAAAAGACGAATAATAAGAAACTTTTGGAGTCTCAATATACAACCATAGCTGGGAAGGAAGCCCATTTGGGTCCTCTACATGAGTTCCAACGAAGGAACCACTGGGCTTTCCCCTTGACAGATTGTCGTTATCCGCGAGCTCGCTGTGGCTGACCAGCCAGTCTCCGTTGTCTGCCATTTCCTCACGGAGTACCTTGCCCAGTAGCAGATCGTGGGAGCTTGATGAACTCTTTTTCATGATTTTTTTTTTTTCCACAAATATTTATTTAAAAATTTGTTACTTTTATTATCATTATTGTTTAAGTAAAAAACTTCAACAACCCTGGAAAAAGAAAGTGCAATCGTTCTTATTGTGTTTTTAAATCAGATTCTGATATAATTTTAGCAAAAATAAATAAATAAATAAATAACGTGGTTATACATATATTTGTATGATTGGAGTAATTTTGTCAAACTAATAAAAACCATTTTCCATTCCATGACGAAAAGTACTAACCAAACACATGCATCTACTTTCTTTTTCATTCTGTTTCATGACCATTACCATTCCTATTACCATTCCACCACTGCATGCAAACAAATGCACCCCAATGTCTTTTTTTTTTTTTTTTTTTCCCTCTCTCTCTCCCTCTCCTCCTTCCTCTCTCTCTCTCTCCTAAGCATCATTGACAAAGATTGATAGAATCCCAAGGTTGACAATTTGGCGAGCTCGCAATTCCTATGAGATGTGAAGGAGCTGTCACGCGAGCGAGTTGGTTGGCGTTCTTTTTATTGAGATAATTAATTAGTACAAGATTTTCAAAAGTAGAATAACTACTAGTAAAAATGCTAGAGGTGGTCAGCGTTCCAAAGGTGACCAAGGATCATCCCATCTTAGTCGGCTAGTTGGTATGTCCTTGGTCGCGCAATGTCAGTGACCCTGAACGGTTCTTCCCACTTAGGGCCAAAGGAACCCAACCCAGGCTTTTAGACCAAGACTTTCTTGAAAACCAGGTCTCCAACATTGAAAGTCCTTGGTTGGAACCTCTTGTTGTAGCACTTGGCTGTTACTTAGTAGCAAGCGATGGTATAGATAAAGGCTTATTTTCTCTTTTCTTCAGTCAGATCAAGTTCAGCTATCATCTGTTCAGCGTTATTCTTCTCGTCAAAGTTCTGTACTCAATAACTTGGCAAGCCCATTTTGGCTAGTATGATTGCCTCTACTCTAAAGCCCATAGCGAATGGGTTTTCCCTAGTTGCAGTATGGCTAGTGATCCGGTAAGCCCAAAAAACTTTAGGTAGTTCATCGATCCAAACCCCTTTATGTTTCTCTAGCTTATGTTTCAAGTTTTCTTTTATGGTCTTGTTAATGGCCTCGACTTACCCATTACTCTGGGGGTACCCTAGAGAAGAGAATACTTTCTTAATCCTAAACTATTCACAGAGGGAGATAAAGCCTGGGTTGTCAAACTGTTTCTCGTTTCCATGACTTTGATATATGGGAATCTGAACCTACAGATGATGTTCTCCTATAAGAAATTGGTACACTTAGCCTTCGTTTACTGAGTCAGGGATTCCACTTCTATCCATTTTGTGAGATAGTTTATAGCTTCAAGGCAATATCGAAACAGGGATCTGGCCATTAGTAGTGGTCCGATCAGGTCAAGTGCCCATTTTGCCAAGGCCCATGCGCTAACTACCAAGGTAAGTTTCTCTGAGCGGGACTTGGTCATCCTCGCGAATTGTAAGCACTTGATACACTTCTGAGTGAACTCTTTAGCATCTTTATCCATGGATGGCTAGTAATATCTCTGACAAAGGCACTTAAAGAACAGAGCTTTCTCCCGAGAGTGATTTCTGCATATCCCATTATGTATTTCCTTCATCAATATTCGGTCTCTGATGGTCCAACGCACCGCTGATATGTGGCCTAATGTCCTCTCCGATACAATTTTTCGTTGATCATAGTATATCTTGCTGAGGTATTCTTAATTCTACGGTCCTTTTCCTGGTCCTCTGGGAGCTTAGATGTAGTGAGATAGTCTACAATTGGGTTCATTCAAGTTTTGACTTTCTCGGAGTAAAACACCCGTTCTGTGCGCTCAATGTTGGGCTGTTGAAGGTGTCGCATAGGTACAAAGACTAGGCCTTCTATATCAATGCCGAGGCTAATTGAGCTAGTGCATTTGCCTCGTTATTCTTGGACCGAGATATCTGGGTCATAGTGTGCTTCCTGAATTACTCAAGGAAGCTTTTAACCTTTCCAAGGTATTTAGCCAATCGTTCCTCCTTGGCCTGAAACGTCCCTGTCACCTGTTGACGATCAGCATTGAGTCGCTAAAGACCTCAATGGCCTCCACTCTGAGTTCATGTGCCAAGTCAAGACTGACTATTCAGAGCTTCATACTCCGCTTCATTGTTTGACGCTTTGAAGTTAAAGCGAAGGGCGTAGCTGGTCTTGTAGTGGTTAGGGCTAATCAGCACTAGTCCCGCTCCAGAGTCCCTTAAGTTAAATGACCCTTCCACGAACAGCTTCCACTGGGGGAGGTCAAGATTGGATGTACTCAGGCCTTCTGGGGTAGACGTGGTAGTGGTCATCTTCTCCATGACCCTAACTTCTAGTCTAGGTTGCTCGATGAACTCGGCTACGAAATTGGTTAAAGCTTGTGGCTTGATTGTTGTCTGGGAATCGTATTCGATGTCGAATTCTCCTAACTCAAGGGCCCACCTGACAATTTGACCAAACAACTCAGGGTTCTATAGGACTTGACAGAGCGAATAACTGGTCGGGACACGGATATGGTGGTTTTGGAAGTAAGGTCTCAGTTTACAAGCCGATGTGACTAAGGCCAAAGTAAGTTTCTCCAAGGGGGTGTATCTTCTCTCTACTCCTTGGAACGCTTTGCTACTGTAATATACGGGTGTCTGAATCTTGTTTTCTTATCAGACCAGGACTGAGCTGACATCCTTTTCCGAAACTGCCAAGTACACATATAGCACTTCCCCACTCAACGGCTTAGACAGTAGGGGTGAGCTTGCCATGTGCATTTTGAGATTCTGAAAAGCTTATTTGCACTTGTCAACCTAGTTGATTTTGTCAATGCCCTTATGTGTTTGGAAGAAACGGTGGCATTTATCGGTGGACCTGGAGATGAATTGAGAGAGAGCTACTATCATCTCTGTTAGTCTTTGAATTTCTTTAATGGTATGTGGTAGTTGTAGACTACTACAACATCTGCCTTGGTTGGGTTCACTTTAATGCCTTGGTGGTTTACCATAAATCCAAAGAACTTCCCAGATTCAACTCTAAGGACATATTTGGCTGGGTTCAGCTTCATCCGATATTGTCTAAGAATATTAAAGCAGCATTTCAGGTCCTTAACATGGTCGCTCACATGGTAGCTCTTCACCAGCATGTCATCTACATATACTTCCATGAACTTTCCAATCAGTGGGGTAAACATCTTGTTCACCAATTTCTAATACGCGGCCCTAGCATTTTTTAAATCGAAAGGCAAAACCCGACAATAGTATAACCCTTGGTCCGTTGTGAATGTGGTCCTGGCATGGTTAGTTTCACTCATAGGGATCTAGTTGTGCCTAGAGTACACATCTATGAAGCTGAGTAGCTTGTGACTAGCCATTACAATGATGAGTTGGTCTATCCGAGGAAGAGGGAAGTAGTTTTTTGGGCAAGCTTTGTTTAAGTCTGTTTATTTTATACAGAACCGCTACTAGCCATTGGCTTTCTTGACCAGGACCATGTTTGTGCACCATTCCAGATAGCTCACTTCTCGGATGAAACCAGTGGCGAGTAACTTCTTCACTTCCTTGATGATGGCCTCATACCATTCAAGATTAAAAGCTCTTCTTTTCTGGACTACCAATTTATGCTTAGGGTTCACGCGTAGTCGGTGACACATCACCGACAAGTCAATCTTAAGCATGTCCTCATGTGACTAGGCGAAGACATCTCTGTGTTCTTGAAGAAACTATTCTAAATTCGCTTGGATTTCTGGTCGGAGCTTCAATCAGAGTAGTACTGTCCAGTCTAGGTATTCAGGGTCCAGGTGGTAGGAGACCAAATCCTCAACAGGTTATACTCGAGTTTCTTCTTCAAACATATGAGGGCCACTCAATGGGTTGATTTCACCATTGGGGGTGTCAATTTCATCGTTCTTGAAGATGGTGATTACCATAACTGGTTGGGGTATTTTGTGGCACGCTTTGTTTACTAATTCAACGTTGGAGTGTCAATCTCATTAATCTGAAAGATGGTAGCCACCACAGCTAGTTAGGGTATTTTGTGGCACACTTTATTCACTGTTTCAACAGAGCATTTCGTAGCCCTTTTCTAGTTCCCCTTAAAAATCCCGACCCATTAGGAGTGAGGAATTTCATAACTAAGTGATAGGTTGAGACCAACACTTTTAGTGTATTCAGAGTCGGTCTCCCTAAGATGACATTGTAACCGATGGTTTGTCAACGACAAGGATGTCCACCATTTAAGTAGCCTTATTTAGTCCGTCACTGATAGAGATCGAGAGATAGATTAGTCCGTTGCCCAGACACGTTCACTGGTAGATCCGTATAGCGGGGTTTGGATGGGTGCCTAAGATTGCACTACCAATTTTCAGCCTGGTGAAGGCGTCCATGAACAAGATTTCTACGAAGCTTCTATTGTCAATCAAGGCGCATCGGAAAATGTTATCAGTTATCCTGATTTCTCCAACCAAAGCATCATTGTGTGAATGAAGCAACTTGTTAGCTTCATCATCGGTAAAGGTAATCGGGACACTGTTTCGATGGGACATCTTTACGATGTGTTCGGCCATGTTAATGTATTCCCCACGTGCTATATGCCTAGCGTCCCGACTGTAACTTCTCTGATGCTTGCCATATCACTCGTGTCCGTTCCCCCATAAATGGTATAGACAATGCTTAGGCTCCCCGGCGTTGGTCTAGTTACCCGTTCCCAAAGCAAGGTGTGCTCGGACCTGGCCGATTCTATTGGCCCCACTTGCTGGGGTAATGGGCTTTTCTACAAATTCTCGTAGGTGTTCGTCCCGTACTAGGAGCTCGATTTGGTCCCGTAACTGTATGCAATCTTTCATTTTGTGGCCAACATTTTTGTGGAAGTTGTAGTACTTATTATGGTTCCTACGAGTACAGTCCGTTTTGATCGGCAGGGGGTCCCAGAGTAGTCCCTTCCTGAAGATCTAGTTCAACACGTGTTTCACCGTGGCTACTAGGGGAGTATATTGATGGAATTTTCCTGCAAGAGTTTTGGATCCTGATGCAACTTCAGCTTTGCAGGTGGCCTTTTCAGCGGCTGTTCTGGTCTGATCTGCCTCGTCTTTTTTGGGCTTGTTCTTCCTAGTGGGTTGCGATGTTTCTCCTACCAAAGAGTTTCACCCCTTGATGTACTCTTCCGCTTTAGCATGCTTTTGGGCTATCCCCTTTAAGTGCGCAAAGGTAAGGGAAACATCATAAGTGATCGCCTAAACCAGTTTTTGATCCTTGACTCCCTCTTAGAAAGCTTGTATGAGGGTGTCAACGGAGCAATTCTTGACTTGCATGATGGGTTTGTCAAAGTGGTCCAGGTAACATTTCGAAGGCTCATTCTCGCTTTGTGTAATTCTAAACAAGTATGAGGTCTCCTTTTTCTGGGTCTTTGCGTTAAGGAACGCCGCTGAGAAGGCATTGGACAACTGCTTGAATGAATCCATCGTTCCTGGCATTAGTCTTTGGTGCTACTGTCGAGCAGTGCCGGTTAAGGTCAGCTAGAAGGCTTTTGTAGAGGGTGGCTTCGTTTGCATTTTGTATTAGCATGTATACCTGGTAGTTCTCCAGGTGCTTATCAGCGTCTATGGAGCCATCATAAGGGGCTATAGTTAACACTTTAAATCTAGCCAGGTAAGGCATAGCCATGATTATCGGGGTGAAAGGTAGATTGACCGCTCCGACTTGCTCTAACCCGTACTGTTAATTCATCAACAGCTTGAGCTGCTATTGGAGGTGGTCCAGTTTGTTCTAGTAGTCCGTCTTGACCTTTGGTGGTTTATCGATTGAGCGATCTTGGCATTGACTACAGTTGACCATACTCGTCCCATGCTATTGAACACATAAGTCGTGCTCTCGGAGATGATCACTGTGTCTTTTTGGTGCCGGTACTAGTCACGTCTTCTCCAGGCTGCTAAGGTGTGGAGACTAATTCTTCACAGTCTGCTCGAGGTGACCAAGTTATGGCGATCCTTGAGAGCTCACGGTTCGAATTGTACTCTTGGAGATCTCGTTTCCCTTTTCTCTAGTTCCCTGGCGTGCTTTAGTTACTTGTATGCTCGATCACTAGTCCTAGGCTTCTCGGCCTCTCAGCTGATCAGCGTTGCCCTACTGATGAGGAGTCTTCGGCTTCTTCCTTCTATGCGGGATAGGATAGGGCACCTTAGAACTTCCTAAAGGCATCAGCGAGTACCTAAACACTCATTGTCAAGTTCTAGACGTTCCCGGTGAGGATCTCCATCTATGTGGGTTTTTGCGGTGCTCACGCGCTACGCTTGCGTTGGGCTCATCGAGTACTTAGAGAACTAGTTAGGGCAGGGTTCTCCTAGCCCTGGTTGTCTTGGTTAACCTGCTCTTCCATGGGCCTGGTGAGGTATGCAAGTGGTGTGGAGGGGCAGGTAAATTGGGAACAGGGATGATTAGGATGTGGTTGTTGGAAAAGCGTGGAGTCCTTTTTCTAGTGCCAAAATGTTGATGCCAAAAATATTTGACATAACACCAGATAGGATCACCTGACGTGACCCTCCTTATGTAGTCATTCTCCGCCTAATCGCATGCAAAAGAGAAACATATTAGAGTAAGGGGGACACTAGTAGGATGTTTGCTAAGAACACTCTGATGCTTAAGTCAGAAAGGGGCACTAGTGAGCAAACGAAGGACCAGAGTTTAGGCAAGGCAAAATTAGACCATACCTAAGTGAGTGAGGTACTCTTCCACTATAGGCATTTTCCACGAGTTTGGGTTCTTACGTGACCCTGATAGATCGTATTCCAAAAGGTCCCAGTGGGTAGGTATGTTCCAGACATACATGTACTTGACCTTTACTTGACAGATGCCACGTTCCCTACCATTCGGGAGACAGGGGGACACAAGTGCAAGTGTTAGTGCTCGCGCATGCGACAAATACTGGGTAAGTTCAATCAGGTGGTGAAGGCTGGCGTCGGAGTAGGGACAAGGACCGGTATAGTGACAGGTACTAGACATCAGATGTTAGGTGGTGCAGAGTAGTGGGTGTGGCGTGCCTTGTCATGGTACAATTGTCAACCAGTATGGGACGGAGTGGCAAGGCAACATAGGTTGACCATCTCAAAGGGGCTGAGTCGTAGTCAGGGAGGTGTTGCTCGAGCTAGTACCTTTATGCCCGACGGTGAATTGCTCGAGGTTCCCAAATGAGAGCTAATTCAAGGATCGATAGACCAATGGAGATGATAGTAAGTCAACCTAGTGACCGAAGAAGGAACTGCAACTGACCCGACTTCTTTGGTCTAGTCTGGCCTCTTCAGGTGGTCGAATCTTCTCCATTGGGCGGGCAAATGAGTTTACTTGTTCTCACACACCTTATTCCTCGATAGGAAGGTGGTCTCCAACGTCGGAAACATTACACCATCAACAAAAGCTATTTATCTTTTTTTTTTAATTTCATAAACCTTTTGATTCTCTACCAATAATTATTACTTTTCTCTAATTATTGTGAACCCAAAACAATTTGAAAAACTAATTGGTCAAATCTTGAAATCTTTCCAAAATTTTGACTTGGTTGAAATTTTCCAAAAATTACAATCCCATAGATATATTTTACTAAGTGATATTTGATTAAATAGTCTTTTTAACAAGTGTTTTAATAAACAACCAAAGTTTTGTAAAACAAAAAAAAATATCATTTGTAGAAAATGGACTAATATTATTATGTATTATTTATTGATTAATTATGATCAATAACTTATTAATTATAGTCGATCACTATTAATCACAATTAATCACTGACTAATGATTATTTTCTTAAATTAAAAAAATACCTATTTACTTAAATAAGTTTTTAAAAACTGTCTATTTCCCTTCTTCTTTTTTTTTTCTTTTACTAAATTAATGTCTCAACAACTATTTATAGAACTTAATCGCTAATTGAATTCTACATTATGCAACAGGGTCTGATCTCTCTTTCTTGGAGCTCACACCAAAGTTCAAAGCAGATCCAACTTCTTCTTCCAAAATAAACTCCTCACTAGAATGGATCAGATACAAGTGGCATTTTTAATCCGGATCTTATCAATCTACTATTTGGCAAGTAGCTTTTCATTTGGATTCAATCCCGTCGACAATTATCTTATAGATTGTGGATCACCGACCAACACCTCAGTGGCAGACCGTGTTTTCTTATCAGATTACGAGGCTTCAAAGTTTCTTTCAACCTCTCAAGATGTTCTTGTCACTGCCGCGAATAATTTAATCGTTTCATCTAGCGATTCCCCGTTATATCAAACGGCAAGAATATTTATCCAAACATCAAGGTACACATTTCCAATCCGCCAACATGGTAGACACTGGATTCGCCTCTATTTTTCATCGTTTGTCTATAAAAACTATGACATGAGCACTGCAAGGTTCTCTGTTTTCACCGAAAACCATGTTCTCCTTAAAGACTTCCGCACTTGCAATACCACCTCTTTCAAAGAATTCTCTGTGAATGTTGCCTCAAAAAACCTTGAAATCACGCTCGCCCCTTCATTGAATTCATTTGCTTTCTTGAATGCCATCGAAGTTGTCTCAGTCCCTGATGAGCTCATCACAAATGATTTGGTGCCTATTGTTGGCCCACTTGGTCAAAATTTTGAAGGATTGTCGAGTCAGGCTTTTGAGACGCTCGAGAGGGTGAACATGGGTGGTCCAATGGTTTTTCCTGAGAACGATACCCTTTGGCGAACTTGGGTTCCCGAACAACCTTTTTTAGTACACAAGAACATGGTCATTAATGTCTCCAACATTGAAGCTGTTAAGTACATCATTGGAGGAAAAGTGACTCCTAATATTGCTCCTGCTAGTGTATATGGTACCGGCACAACAATAGATAGTTGGTCCGTGTTCAACATCACCTGGCAATTCGAAGTTGATCAAGGATTTTGTTACCTAATCAGGTTCCACTTTTGTGATATAATGAATAAAAAACTCCATGCTCTCTTCTTCAATGCGTATGTAAATTCCTGGATTGTTGCTTCCAATATTGACACTAGTGCTTTATCATCTAATTCGCTTGGAACACCATTCTTCATGGATTATGTCACAAGGCCGTTAGTTACAAATAAGCTTAGTGTAAGTATTGGATCTTCCAGTTTTCGTGATGACCGGCCCGACGGTATTTTAAATGGGTTAGAGATCTTGAAAATCAACAATTCTATGGGCAACTTTGATTCTCAAGTTATGCCTTCTGTTACAAAGAAGAAAGTTGGAGCATTAGCAATAGGTGCGAGTATTGGTGGATTCCTTGTAGTGGCAATATCTGTAATGCTCTTCTTAATTGTGTGCAAAAACAAGAAAAAACAGGCACTGAAGGGCCATTCTAAGACAACAGCCAATGCACTTGATTCTTTGAAGTATGGGAGTTGCATTCCTTTTCTAGTAGTTCGAGAAGCTACAAATAATTTTGATGATGGTTGGATAATTGGGAGTGGTGGCTTTGGGAAGGTATACAAGGGAGTTTTAAATGATGGGACTAAAGTTGCTGTAAAGCGAAAAAACCCAGGGTCTCAACAAGGACTTGGAGAATTCTGGACCGAAATCAAGATGCTATCGCGATTTCGTCACCGCAATCTTGTTTCATTAATTGCCTATTGTGACGAAGGGAATGAGATGATCTTAGTTTATGAGTACATGGAAAATGGAACGCTAAGGAGTCATTTGTACGGCTCAGAAGTACTTCCAGTCCTAAGTTGGAGGCAAAGACTTGAAATATGTATTGGCGCAGCTAAAGGGCTACATTACCTTCACACAGGCTTTGCAAGAGCAATTATCCATCGTGATGTGAAGTCTACAAACATTTTGCTAGATGAGAATCTCAAAGCGAAAGTTGCGGATTTTGGGCTTTCCAAGATAGGGCCAGACATTACCAAGGCTTATCATGTGAGCACTGCTGTGAAAGGAAGTTTTGGATATCTAGATCCTGAATACTTCAGGAAGCAACGACTGACATTGAAATCAGATGTCTACTCATTTGGTGTGGTTTTGTTTGAGGTACTCTGCGGAAGAGCAGCCGTGGATTCAACCCTCCCGACAGAGAAAATCGGTTTAGCTGGGTGGGCATTGAAATGGCAAAAAACTGGGAAGCTGGAGGAGATCATAGATCCTGCTCTTGTGGGAGAAATTAGTCCTGATTCTCTCAAGAAATTTGGAGAAATCACCGAGAAATGCTTGGCGGAATTTGGTGCCAATAGGCCGTCGATGGGCGAAGTCTTGCAGAATTTGGAGTGTGCTCTCCGACTTCAAGAGGCTGCAGATAAAAACATCAGTACTAACATGATGGACGGGCTACCCCTACAAGTTGATAGAAGGTTACAGCATTCTGTTTCTGCATTCGAAATATATGAGTTTTCCCCAACCATGTCAAGTGGTAGCAGAAAGATCATGAAGTCAATCTCTCAGCCAACACAGTCCGACGATAGGTGGCTACTTGGAACTGATAAATCTTATGGCCTTGGCTTCTCTGTGTAATATATGAGTTTTCCCCAACCAAATCAAATAATAAAAACTTTGAACTTGGTTTTTTTTTCCCCCCTCAAAATATCAGACTTATCTAGATCTAGTTAACTGAGATCTGTTCATAAAAATGAAAAATCTATTTGAGATTGTTTTGCTCTACATATTATCGAAGTGAAAATGGATGACTATTTGTCTTTCTTCTGATCTTTAAATGATGGATGATGATACCCTTAAGTTTTAGGAAGAATGTTAAGTATCATTAGTAGTGGATTATACTTCTATTTTTAATTAGTCAAAATTTGTCATATAACTTGTCTAAATAGGTTTGTAGTGATTTGGACTCACAACGTTAATCTACGTGATAATTTGTTATTGGCTAAAAAAAAGTTGAAATTTAGATAATAATTTGCATAATATAAGAGAGATAACATAATATTTCGATGTTACACAAGGGATATATAAAGGGTGTTTTTCAAAGTATTAAAGGAGTTGTGGAGGAAACTCTAATGTCAGATCTTCACGAAATAGAAACTAGATATAATTATAAATGACTAAAATATGTCATTTTCTAGTGCGCACAAAAAAAAAATCACAATCTTCCTTTCAACTTTAACAGAACAGTCTTAAAAAAAAAAAAAAAAAAAAAAAAAAAAGGTAAAGTGCTCTGATTTATTTATTTATTTATTTTTATGGAAGCTCAAAACTTTATCGATTTTGAATTTGTGGCAAATATTATTTTCTCTCCCAAAACTATGGATGAGATTTTCTCCTATACTGAATGTCCCTCGTTACTTGAGGCATATTTTGGCAAAAATTTGAGAAGTGTTTTTACATCAAGTTCTTCAACTTCACTCTTATTTGGAAAAAAAAAAAAATGGTGTAAAGAACATTTTCAAATTTGCATG
>CM046377.1:13787778-13852750 GCA_025413485.1 Ficus microcarpa | reverse complement strand
GATTGCTAAGAACGCAACTTTGTTTTTAATCTTTCATGTAAAGGAACTGTTGATTGATATGTATTGATAATCTAACTGCTTCTTTCCTTTTTATTCAATGTAGATACATCGCTTTCTGAATTATGCGTAAATAAAAGGGGCGAAAAAAAAACCAACTCAAACCAGCCCCTTTTGAATCTCTCTATCTCTATGTTTCACCACCATGCTCGCCATAGACTCTTCCCACTCTCTTTACTCTCAATCAAACTCAAACTAATTCAATCCCAACTGCAAACCCGCATTCCAAACCTTTCGTTCTTTCACACGCTTGCCCTCTCAATCTCTCAGTCCCACTCTGACCTCCTCCCACTCTGCTCTGTCGTTCAGTCTCTTCGCCAAGCCAAGCAAGTTCATGCTTTATCCCTTCTCAATGGCCTCCTTCCTCACAGCGTTTCCCTCTGTGCTTCACTCATTCTCAGCTACGCCTCGTTTGGAGCTCCTTCAGCTTCTTGGCGTCTCTTCGAAGAGACCGTGGAGTATTGTCGCACTGCATTTTTGTGGAACACTCTCATTCGAGCTTATTCAGTTGCTGGGATTCATGATGGGCTAGGAATTTACAACCGGATGGTGCGTCTTGGTGTTGTTCGTGATGATCACACTTTCCCTTTCGTTCTTAAGGTTTGTTCCGATTTTTTAGAGTTTCGTAAGGGTATGGAGATTCATGGGTGTGTTTTCAAACTGGGTTTTGATTCAGATGTGTTTGCTGGGAATACTTTGTTGTCGTTTTATGGGAACTGCGGGGACTTATCAAGTGCAAGGAAGGTGTTCGACGAAATGCCTGAGAGAGATGTAGTGTCTTGGAATACGGCTATTGGAGTGTTTTCTGTTAATGGGTTTCATCTAGAGGCGCTTAGATGTTATAAAGAAATGACTTGGACTTTGTTTAAGCCTAATTCTGTGAGCGTTGTCTCTGTGTTGCCTGTTTGTGTTGACCTTGAAGATGAGCTGATGGCGTTGCAGATTCATTGCTATGTTGTGAAGGTTGGTTATGATCTTCATGTGACTATTGGCAACACGTTAGTAGATGTCTATGGGAAATGTGGTAATGTGTGGGCCTCAAAGCGGGTTTTTGATGAAATGATATGCAGGAATGAGGTCTCTTGGAATTCAGCCATTACCAGTCTTGCTTATATAGGGCGCAATGCCGAGGCCTTGGATATATTTAGGTCAATGATTGATTCTGGGGTAAGTCCGAACTCTATCACTGTTTCTTGCATGCTACCAGTTTTAGTTGAACTAGGATTTTTCGGAGCAGCCATGGAAATCCATGGTTTCAGTGTAAGAATGAGCATGTGTTCTGATACCTTCATTTCCAACTCATTAATTGATATGTATGCAAAATCAGGCTGTTCAATTTCGGCATCCAATGTGTTCAAAAATATGAGGGAAAAGAATATTGTTTCTTGGAATGCTATGGTAGCTAACTTTACTCAAAACAGGCTTGAGTTGGCAGCGATTGAACTTATAAGACAAATGCAAGAACATGGTGAGACTCCTAACTGTGTCACTTTCACAAACGTTCTTCCAGCTTGTTCACGGTTGGGTTTCCTTCGTCCTGGAAAAGAAATCCACACAAGGGCAATTCGCATGGGAGCCGCATTTGATTTGTTTGTCTCCAATGCACTCACAGATATGTATGCGAAATGTGGCAGCCTTTCTGCAGCTCGAAATGTCTTTAATATCTCCCTCAGAGACAAAGTCTCTTATAACACACTAATCGTGGGTTATTCTCAAGCAACTGATTGCTCTGAATCTCTTAGGTTGTTTTCAGAAATGAGGCTTGCCGGAATGGCACACGATATTGTTTCCTTCGTGGGTGTGATATCAGCTTGTGCAAATCTAGGCGCAATCAAGCATGGCCAAGAAGTCCACGGATCTATAATAAGAAATTATTCCCACACTCATCTTTTTGTTGCAAACTCACTCTTGGACTTCTACACCAAATGTGGAAGAATCGATCTTGCTAGTAAGGTCTTTGAGCGGATTCCAAACAAGGACGTAACATCTTGGAACACCATGATTTTGGGATATGGAATGCTAGGGGAGCAAGACACTGCAATTCATCTTTTCGAAGCAATGAAAGAAGACAATGTAGAATATGATTCAGTATCATATGTCGCAGTTTTGTCAGCTTGTAGCCATGGAGGGCTAGTTGAAAAGGGGAAGAAATACTTCGAGCAAATGCAGGGTCAAAACATTGATCCAACACAAACGCATTACACGTGTATGGTAGATCTTCTCGGCAGATCTGGCCTCTTGGAAGAGGCAGCTGAGCTCATTAGAGGCCTGTCTTTGGTCCCAGATGCCAATGTGTGGGGTGCTTTGCTTGGGGCATGCAGAATCCATGGAAACGTGGAGCTTGGGACCTGGGCAGCTGAGAATCTGTTTAGGTTAAAGCCTCATCATTCAGGTTACTATATACTTCTTTCGAATATGTATGCGGAAGCTGGGAGGTGGAACGAGGCAAATGTGGTGAGGGAATTGATGAAGTCTAGGGGAGTGAAGAAGGGCCCTGGTTGTAGTTGGGTTCAGATTGGGAACCGGGTTCATGCTTTTGGTGTTGGAGAGAGAATAGAGGACTTAGATTTCGGTCTTTTGAATGCAGAATCCTTGTAGTTTTCGAGATGTAAGATCGAGGGCAGCTCAGAACGTATAATACCAGTGTGAAATTTGAAGCTGCACAAGTTCTGATTTCCTTGGAATGGCATTAGGTAGAACATGCAGAACAGTTTAATGTCCCATAAAACATTGGAGCTTCACTGCATCTCATAAAAGATCTACTTCTCTGTAAATTCTGGTAAGGACCGCGCGTGTGAGAGTTTTGTTCATTCATTTTTGGTTCTCACACCGAAATGAAACATTTTTTGTACTCTGACTGACCAAACAGTGCATAGTAGGAAGAAGGTAATAGAATTATTTTTTAGATCTTTATGTCTAGTGAAGGCTGTATATGAAAGTTAATCATAGTCGTTCGATCCTCTGAACATCATGAGTTCATTGTCATTGTATCCTTTCATTGGCCATTTCTATTAAATGATACCGTCGATCTCGTCTGTGCTATGTTATATCATCGAAACTTTTTATTTGAAACAAAATAGGGTATCCTACGTCAAAATTGCCTCGAAACAAAAAAGTATGCAAACGATTACTTGGACTTGGAGCAATGGCAACATCTCGGAACTATCCACAACCAGTTCCACTAGTATTATAATGTGCGGTTGAATATTTTATTGGTTAAATGAATAGGAAAAAAGAAAATATGTAATCCAGAAAGCTATAAAGTAGATGAGTTATACGCAATATTGTTGTAAATTTGACATCTCTTTATATTTATGTCTATCATAATATTAAACTTGATAATTTTGTTCTTTCATAATACTAAAATTATCAACTTTAATGTTACCGTGTATTAAATTATAAAGAGGCATTGAAAACATAACTCTCTACTTAATTTTCTCTCAATATTGTTTATATTTAAGCAGGGGCATATAACCATTCTTTTTTTTTTTTTTTTTTAAACTAAATAGCATCGAAATATAAAAATTAAAGGGTATAATTTTAATTGAAACTATATGAGAATTTACAATTTTTAACGAGAGCAAAGCAGAAAAATCATAAAATGTTTTGATCAAATTAATTTTAATGGGGGTTACATGACAATTTTTTGTTTTTAGTAGAGAAGCATGTAAATTGTAAAATTTCCAAGATAGAATTAAAATAAGATAAAATTTCAGTGAAGCCAACAGTTCCAAATCGTCCCAACGTAAATCCGCTGCTGCTGATACCTCTCTCTTCACTCAGTATGGCAAATCTGGATTAACTTCTAATCAAGAGAATAATTTGAAAATTAGTAACATCACAACTGCAAAACTTCACTACTGATTTATTACAATTGTTATTATTATTCCCTCTGCAAATATGCCCTTAAAAACGCAACCATAACGATACTCAGGAGTGAGGAAACGGCCTAGTAAAGATGTTACTTTTATTGTTAGCCCAAAATTGACCTTCTAACTTGGAAACTGATCAAAGAATCAATGAAGAAAATAAAAGAAAAGAGGAAAAACCCTTAAAAACTTATCACAAATCACATATCAATGCAACAAATCTATGGCCGACTTCGTGAAAATAAACAAAATCCCGGTCAAAATTATATGAACAGCACAAAGCAAGCTCGAGGATATGCCGCCTAGATATCTGGTTGCATCACCAATGCTTGTTAAAGAGCAACAAGAACCAGTTAGTCACTCCATTTGATAGATTTTCTAGGTCTTTAGGACTCCCACTTTCAGAAAAGCTTTTGTTATATGGAATTAACCATGCTGAATTTCTACTCCATTCCAATTCTGCAGGTTCGATTGCCGCAGCTTGGAGGCAATTTTAGCAGCCTTTTCCTCGACTGTTTGATCCCGTGGCTTCTATAAACATAGCTTGTGGTTGTCTGATATGAGTGTTTCTTTCTGAAAGCTGCTGCTGTTGGGATGGTAAGCCTATCCTTGAGCATAAAAGATATTTAATATCGCTTCATATACTCGTTACCTGCTAGTTAAAATGAAGATTTCACAGATAAGAACCTTTTTTAAGGAAAGACGGATAAATGTTATAGGAAAAACATTATGGCATGCAAGTAAGCTGCCTAGAAAAATAATAAATAAATTCACCCTCTTGGCTTAACATATTTGCAACTTTATGAACAATTAAATACAGAGAGACCTTAAGTAAACGCAGAAGAGCATACCAATCTGCAAACAAGTCTCTCTTCTAGAACCATCAAGGAAATGCACAGCGCGGAATGGGTGAACTAAAACAATGTTCTTTCTTCTCCAAAAGCCCGATTCTTTAATTTATCAGTACCATTAGTTTTGCATTCTCTTATGGACATTCCTTTGTTTAAACTTTTCATGTTCTAGAGACTGTTTATACTTTGGACTCTGCACTGCAGTTACACGAAAGACCTGCATCACATGAAAAATAAAAAGGGAAACAGAATGAATTACATTCCGATTGAATGACTCACATGTAAATTTGATGAGTCACAAACGCATAGTAAACATAACAATACTAGGATTCTCTACATACCAGTAATGTGACAACGTGGCTGTGGCAAAACAAAATCAACATCTACACCTTACGGGCAAGGGTCCTCTGCTTTGTTGCATGTTGTACTACTTTTTCCTCGACTGAAAGGCCCTTTCGTCGTCTTACGTTATCAATGAGCTTTCTTGCTGTATTATGGAGCACACTAGAACCATCACCAAACTCTTCAATTTCCTCTTCGGTTTTAGGTACAAAGAAAGGATCCTCGGGAAGAGCTTCCCAGTGGCTAAGCACAAGAAGGGCACTAGCAGCTCCAGAAGTCCACCTCCTAAGTTCATCTGCAAAACCGAAGCTTTCTGAAACAGGGACATATGCATGGACTGTAAACAACGGTGAGCCTTCCTGCATTTCTTCTTTCAGAACCCGTGCCCTCCTCCGCGCAAGTACAGCATACATGGGACCAAGATATTCGGTTGACGTGTTCAACTCACAGAAGTACATGGCTTCCACAAGCCGAGGTTTCTTTTGAAGCACAGCTGTCCTACAAGCCTCCTTGACCGCTGTCATAACCTGTCCAGTGAAGATACCATATTGTTCTGAGTGCTGGTGTGAGGTTTCAGATTCATCAGAATGTGCAGTCGATGGAGAAATGCATGCTTCAACAACAAATGCCAAGCCCCACATAGGTTCTTCACATAAGGGTCCAGCTGCAGTAGCTAGTTGAAATCCAGACACAACGCTGCTCTTAAGACGCTCTGCTTCAGAGTATAATGCTTGAGTTACTTCTGAAGCAGGCTTATCTACCATCTCACAGTGGCCGGAATCATCTGCAAATCCTAGTTTCTGAGATATGCGAGAAGAACCATGAATGAGAATAGAGTTGTCAGTACTCTTTCCTTCAGAGTCTGGAGCAAAGAGGATGTTAGGACCCATCTGCTGAGGTCCGAGTGACCAGATCCTATTTAGAAGCTTTAGCCATTTTCTTTTGCATTTTTCTGCTCGGTCCTTGTCATTTTCATTTCCAGATAACATATCACTATCCACAGCATCCACTATGCGTTTCCTTAGAGCTTCTACAGAATTCTCTTCCTCCGTAACGTTTGATATCTGTTTTTCCAAGCTTCTATTTGCATGTCCTGCCTTATCCCTGATAATATCTCTAAGTAAATCAGAACTTTCATCAAGAATCTTAGTTAAAGAAGGTGGTAGCTTCATGACTCGTACCCGAACAATGCATCTTCCATTTGGCGTTGTCTTCTCAATATAATCTGAGCTCCCAGTTAGGGATTTTAGATTCTCAAGAGTATTAGATACCTCACCCTCGATGGTCTCTTTATAGGAGACGAGGGAGGTGAGACTTCCAAGCTTACCCTAGCAAACCTCTCCTTCAAATCCTTTATGCATCTCTCGAGATGGACTTCTCCTGCCGCAGCCAGAACATGTTCTCCCCTCTCAGAAACTGTGACCTCTACGAATGGATCTGCCCGATTCAGAAGCTTTAAACCTTTCATTAATGCAGCCATATCTGCTGGATCAGATGGTTCAATTGCAACTCTAAGAGTAGGAGCAACTTGAAATACCATACTTGAAAAAGGCCAACAATTCTTCGTAGAAGAAAGGGTTGCACTTTTCAGAATATGCTGGCCAAGGCCTTTGATAGCCACAATTTTCCCGGCATGTGCGGACGGGACACATTTTAAACCTTGGCCCATCATTAAATACAAAGATTGTAACTCAGCCTCCTGTACATGCTTCTGCATCGATTCCCCTTTTAATGGATCATATAGAGCTGAAAGAACGAATATTCTCTGTCCTGCTTTAAGAACCCCGCTAAAGATCCTCGCAAAGGCAAGAAAGCACTCCCCAGATGCACCATCTTCGCCTTCATCAGCCAAATTTGCTAGGACTTCCCCATTGGAGCCCCTTTGAGGAAGCATTTTCACCGGCACAGCAAACATTTTAGACACAAATGCAACACAAGGAGCTTCAGGCCTTGAATCACAAGCTTCGACTGATTTTCTAACAAGCTCTGCCTGTGCAAGCACATTAGAATCAACCCCATTATCCAAAACCTCTCTTTTCGGGAGCAAGCGCGAAATACGAAACACCTGCGCTGTAATTGGGTCGGGCATACACTTAATCACCATTGATAAGATTGCATTAGACAAAGGAAGCCAACGGCTCATTACTGCCTGAAGCACAACTTTAGGATCCTTGTTTTGAAGCTCACGTGGCGGAACAGACAGATTGAACGTCTTAATCACCTTCTCAAGCATCCCTTTATTCCCGTCAGGCTCCGACGCCTGGTAAACTAGCCAGAGCTGCTCAAGCACAAGCTGTACAAACATGGGCCGAGCTTTACTCCCTCCACCGATCCCCTTCTTCCCAACAATCATCTTACTCTTGGCATTGTAGTACCAAGGACCCCACAAAGCCTTTTGCAACGCGGCTGCACTGGCCCCAAGCTTAGAGGCGTAAAACTCGGCGAAATCATGAATACTAAAACCCCACCCGTCCAACGCACACGCGAAAACCACATTCCCCTTCTGGGGCTGGAAAGTATCTTCCTCATCATCCTCCACAAACTCAACACCACCACCACTATCATCCACATTTTCTGAAGCCTCTCGCACGGCGAGTATCGAATCGACTTCGGACAAGTACTTTTCGGACTTAAACGCACTCATGATCCCATTAACCTCATGAACAATTCTCAACAATCTAGTGTAAGCTTCCATGGGGCTCAATTTAAGTTCGGTAATCAACCTATCGATCTTGTTGAGGACAAGGCAGGGGGTTACCTTCTCGATCCAGGACTGGCGGAGGACGGCGTGGGTCTGGATGTGGACGCCCTCAACGGCGTCGACGAGGAGGAGGGCGCCGTCGGAGAGGCGGGCGGCGGTGGAGACCTCGCTGCAGAAGTCCATGTGGCCGGGGGAGTCGATGAGGTTGATGGAGTGGTCGAGGAAGCGGAGGGAGATGGAGGAGCTCTTCATGGTTATGGCGCGGCGTTGCTCCTCGTCAAGGAAGTCCATGAAGCGGAGGCGGCCGGCGAGCTTCGGGTGGAGGACGCCGCCGCCGGCGGAGGCGATCAGGTGGTCGGCGAGGGTCGTCTTGCCGTGGTCCACGTGAGCCAAGATGCAGATGTTCCGGATTTTTTGCGCGTCGGAGTCGCCCATTTCTATTTTTATTTTAATCTGATTTTGATTTTTGATTGGCCGACAGGAAAATTTTTGTGGTTAGAATGCTGTTTGGCCGGAATTCAATGTTAAGGATGTTCGCCGAGGTTGACGGCGAATTCTTTCTCTTTTCTTCTCCTAGTTGTTTTTCTTTCTTCTTCTTCTTCTTCTTCAGAAGAAGTCAGATTGTATAACAAGGGAAAAATTAGGGTTTTTTGGGAAACAAATGCATATATAAGCCCCAAATGCACCCCCGTTGCAAATTTAAACTCCGTTCTAACTGATTTTTTATTTTTATTTTTTTTAATTCAATTTTTATGCCAAAGACCAAAAAACCCTTAAGTCATCTTCAGAGGAAAAAAAAAAAAAACAACCCCAACAAGATCCATTCTCCCGCCCTCCTTCCTAAACCAACCCCAACCGAATTCAGTCTCAAACAAACGGAAAAAAAAGACCTCCTCCTTCCCTCGCTGGCTCTCTTTCTCGGTTCCCTCTCCTCCCAAAAACCCAGAAACCCCAAACCCACCATAGCTCATTTCGGAACTCCCTCTCTTCCTCGCTCTTTCTCTCGGGTCCCTCGCTCTTGCTCTCGCTCTCTCTCAAACCAAAGAAACCCAGTTCAGCGATCCCATCCCATTTCATTTCTCCCTCTCTCCCTCGCTCTTTCTCTCTCGCTCTCTCTCAACGAACTCTCTCTCTCCTCCCTCGGCCAGAGCTCCCTCCCTCGCTCGCCCAATCTCTGATCCGCCCTCCCTCCGTCCCTCGGCTCCTTTCCTCCGCCCAATCTCCCCTCGGCTCCCTCCCTCCCTCCCTCCCTCGGCTACCTCGCCCAATCTCCCTCCCTCCCTCCCTAGCGCCGCCGTCTCGCCGCATCAGCTACGGTAAATTCATCTCTTCGACCCCCTTTTTTTTTTTTTTCAATTTATATATACGCGTGTGTGTGTGTGCAGAAGGCTCTCAAACATAATGGTGATTCAAAGTTGTAAGCAAGCATATGTGTACATAGAACCCATTTTTTTTCAATATATATATACGTGTGTGTGTGTGCAGAATGCTCTCAAACATAATGGTGAAGAAGTTGTGAGCAAGCATATGTGTACATTGAACCCAAATTTTTTCAATTTATATATACGTGTGTGGGTGCAGTTTATCTCATGTCAAACATAATGGTGAATTCATTGTGAGCAAGCAGTATGTGCGTTTTGAAACATGGAACCCATTTTTTTTCAGTTTATACATATGTGGGTGTGCAGTTTAATGTTCTCAAGCATAATGGTGAAGTTGTGAGCAAGCATTATGTGCGTACAAAACATGGAACCCACCTGAAAACTAAAATTTGAAAATCGGAGTTAAAAGGACTTGGCTGTATTTTGATGAAAAATGTAAGCTTTCACCAATTTTTTTTTCGTTGGTACGAGACAATGGACTGAAATAGAAAAATTAGAATAAAAATTTCCTATTAATTTTGCTTGTTTGTATGGTAATTTGTTAGTCTGACCTTAGGAATGGATTAATGTTAAAAGTGAGATGTTAGGAATCAAACTAAGTTTTAGCCATCTTGTTCACAATTTCAAGCCTAATTTGCCTGCAAGTTTTCCATCTTGTTCACTTGTTCCATAAAAAGAGTCGTAAAGACTAAAAACAAAACATTTCAACCATTTCCTAGTTTTTAGCCAAACTTTTTTGCTTTTGCATAACTAAAAATGACGACCAAGCTTCATTTCACCTAACAGCTATTGCTTTGTTGTTATATGACATTTCCCCCTCTTTTATCTCGGATTATGTACAGCAATTCCTTGTAAAGCATGTGGGCCAAATAATATGAATAATAAAAAGGACGACCCTCTCCTTCTCTCTCATTTTTGTTGCATGTGGGAAAACATTCTTAATACCAAGACCAATTTAAGAGGGGGGGGGGGGGGTTGGGAAATCTTAGACCGGATTTTTTTTTTCCTTTTTTTTTTATTTTTATATTTTATATTTTTTTGAATTTGCCAAATTTTGACATATGTGGATAGAAGAACTTCAAGTGTTCAAGTAAGCAATATATGCACAGTAGTAATTTGTACACATCACCATGCCATATTATTTCATAACGCTTCTTTGGAACATTATTATTAACACGTAGATAAACACAACGTGCCAGAGACGCAAACATGTGCAAAAGCCATAATATAATGACCAATGGTGGGCGGCTGCCATTGGTTTTGTTCTATCCCTTATCCCTTATCCCTTATACATAACAAAAGCAACTACTTTTATGTTTACAGATAAATAAACTACTTTTTTTTTCCCCTTATCTTTTCTTTTCTTTTTTTTGAATTGGAGAATTAGAAGTCGACAATTTTTAGGTTCCCTTTCTTGATCCTTTTGTTGCTAGCTTTATGTCAATTGGAAGTGACAATTTGTGTACTAATTTCTTAAACTCCGCAAATGAAGACAATTTTTTAAAAGAAATTTGTTTATATACGAATATGTATACTTAAATTTGTTTTATTATTTTTGTTTCGAGGTATGGCACGAAGCCGGACGTCATCGGCACACTCTCCTCGTCCTAGTCAACGGCTGCGATATTCAGAAGGAGCGGATATGGACTCCGAAAATGACTCTGAAGGAGTCAGTAGGACCATCTCCCAACCGGATGGCAACACGTCACCGCAATCGACGTCATTCGCAACACCAAGGGTAAGTTATCATTGGAAGATAGAGAAGTCAAAGTTTTTTTTTTTGCTTTAATTTTTTTTTTCACGTTCAAAACAATTACATTAGTTAACAAGATTTTAATTTTTTTTAAATGTAGGTTTTGGATCTCCCATCACCCGTTTTGAAATTGAAGATGGATGAAGCCAATTTCAAATGCAAAATCACGGCCAAGAACCTGTTGAAGGATACTGTGGATACGGTGACCACAGCCTTACAGGACCACCCATATGGCATGGAGTGGTTTAGGAACTCTCAATTCGGCCACCTATTTAACATTGCAGACCACCTCAAAGTAACCTTAATGCCGTTATGGATGTTAATGTCCCGGGCGGTGGTTACAAAAAAGTGGAATGAGATGTGGTTCGTTTTGAATGGCGTCCCCATTAGGTACTCGCTGATGGAGCACGGGCTTATAAGTGGACTCAATTGTTCTGCCCATCCCGGAGAGCCGTCTCATACAGGAGCCGAATTTAAAGGACGGGTCTTTCGCGGAATGAAAAAAATAACGCAGAACGATCTCAAGAGTCGCTTGGAAGGTATGGTCATCCCTTCCGTGGACAGTGAGAGCAACATAAGGGGGCACCCTCACGAAATCAAGCGAAGAGAACAAGAGAGGTCGATCCTTATAAACGATAAGTTGAAGTTGGCGGTCCTCTACTTTTTATGTGCGGTCCTCCGTGGTCCGGAAAAAGGCCATCAGCGAGTTGATGACAGCCTCTTTAAACATGTAGAAGACCTGGATTGGTGTGCCAATTACCCATGGGGAAGATCGTCATACCAATTTTTGATTTCCCAGGTCCAGAAGTGCGACATAGGTAAAAGATGTAAAGAATCTCCTCAGAAGTTGGCAAGATGGTGGTGTCATGCGTTCATACTCCCATTGATGGTATGTAAATTTTGTTTTATTGTTGATTCTCACACTTAATTTGTTTCAAAATGTTTGCAATCTAATATTTGTTATTGCTCATTATTATAGCTTCTACCATTTGAGTGCATTCCTGCCCTGACCCCAAAGTATGCTGAGACTAGAAAAGACGTGCAAGGACCGGTGCCAAGAATTTGTCGATGGACAACAAAGTATGATCGACAACAAGCACCATCTTTGGAGCAAATTCTTCGTGCAGTTGGGAATAGCACGGTTGGTCTTTTGTTTTTTGTTTTTTTTTTTTTTTTTTTTTTTATATTATGTAGATACGTCTTAATTTCTCGGTTACTAATTCGAAGTTTCTAAATTTCAGGACATACACAGCATACTTGTCCCAACATTGGAGGAGCGGAACGCCAACTACATGATTGGGTTTGTTCCTTGTGATGACGATTCCGACCCCATTGTGGACAATTGGGCAGGCATTCTAGAGTCCGGAAGAAGCATCTTTTGGGAGGACTCATTAAAAGCCGATCTAGAAGGCCGGCGCAACTTCCTTGGAGGTGGAACCGAGAGAGTCCAAGGAAGAGGTAGAGAGAGACCTGAAGATATTATCCCC
This sequence comes from Ficus microcarpa, assembly GCA_025413485.1. Classification (NCBI taxonomy): domain Eukaryota; kingdom Viridiplantae; phylum Streptophyta; class Magnoliopsida; order Rosales; family Moraceae; genus Ficus; species Ficus microcarpa. Next base: position 13,840,308 of record CM046377.1, on the reverse strand, counting down.
GAGCAGAGCACAAGTCAAGGGGGTGCGACTGCAGCAGAGCAAACCCCGTATCTGCCGTCTATCCCTACTGTCAATGAGTCCACACCTCCACAAGCTAGCTCTCATGCTGAGGATTCAACGGTGCTACGTGAGCTTCGAGCTTTAAAGCAAACGATGGAGAGATCGATAGAGAAGCTGTCTGCCGACCATGACCGGCGGTTTTTACAGTTTGCTGCCGACAATGACCGGCGGTTTTTACAGTTTGCTGCCGACAATGACCGGCGGTATTTACAGTTAGAGAGATCGATCGAGAAGCTGACCGCCGACAATGAAGCTCAGTCTTTACAATTGAAAATGCTGACAGACATCGTGACAAGATTTGTTCAGCAACAATCAGAAGCTTCAAAAGGTGTATATCGAGCTGAGAGCGGTGGAGGTGGATGCGAGGACAGTAGAGGTGTTGATGTCAGAATCAATGCCAGTGGTGATGTTGCTACTCGGGATGATATATTTGCACATACAGATGTTGGTTCCGAAACTGATAGGGGTACAGAAAGGGATGTGGAAGATTCTCCCCTCACTGGAATCTTTTATCAGACTCCGACTTGTTCGGCTGATAAGGATTGTGAGGAAGATATTTTAGATGTTGGGCAACAACAGGGCCGACCCCAACGACGTATAAAAAAGTCTAAATATCGGAGAACTCCATACACCGACCCCGATCCAAAGAAAATGATGTTTCGTAAAGGGTCGATAAAAGAGTTCGACCCATTGCACGTACCAGACGACATGCGAAACACATTTGAGGCCTACAAGAATTCAGTTTCGAAGCAACTATTCACTTCAGGTCTCGGGGTTACGCGATCGTGGGCCTTCTTCGAGCAGATCTTAACTGAGCGGTTTTGGCTATTAAGCGATGTAAGTGATTCTCTACTAAGTAACGCTATATCTAAGCCTTTCGTTTTTTTAATATGGATTTCTTTTTATGTCTAACATTTTTGACTCATACTACAACCCTTTTTTTTTTTTTAGCACATCGAAGAAGCGATGTACGGGCTCCGGAAAAGACAGTCCAAGTATCCTGATGTCATCAATCAAGACGTCGTCATTTTGGATGATATCTTCAGCCAATTATTAGTTATGAATGACAACGACGATATCACCATATACGACCCTCTGAAGATGTACATGAAAGGAGACAGCCCCAAGATTGGAAAATCTTGGAATGGTGCGAATGCACTCTACTTCCCGTATAATTTATTCGACATGTCGGACGCCGACGCCCCCGACAAAGAGAGAGGAAAACATTGGGTTTCGGTGAAGGTTGATCTGATAAACGCAGAGCTAGTGGTTTTTGATTCTGATTGGAAATGCACCGACAAAGCCAGGCTCGATAGATTTATGAAGCCAGTGCAGAAGATGATTCCGTTACTGCTTCAAGAATCTGGTTATTTCAGTCGCTTGGATCCTTCACCATGGCCCTATCGGCGTCCAATCAACCATCCGCAGAACGAAAAATCGTAAGTGTAATTCAAATTTTTTTATTATTATTTTTTTCATTTATAACTACAAATACTAACAAACATTTTGTTTAATGCAGGGGAGATTGTGCCGTATACACCATCAAGCATATCGAGTTCGATATGCAAGGGCTGAATTTTGAGTTAATAAACGATTCGATGATAAAGTTTCATAGAGAGAAGATGGCCATAAATATTTATCATAACGATTGGGTTCCTTAAACATTTTATAAATGTATCTGCTTAAACACGTTATATACATGTATTAAACTTCAATTATGGTTCATTCTTCCTTTCAATTGAACATGAGAAGAAATGATGAATAAACTCTTCTCTACCTTTTCATTTTCTTCTTCTTTTTGCAATGAAAGAATCATTTAGAATTTCTATGTTGATGTCGATATAACAAATGCCAAATAAGGAATACGAATCAAAATCAGTACTAATCCTGGAGTCAAACGAATATTAGCTCAAAAGATATCTCAAAGCATAAACTCGTCTGACCTTTTCTTTTTCTTTGCGCAAAAGAACTCATCTAGGCGCTTCTATGTTTAAGAGTATCTAACGAATGCCAACTTTGTTCAAACAATAAAAATGAGTCGGCATAAACTATAAAGCTCCATCAACAGATTTCTCTGAGGTTTTTTTTTTTTTTTTTTTTTTTTTTTTTTTTTTGGCTCACGTATGGGCTCTCGGGTTTTCCTGACCGGGACGGACCGGTACCGGTCCGGCCCGGTCAGGAAAACCCGAGAGCACATAAATTTTTTTGGCTCATCTATGGGCTCTGGGGTTTTCCTGACCGGGCCGGACCGGTACCGGTCCGGCCCGGTCAGGAAAATCCGAAACACATAAATTTTTTTTTTTTTTTTGCCCAATTTCTGGCATGACCAGGACATGGTCATGAAAAAGTTTGTAGATTTTCTGGCATGACCCGGCCGGACCAGTGCCAGTCAGGCCGGAAAAAGTTTGGTCCGGCCGGAAATTTTTTTTTTTTTTTTTTTTTTGTATGACTCATCTCACGGGTTTATTTTTTTATTTTTTTTTGTGACTCGTCTCACGGGTTTTCTGGACCCGGGTTTTATTTTTTTTTAATGATTTTTGAAAAAATAAATATTTTTTGCATTTTCTGGCATGACCAGGCCATGGTCATGAAAAAGTTTGTAGATTTTGCGGCATGACCAGGCCGGACCAGTGCCAGTCAGGCCGGAAAAAGTTTGGTCCGGCCGGAAATTTTTTTTTTTTTTTTTTTGTATGACTCATCTCACGGGTTTATTTTTTTATTTTTTTTTGTGACTCCTCTCACGGGTTTTTTGGACTCGGGTTTTATTTTTTTTTAATGATTTTTGAAAAAATAAATATTTTTTGCTTTTTCTGGCATGACCAGGCCATGGTCATGAAAAAGTTTGTAGATTTTGCGGCATGACCAGGCCGGACCAGTGCCAGTCAGGCCGGAAAAAGTTAGGTCCGGCCGGAAATTTTTTTTTTTTTTTTTTTTGTATGACTCATCTCACGGGTTTATTTTTTTATTTTTTTTTGTGACTCGTCTCACGGGTTTTTTGGACCCGGGTTTTATTTTTTTTTAATGATTTTTGAAAAAATCAATATTTTTTGTATTTTCTGGCATGACCAGGCCATGGTCATGAAAAAGTTTGTAGATTTTGCGGCATGACCAGGCCGGACCAGTGCCAGTCAGGCCGGAAAAAGTTTGGTCCGGCCGGAAATTTTTTTTTTTTTTTTTTTTTTTGTATGACTCATCTCACGGGTTTATTTTTTTATTTTTTTTTTGTGACTCATCTCACGGGTTTTCTGGACCCGGGTTTTTTTTTTTTTAATGATTTTTGAAAAAATAAATTTTTTTTGCATTTTCTGGCATGACCAGGCCATGGTCATGAAAAAGTTTGTAGATTTTCTGGCATGACCCGGCCGGACCAGTGCCAGTCAGGCCAGAAAAAGTTTGGTCCGGCCGGAAATTTTTTTTTTTTTTTTTTTTGTATTACTCATCTCACGGGTTTATTTTTTTATTTTTTTTGTGACTCATCTCACGGGTTTTCTGGACCCGGGTTTTATTTTTTTTTAATGATTTTTGAAAAAATAAATATTTTTTGCATTTTCTGGCATGACCAGGCCATGGTCATGAAAAAGTTTGTAGATTTTGCGGCATGACCAGGCCGGACCAGTGCCAGTCAGGCCGGAAAAAGTTTGGTCCGGCCGGAAATTTTTTTTTTTTTTTTTTTTTTGTATGACTCATCTCACGGGTTTATTTTTTTATTTTTTTTTGTGACTCCTCTCACGGGTTTTTTGGACCCGGGTTTTATTTTTTTTTAATGATTTTTGAAAAAATAAATATTTTTTGCTTTTTCTGGCATGACCAGGCCATGGTCATGAAAAAGTTTGTAGATTTTGCGGCATGACCAGGCCGGACCAGTGCCAGTCAGGCCGGAAAAAGTTTGGTCCGGCCGGAAATTTTTTTTTTTTTTTTTTTTTTGTATGACTCATCTCACGGGTTTATTTTTTTATTTTTTTTTGTGACTCGTCTCACGGGTTTTTTGGACCCGGGTTTTATTTTTTTTTAATGATTTTTGAAAAAATCAATATTTTTTGCATTTTCTGGCATGACCAGGCCTTGGTCATGAAAAAGTTTGTAGATTTTGCGGCATGACCAGGCCGGACCAGTGCCAGTCAGGCCGGAAAAAGTTTGGTCCGGCCGGAAATTTTTTTTTTTTTTTTTTTTTGTATTACTCATCTCACGGGTTTATTTTTTTATTTTTTTTTTGTGACTCATCTCACGGGTTTTCTGGACCCGGGTTTTTTTTTTTTTAATGATTTTTGAAAAAATAAATTTTTTTTGCATTTTCTGGCATGACCAGGCCATGGTCATGAAAAAGTTTGTAGATTTTCTGGCATGACCCGGCCGGACCAGTGCCAGTCAGGCCAGAAAAAGTTTGGTCCGGCCGGAAATTTTTTTTTTTTTTTTTTTTTGTATTACTCATCTCACGGGTTTATTTTTTTATTTTTTTTTGTGACTCGTCTCACGGGTTTTCTGGACCCGGGTTTTATTTTTTTTTAATGATTTTTGAAAAAATAAATATTTTTTGCATTTTCTGGCATGACCAGGCCATGGTCATGAAAAAGTTTGTAGATTTTGCGGCATGACCAGGCCGGACCAGTGCCAGTCAGGCCGGAAAAAGTTTGGTCCGGCCGGAAATTTTTTTTTTTTTTTTTTTTTTGTATGACTCATCTCACGGGTTTATTTTTTTATTTTTTTTTTGTGACTCCTCTCACGGGTTTTTTGGACCCGGGTTTTATTTTTTTTTAATGATTTTTGAAAAAATAAATATTTTTTGCTTTTTCTGGCATGACCAGGCCATGGTCATGAAAAAGTTTGTAGATTTTGCGGCATGACCAGGCCGGACCAGTGCCAGTCAGGCCGGAAAAAGTTTGGTCCGGCCGGAAATTTTTTTTTTTTTTTTTTTGTATGACTCATCTCACGGGTTTATTTTTTTATTTTTTTTTGTGACTCGTCTCACGGGTTTTCTGGACCCGGGTTTTATTTTTTTTTAATGATTTTTGAAAAAAATCAATATTTTTTGCATTTTCTGGCATGACCAGGCCATGGTCATGAAAAAGTTTGTAGATTTTGCGGCATGACCAGGCCGGACCAGTGCCAGTCAGGCCGGAAAAAGTTTGGTCCGGCCGGAAATTTTTTTTTTTTTTTTTTTTTTGTATGACTCATCTCACGGGTTTATTTTTTTATTTTTTTTTGTGACTCGTCTCACGGGTTTTTTGGACCCAGGTTTTATTTTTTTTTAATGATTTTTGAAAAAATCAATATTTTTTGCATTTTCTGGCATGACCAGGCCATGGTCATGAAAAAGTTTGTAGATTTTCTGGCATGACCCGGCCGGACCAGTGCCAGTCAGGCCGGAAAAAGTTTGGTCCGGCCGGAAATTTTTTTTTTTTTTTTTTTTTTGTATGACTCATCTCACGGGTTTATTTTTTTATTTTTTTTGTGACTCGTCTCACGGGTTTTCTGGACCCGGGTTTTATTTTTTTTTAATGATTTTTGAAAAAATAAATATTTTTTGCATTTTCTGGCATGACCAGGCCATGGTCATGAAAAAGTTTGTAGATTTTGCGGCATGACCAGGCCGGACCAGTGCCAGTCAGGCCGGAAAAAGTTTGGTCCGGCCGGAAATTTTTTTTTTTTTTTTTTTTGTATGACTCATCTCACGGGTTTATTTTTTTATTTTTTTTTGTGACTCGTCTCACGGGTTTTTTGGACCCGGGTTTTATTTTTTTTTAATGATTTTTGAAAAAATCAATATTTTTTGCATTTTCTGGCATGACCAGGCCATGGTCATGAAAAAGTTTGTAGATTTTCCGGCATGACCAGGCCGGACCAGTGCCAGTCAGGCCGGAAAAAGTTTGGTCCGGCCGGAAATTTTAGTTTAAAAAAAAATTTGTTATTGCTAAATAAGAGACGAAATTAATATATATATATAAAGCAACGACCATCATAGTATATTTTTAAATATCACAAAAGAATGGGTGGTTGTTGGATGATTCACCTATGTGAATATGATAGACCCCGTAATTTCTTTTCTATTTATTAGATATAGTGATCGGGAAAAAGAAGGTTTAAAAAAAAAAAAGGATAATACCACGGTACGGATAATTTCAATTCTGGACCGGCCTAAATGTCCGGTTAGGGCGGCATGCCGGTCCGGAGAACCCGAAGGTGTTGTGAAAAACTTGTTAAATGGTCTAAAATTTTTTTTTTTGATTAAAATTACGCACATATAAATTTTTTTAAACATAACTGTATCATTTTCTATCCAAATTGAACACAAGAAGTATAATAATTCAATGACATATCAGTATCTAGAAATGATACAAAAATCTTCTTAGTTTATTGTTAAACTTTAGGTATAATTTTATATCTCTTATGAGTGCAAACTTTAGATAGTTTATTGTTAAATTTTATAATTTATTTTTTTGAAATTTAATCACGGTTCTCCGGACCGGTGTGTTCTCCCTTGTCTTCTTTTTTTAACCGGACATGCCGGTCCGGAATTGAAATTCTCTGGACCGGGGTGTTCTACATTTGGTTTATTTTTTTAACCGGACATCCGGCCATGTCGGTCCGGAATTGAAATTATCCGTACCGTGGTGTTATCTTTTTAAAATTTTTTTTTTTAATAAAACCTTCTTTTTCCCGATCACTACATCTAATAAATAGCAAAACCAAAGTTTCTTTTTCTTACATTTTTTTTTAGTTAAACTTATTTATATTTAAAAAAAAAAAAAAAAAAGAACCCAAAAACACAGAGCACAACGAACAAACTGTTTTTCCGGCCCGGCATGACCGGCCCCGGTAAGGCCGGTTCAGATATCACGCCAAATTGGGACTGGTCAGGCCTAAGGCTGGCGTTTTTTTTTTTTTTTTTTTTCAAATATCATAAAATTTAAGTAAAAAAAATTCCGGAACAGTACATTTACCGGCCGGACCAGTACATTTTCCGGCAGGACTGGCCCTGGTCCGGCCTGGTCATGCCGGAAAATGTATAAAATATATATTCTTCGAAAAAAGATTAAAAAAAAAATTCTGGAACTGTACATTTTCCGGCCGGACCAGTACATTTTCCGGCAGTACATTTTCCGGGTCCGGCCTGGTCATGCCGGAAAATGTATAAAATATATATTCTTCCAAAAATGATTAAAAAAAAAATTCCGGAACAGTACATTTTCCGGCCGGACCAGTACATTTTCCGGCAGTACATTTTCCGGCAGGACTGGCCCTGGTCCGGCCTGGTCATGCCAGAAAATGCATAAAATATAGTTTTTTTTCAAAAAAAAAAAAAAAACCCGAGTCCAGAAAACCCGTGAGATGAGTCATAAAAAAAAAAAAATAAAAAATTTTCCATCCGGACCAGTACATTTTCCGGCATGACTGGCACTGGTCATGCCGGAAAATGTACAAATCCGGCATGACCATGGCATGACCAGGGCCTGGTCATGCCAGAAAATGCATAAAATATATTTTTTTTTCAAAAAAAAAAAAAAAAAAAACCCGAGTCCAGAAAACCCGTGAGATGAGTCATAATAAAAAAAAAATAAAAAATTTTCCATCCGGACCAGTACATTTTCCGGCATGACTGGCACTGGTCAGGCCTGGTCATGCCGGAAAATGTACAAATCCGGCATGACCAGGGCCTGGTCATGCCAGAAAATGCATAAAATATATTTTTTTTCAAAAAAAAAAAAAAAAAAAATTCCATCCGGACCAGTACATTTTCCGGCATGACTGGCACTGGTCAGGCCTGGTCATGCCGGAAAATGTACAAATCCGGCATCATGACCATGGCATGACCAGGGCCTGGTCATGCCAGAAAAATGACATAAAATATATTTTTTTTTCAAAAAAAAAAAAAAAAAAAACCCGAGTCCAGAAAACCCGTGAGATGAGTCATAATAAAAAAAAAAAAAAATTTTCCATCCGGACCAGAGTACATTTTCCGGCATGACTGGCACTGGTCAGGCCTGGTCATGCCGGAAAATGTACAAATCCGCATGACCATGGCATGACCAGGGCCTGGTCATGCCAGAAAATGCATAAAATATATTTTTTTTTCAAAAATCACAAAAAAAAAAAACCCGAGTACAGAAAACCCGTGAGATGAGTCATAAAAAAAAAAAAAAAATTTCATCCGGACCAGTACATTTTCCGGCATGACTGGTACTGGTCAGGCCTGGTCATGCCGGAAAATGTACAAATCCGGCATGACCATGGCATGACCAGGGCCTGGTCATGCAGAAAATGCATAAAATATAATTTTTTTCAAAAATCACAAAAAAAAAAAAAAACCCCGAGTCCAGAAAACCCGTGAGATGAGTATTTCAAAAAAAAAAAAAAATTTTCCGGCCGGACCAGTATATTTTCTGGCAGGACTGGAACTGGTCCTGCGGGTCCGGAAAACCCGAGAGTCCATATGCTGGGCAAAAAAAAAATAGGGAATTTATGTACTGTCGGGTTTTCCTGACCGGGCCGGACCGGTACCGGTCCGGCCCGGTCAGGAAAACCCGACAACCCATATGTGAGCCACAAAAAAAAAAAAAAAAAAAAATTTCTCAGAGATATCTTTTGATGTAGCTGTATAGTTTATGCCGACGTTCATTTTGATTGTTCGAACAAAGTTGGCATTCGTTAGATACTCTTAAACATGGAAGCGCCTAGATGAGTTCTTTTGAGCAAAGAAAAAGAAAAGGTCAGACGAGTTCATGCTTTGAGATATCTTTTGAGCTAATATTCGTTTGAGTCCAGGATTAGTACTGATTTTGATTCGTATTCCTTATTTGGCATTTCTTAGATCCACATCAACATAGAAATGTACAAATGATTCTTTCATTGCAAAAAGAAGAAGAAGAAAATGAAAAGGTAGATAAGAGTTTATTTATCATTTCTTCTCATGTTCAATTGAAAGGAAGAATGAACCATATCGGGTCCAGAAAAACCGAGAGCAAAAAAAACAGGGAAAATCTTTTTTTTTTGATCTACTAAGTAATATTTTTAATTTATACTACGTCATAGTAGGTAAGCGAGAAGTTTGGTTTGTTCTTACGCTAAATATATGAGTTACGAACATACAACCGATATTTTGCTTGCGATAACTTTCATTAATAGACCATACAATTAAAATGATTTCAGCCACTATAATATCCAAAATACAGTTCATCACTACAAACATAATTCAACTACTGATATAAGAGATGTAGTCCAAAATCTTTACGACAAGTTAAAAATTAAACCACGACCATACAACACGAAAATCTGCCTCGATCAAATACATTCAAAGGGGAGTTGTAAATTCTGAGCTCACGTGAGAAGTTGCTTGACATGATCGCTTGTTTTTGCCTTTCCGATGTTCTCCAATAGAAGGAAATCTGGTTTGTTGAAGCCTCCCACGTTTTTTTGTGAAATCAGGAGGCAATACCTTCTCATTCCTTATGTCATCCGGGATAACCCACTCTGATGAGCTCGGGACGGGATAAATGGTTTGGACATAAGCCAATGCCCATACCTCCTTTAGATAGTATTTTGAGCATAAATCATGTATTTTATCCTGACCCCCCGGGAATGCTGCAAGGGCATGGACACAAGGAATTTTGTCGATATCAAATACTTTACATGTGCAGGTTCCCCTTCCAAGATCAACCAAGAAACTGCCATTCGATCCTGTGACATAATACTCCAGTGTAGTACTGTTTAGTTCTTTCACAGTCAGGATTGTGGACTCTTTGTATCTTGTATGTAGTGTTTTCTCCACCATTGGAGTTAAGAATTGTGAGGAAGATCCAAGACTCGACTCCTTACGGTGATTGTTGAACCATTCAGAGATTTTCTCTACAATTGAATCAATCAAGGGCAGCAAAGGATATGTTCTTGCCTTCCTTAACACACTGTTAATACTCTCGGCACCGTTGGTAGTCAGGATATTGTAACGTGATCCTGTGAAGTGACACCTTGCCCATTTTTTGACATCTACGTGATCATCAAGATATTCTGCGGCGGCAGGATATCTATTCTTTAGGTCATCGTAGAGTCGGTTGAACTCGTGTTCAGAGTATGCCGCAGCGACTCTCATGAAAATACTTGTGACGGTGTCTTTAATATTGACCTTACCTGTACCCTTTCCGGCTCTAACGCGAGATCCTCGGTGAACACGTGATTTGATATTCTGAGAGAGGTGCCATGCACAAAATCCATAGTGAGACTTTTTATATACCTTTTCAACTGCATTGCGGATGCTTTGGTGCCTATCAGAAATTATGACCAGCTCCTCGTCGTCGGGTATGAGCTCCTCGAGTTTCGTCATAAACCAGGTCCATGAGTTGTCGTTCTCCGAGTCAACCACTCCCCAAGCAAGAGGATATTGATGGTAGTTACCATCTTGGGCGGTGGCGATGATCATTGTTCCCTTGTATTTCGTCTTCAAAAAAGTTCCATCAACCGCAATTACCTTTCTCATTGCTTTAAATCCCTCGATGCACACGCCCAATGCAATGAAAAGGTACTTGAACCTTTGATCTTTGTCTACTTCCAAGTGCGTGACCGTGCCCGGGTTCATTAACTTTATCATGTGCAGATAGCTAGGAAGAATCTCGAAACTGACCTCTGGTGCTCCCCTAACATCACTTGCTGCTTTTAGTTTGGCCCTCCGCGCTTTGTGGTAGGATATTGACAATCCACTTTTTTTCATCATGTCCATCACTCCCTTCGGGGTAGGTGTCTCGAGCTGGCCTGGAAACTCCTTTTTTAACCTATCTGAAACAAAATCTGCAGATGCTTGTCTGTTTCTTTTATCCACCGAACTAGCAGAGCAGGTATGAGTGTTGTAATATGTTCGGAGAGAGAAACGATCTGAGTTCGTGATCCTCACAGCTCGTAATGCCCACTTGCAATCTAGGACGGTACATTTCACCGCAAACAACTTTGTGGTTGACTTGACTATTTTATAATCAAAACAAGCTTTCAACGAACTATCGATAACCAAATTCTTCACCTCGTTCTTGCTTTCAAATTCCTGACCAACTGCAATACCCATGCCATCATCAAAACTAAAAGACACAAAACTGTCATCTATTGCTAATGGTTCACAATGATCCATGAACGGGACTACTTCTACGCATGAACGTTGTTGTTTTGGAGTTGGGGCAGATGCCGTTGTCTCCTGATTAGGGCGTTCCTCCAAGGTAGGCACGTCTAAAACATCACCTTCGTTGCCTGGTGCAGAAGCAGCATCATAGACCCTTGGTGGCTCCATGTTAACGTTAAAGTACTCATCTCGAATATTTTCATCATTTTCCATATTGCATCCTCCATCTCCTTCAACTTCAAGACTGTCGTTATCATTGTCGTCACTATTTTCAACCTTTTTCATGAGCTCAACATACAGCATACTTCTACGTTGTGTCATTTTACATAAGTCTAAAAGATAACACTTAACATCAAAATCATCCAAAATGCTTTTAGGATCTGACGATATTGTACACAGAGGAATGTAACTTATTTTTAATTCCGTACTTTTCTGGTCCACATGAAGCCTTTTAAATATGCAATCAATAACTTCAGAATATTTCACCTTATCCGGATCATCTAGTAGTATTATGCTCTTCGTTTCCTTATTCCTTCTGCACCATTCATATGACCCGTCATCTTTCTCCTTCCATTCTCCATCATATTGAAAGTATATGACAATCTCACTCATTTTCCTTTAAAATAAAAATAAGAAAACAATAAAGATTGTTATGAAAGAATTAAAAAAAAAAATTATTGTTATGAAAAGCAAATGCCAAACAAAAAAAAAATGACAATGTGTACGTTGCTGGTTTTCCTGACCGGCCGGACCGGCCTCTGGTTTTCCTGACCGGCCGGACCGGTCAGGCCGACCTGACCGGTCCGGCCGGTCAGGAAAACCAGAGGCCGGTCAGGTCACTGTAATGATTTAGGACGAGATTTGTGAATTTACAGATTTTACAAGCCAAAAATTAGTGCAAAATAGGTTGAATCATTTTGTTTTTCTATACTAAGCTACCAAACCATGAATGCCCAACCCTTGAATAACTTTGAAAACGATTTCAATAAAAAAATTTGAGGGTTTGAGATTGAGATGAACTTACCAAAATTTTAGAGTCCTTCCTCTCCTTTCCTTGTGGCTGGAAACAGATTCGTTTTGAGGGGATGATGGAGATGAAAAATGGTGGTGAAGGAGATGAAACCAATGAAAGAATGGACAAAGTGGGTTTCGGATTTCTTCAGTTTTTTTTTTTTTTTGTAAGAGAAATGGACCTCTTTCTTTTTCCCGCCTCTTCTTCAGATCCCCCCTTTATCTCATATATCTATTATTTTTTTATTTTTTTTCTTGTAAAGGGTATTTTGGGAAAAACAAAAAAATTGATTAATGATAGAGGTTAGTCTTGTAAAGTCGACTCTCTTGAGGTTAGTCTTGCAAGCTCAATCCATTTTAATCCCATATCTGCAAAGCCCCCGTTTTTTGGTGGTTTATTGGGTTAATCAAAACTGCAAAATTTATAAATAATATATATTTAAAAAAAAATATATTTAGGGGGTGGATGGCAACAACACATTTTCAACTCATTTCAAATTTTTTTTTGTCTTTTTCCTAAAAAGTTTTTGTCTTTTTCCCAAAAAGTTTTTTGTCTTTTCTGAAAATTCAAAAAAATTTACTATTACAACTAAAATATTTCAACTCAAACTAACACACCAAACATCCCCTTTACATGTATATTTTTTGAACTTGAGATATGGGAACTGGAATTTAATTTCCGCTAGACTATTGACCTATTCATGAGAGTTTTTATTTTTGTTTTTTGTCGGAAAACGAAAAGAAGAAATATTGTGACTTTTATGTAAAGTATTTGAATAAGAAATAAAAATGTTTACATAAAATTATAATATTTAATTTAAATTCTTACGTGAGTTTTAAAATTTATTGAAAAGAGGTTTTTTTAAAAGTTATATCTTTCGACTTTGAAATGAAGTTTTGTTGAGATTAAAAACTCTTCTAATGTACCATTTAAATACTTTCAAGTATTTGGACAAACAACTTATAAGAAGGTTTGTTAAATATATATTTTGTCTACGACTATAATAATTTCTATTTTTTAACGGAAAATTAAATTTAAAGAAATCATCCTTGTAGAATTTTTACCAAAAAAATTAAATTAAATAGTAAATCTACACGTTATTATTTATATTAAGTGAATTAGTCATTTATTTTTTTTTATTATTTCAAATATTTTTTAAATCTGTTATTTTCTTCAATATTTATCTAAAAATATCATTTACTTCTTTCTCCCTCAAATTTAAGACTAGGAGCCTAAAAATATATATATATATATATATAATTGGTATTGCATTGGAGTTGGAGTTGGAGATGAAGATGAAGAAGAGGAAGTAGGGTAAAAAGAATTACTCCATTACAAAAGATGGAGTAACTTGACAGGAAAATGGGGTCTAGTTTATTCATTTATTTATTTAAGAGCAGGACATATGAATTGTTATATTCGGTCATTGCAATTTACAAACTGTAGTTAAAAAAAAAAATACAGATAATGATGGGTTTTTTTTCTTTTTTTGCTTTTATTTCTTTTAGCGATTGTGATAGTTGGTGTAAAATTTCGTCAAACATCAAAAGTACCTCTAAAGACATGTAACACTCTAAATCAAGTATGTGGTAAAATTGCTTGATGAACGCCAATAAACCAGCAAAATAAACAAGTAAAATGGAGGTACATGTGTTTCGGATGCTTAAGTCAGCAAAATTTGAGTGAATTTAAGCATCCGTTTGTCTCATCATCTCATTTCAACTCAAACTGTATTTTTTTTTTTTTTGTCTTTTTCCTAAAAAGTTTGTCTTTTTCTCAAAAAGGTTTTTGTTTTTTCTGAAAATTCAAAAAAATTTACTATTACAATTAAAATATTTCCACTCAAACTAACGAACCAAACGAACCCTAAGAGTTTCAGTATTGCAATAAAATGCGTACTTTTACCTTCAAATAACAGCAGTTTATAGATTACTAGAGATGGCTACTGATAAATGACTGATATCACTACCAGCACCAAATGAGATGATTTGTTTCCTTTCTTAGAATTACGTGATACTAGTGTCATCTCTTTTTATTAAAAGGCATTAATAAAAGGCATTAATCTGTGGCATCGCAAACTTGGAGATTGAGCAATAGCTAGGCCGTTATGAGAAGCCTCAACTAGGGGCCTTGGCGAAGTCACCTTGGTGAGATGCCTCGGTTAGGCGCCTTGACCGCCTCTGGCGAGCTGCCTCAGCTAGGCACCTTGGTTGGTGAGGTCAACTCCGTGAGGATCCCCGGCTAGGCACCTTGGTGATGCCATCTTGACGAGGCGCCTTGTCTTAACGATCGCTGTGTAGGTGTAGCCACCTTGAGCTTGGACTCTCTTCCTTGCAAACCACATGCTCCGGCAAATGGGGCACGTGCAGCCAAAAAATTTTTTTTTTCCTCTTGCGATCAAATTATCATCCGACAATAATAAACATTAAAATCACATTATTTCAGATTTTTTTTTTTTTGGAAAATACTAATTCTTAATGGATTGGTCATTAAATAGTTTGATACAACCTCTCTCTCGTTCTTAAGTCGGATGACTAAACGTTAAAACGACTTGCGTAGTGAAGGGTACTTACAGAATTAGGGGGTGTTTGCCTCGTTAGTTCATTTCAACTCAAACTGTACTTTTTTTTGTCTTTTTCCCAAAAAGTTTTTTGTCTTTTCTGAAAATTCAAAAAAATTTACTATTACAACTAAAATATTTCAACTCAAACTAACCAACCAAACACCCCATTAGAATCATTTAAAAGAAAAAATGTAAAAAAGGAACTTGCTAATTGCAATTATTGACGTGGACTTGCAACTCATAGTTATCTATATATATACTTATATACTAACTAAAAAAAGCGAATGACACTGTCTAAAGTGCCATTCATCCATCCCTACAAAGGCACCACATAACACTTCCAACGCTCGCCACGTGACTTCTTCTTCTTCTTCTTCTACTTTTTTTTTTTTTTTTGGTCTATATTGACTGGTTTGAGTTATGTCATGAATTCCCTAGTATTTTACCAACTTCCTCATAATATATATTTTTTAGTTGTGATCATGACATCAATTATTTCAAAAAGAGGATTATTTACCTGGTAGAAGACACCTTCGATTTTGTAACGACTTAAAATTATTAGACAACAGGGGAATCTACATTTTATAGCATCGTTCTAGAATTTAAAAAAAAAAAAAAAGATTTTACCTGTAAAATTTGATGGCAGGTGAATCAGACAACAATTGTACAGAGCAAAAAATTAAATTAAGAAGAAAAGGAAAAAAAATAGAGGTCACCTCCGGTAGATGCTACGACTGGTGACACACAACAGCCTTGCAAGAAAGGTCATCGTCTACCATCCAAACACCCAATTCTTCAAGCCGCTTCCTAAACAAATCTGGACCTATTTTCCTAGAACCGAAAACAATCTTTTTTCCAACCCCTAGAGATAATTGGCTTACATTTTCACTACTAGCAATATCAATGCCAAAGTTCGTCTCATCAACTCGTGTAATTGTTGCACCCTTTTTTTCTAATAAGTTGGCGACTACATGCACAAAACTCATACTCACTTTATCGCTCAAGAAAGAGTTCACTGTAATTGCGACATCCGAGATGAACTTATCAACCCAAATTTTGCGAGCAGAAGTTGAGCTTCTAACGAAGAAAAGTTCTGAGCTCTTCCCGGCAAAGAAGTCAGAGGTGTGTTCAAACTCGAGACGAGGATAACCCTCGATGAGAAGTGTGTTTCCCTCCATCACCAAGGAACTGTACCCAAATTCTACGCACTTCTTAATCACATAGGCCTTGACTAAAATGGTGTTTATCAGTTCTACACGGGAATCTTGAATGTCTTTAATTTTGGGAGTAACTATACTCTGCAGAAATTGATCTCCAATAACCACAGGATGTCCCTTTCTCGCAAGTTCAAGCAGGAAATCCGACTCGGGGCCAATAAATATGTAGTTCCAAATGTTTAGCTTCTCAAAGTTGCAGAGAAGGTTCCTTACAACCATGTCTGGTATCCCATATAGGCTCACGAGAATAACGATCTCCTGTTTCTGCACCGAGCGAAGAACAGACCCAAGGTCATCAAACCTCCTAACAAACCTTTCAGGAAGAACCTCCCTGAAACAGAAATCATACCACTTCAGGTTTCTCAATGGCTGCATTGCCAAAAGGTCAAAATCTAGAGAGTCTTCATCTAACAAAACGGAATCAGGCCCAGCAGTTTTCCCATAGTTAACACCAGCATCTCTGTGAGAGACACTTAACGCTCTCTCATGTAAAAAATTAGTGTAAAAATTATAATAGCCACGAGAATGAATGAATTTAATAAACCAAGGAGTCCATATCCTCTCTCCCATCTTTTTGTACCATCCTGTAGTTACCTGTATACAAATTCCATATTATAATCGTGAAATACTTAAGATAGAAAAGATCACCACGAAAGGATAAACTCAAAAATTGATCATCAAACCAAGATAGATTAAAGACGACGTACCATGCCATCAAGAAATGGCTTTATACCCTTGGCCTTGTTGTTGTCATACCACAATCTAAACTCTTTCCACGGTTGCGGAAAGAGAAGCTGACCCCAAGTGCCTACCAACTGGTATAAGAAAAGCTGAGTTCCACTATCCAATTGTATTTTATTTCCATGTTTACCTATAACAAGAAAGTACAATGAATCTCATGAAAGAAAATTTCGATGCCACGAATTAGCTCATGAAACATAAAAGTCATAACACAGATAAAAAAGGACAATAAACAAGGAGAATCCGACAATAGGCACGGTCTCAATGAGATCTAATATCCAGTAGGGGCTCAGAGCAAGGGTAGAGGTGTTCCCCCGCCTCCAGCGCCTTGGGCATTGTTATCTTCCATCATTGTGTCGCGGTTGATCCGGAAAGATTGGTCTTTAGACGGCTTAATAGATCCAAAGGCGATCCTCCCGGTGAACCGACCAAAAAAACAATCCAGGACCAACATGGAAGCGGGGTTTTATTTCTTACTAAACACTTATAAAAGTACAAAAAAAGCAAATCAACCATGCAAGAAACAGAACTTCGTCTCTCTTAACAATTTCAAAAGAGAGATAGGGAACAAATTGTTCAAATGCAAAAATCCGTAACCATTTTAGTTTCAAAGGAAACATTTTTTGTAAGGAGCTCTATACCTGCAATCTAAACTTTGAAAATTCAATTGAGTAAAACACAAACGTGAATGTTAATTAGTTTTAGACCAACTAGATTACGGCAAACTTATTGACGACATTTATTCCTCCTTCATTGTACAAGAAAACGAATCAGTTCACCTCAATGAACATAATTCAATTCCATTTTGAATCAAATCAATAAGAAACGTCAATTATATAAAAACAAACTCAGAGTTTCTATAATGAGCAAAAATCAGAGTCATAATTCTTCATAAAAGCTAAACAAACTACATATAATTTTCGTATCAGGAGAGCTCAAATTACGAGCTATATATCTACATGACTACATCAATCATCACCTACCAGTTCCAAAATACCTCATTTGAAGAAAACTTTGAGATCCTTCACCTTTCGGTGAACATACAAATCCAGTATATCACATTCACACAAACATATATATGTTTTATATAAATTTCAACATCTCTGTATAAAAAGAAAAAGGACAAAAGCCAAAGTACCTGGGACAAACCTTGGTCGCTGAAGCGAAGCCCCATAGATGTATGGACGAAAGTTCGCAGCATTGTAGTAATAATTGACAATCAAACTCCTGAGAAACTTGTAGTAAAGCGGCGAAACTTCCAAATCATCCTCGACGACAAAGGCGAACTCGTCGTCGGAGCTAGGCCACCAGGACTCCAGCCACTGCGCCTGCAATCCGGCATTCTGCGTCCGGTAATGCACGATCTTGTCGCCGAACTTCCAGACGAATCCGTCGACGAAGTCCAGGATCCGCCGCGATTCGCCGAGGGCGCGATCCGCATGGGCGGAGCCGTTGAGGAGCGGGAAGTGGTCGATGTGGACGTGGAGATGGACGCGATCGGAGAGGTAGTCGGCGGCGGCGAGGGAGCGGAGGCAGCGGGCGAGGGAATCAAGGCGGTTGAAGGCGAGGACCTTGACGATGAAGGTGAAGTCGCGGCGGAGGGGGAAACTAGGGTTGGGGTTGGGGTTGGGGTTGGGTTGGGGAGGAAGAGATAGGTAGAGCGGTGGTGGGAGAAGAGGAAGAAGAGGGCGGCGATGGAGAGGAGGAGGAGGAGGGGGAAGAAATGGCGCTTGGGACCAGCCATTGTTGAACTGGAATTGAAGCTCTGAAGATAAAGAGGGCTTCCTGAGCTACTGAAACGACGACGTTAAGCTCTGCTGCCTGTTACTGCGATTGCTGCTACTCAACATGTTTTCCCTCCCCACCCTTCACAGTTGACGCATCACGTTATCTACCCTTGTCAGTATCGGTTTGGATAGTGGATTATATTTTAAAATCCGCTGGGAAGGACATTAGTGTCGGAATTTTGAAGGTTAGGGGTATCTGCAGTTCAGTTTTCATTCTAATTGAAAATTATAGTAAATTATTTAATCTTCAATTTTAGTAGAAAACTCAATCTTAAAGCGTGTTAATATTAAAAAATTACAATATAAATTTTGTTTAGGGTTCATTTGGTGAATAAGTTTGAGTTAAAAATTTTTGTTGACTTTTTAAAAAAGACAAAATTTTTTTCAAAAAAAGCCAAAAACTTTTTCAGAAAAAAACAAAAACTGAGATGAAAATTTTGAGTTTAAACTCGAACGCCAAACGAGACCTTAGTTCATCTCAAAATAATATATATATATATATTTTTTGAAAAAATCATCTCATTTTAATATGAAATAATAAAGTTATAGATTCTTAAGATCTATTTGTATTGGCATCTGGTTTGGAATACTTATTTTGTCTTCTTTTTCAAATCAAAACTACTTTTTACTATTCACATATCCAAATGTCTTTAGTAAATTCAAATTTTAAATATCCATAACTTTATTATTTCAAGTTTAAATGAGATGATTTCTTTTTAAAAATCTTGTAGAATTTTGAGAGAAACGAAATAATATCCATATTGATATTTTTTCTGAACATATTTTAAGATTTTACATTTATTCACTCCAAACAGTTTTGTTCCCTTAAACGCACATTTTCAAAACTACATATGATATTCAAACCTAAACACATCTCCAAACCTCCACAAACGAGTCCTTAAAAGTTTGAGTGTTTTAAAAATGAGAAACAGAAATTTGTATCAAAGGACATGAATAATAGTAAATTAGACAGAAAACAGGGTGGTGAAAAACTAAATTCATGATAACCCGTATTGAGAATAGGTGAATAGTCCCAGAACCTCCCCCAAATAGGGGTTTATAGAACGTTTAGAAGCATCACCTTGCAAATTAGAATGAAAAATTTTATGACCCGTTTCAATCATGAATAGCATTTGAATTGAGGGGTATTTGATGGAGTAGTTTGAGTTAAGATTTTTAAATTTCAATAATAAATTTTTTTGAATTTTCAGAAAAGACAAAAAACTTTTTAGGAAAAAGACAAAAATTTTTTAGGAAAAAGACAAAAAAAATTTTGAGATGAGTGTTTTGAGTTGGTGTGTCAAACACCCTCTGAATGTTTATAATCAAACATAGCTTCAAATGAAATTTATGTTTAGATAGTTTTTGTTAAATGTAACATTTAAAAAATATAATATAGAAAAATAAATATAATACGGATTTTTAAAAAATAAAACTTTGGATTTAGATTTCAGTTAATTTAATGTAAAATGGTAAAACATTCAAATATTTTTAGGGGTATTTGGTGAATGAGTTTAGTTTAAGATTTTTAAGTTTCAAAGTAATTTTTTAGAAAAGACAAAAAAAAGTTCAAAAAAGATAAAAAATTTTTTCAAAAAAAAAAAAATAATGATGAAAAAATATAATTTAATTTAAACTAAACTCATAACCAAACACCTATTTTACTTCAGTAATGACCCATTCAAAGGTCTATTGCAGGAGTACCATAATCATTCCAACAGCTCAGCTCATCTAAATGGTAATAATGTTTTCATTTGACCATTTGGCTCAGCTCATCTAAATGAGTAATTAAGTGGTAATAATGTTTTCATTTGACCATTTAGCTCAGCTCATCTAAATGAGTAATTAAGTGGTGACAATGTTTTCATTTGACTATTTAGCTCAAAATGAGGATTGAGACTTCTCTTAAATTTGAGTCATTTGAATATTTTTGCATAGTAAACAATTGAGAATGAATATATATATAGATATATATATTTTCGTCTATGTTCTATTTAAGCTCCAAACCGCCATAGTTTTTTTGTTTCAATTATTTTTTCTATGAGTTTAGAACGAAAATATAAATAAAGCTCCATCCTTATATCTAGTCCAAATTTGTTATGGATATTTTGTAAGTTTTGTTAGAATTGATTTCAATATCTATCCAGACACTTATTCAAAATGTTTTGTTTAAATGTTTCGATTAAGATTTGAACATCCAAACATCATTTTAAATGGTAATCCAAAATATTTTTGTTCCAATATTGTTTCTAAAATGTTACTATTTAAATGACTCTAGCAAACGGACCTTGAAGTTTTGCACTCAAATTAAATATAGGAATCCAAATGTAAGTTTGAGATAAATGAATACGGTAAGAATTTTTAAACAGTAAAAGGACAAATTTTATTTTTCTCTCTTGAATTTTGATAGTCTCGTAACTTTGTTATCTGAACTTAAAAAAAAATAGTATAAATAATCCATGAACTATAAAATGTTATCATTTTTGCCCATACCATCAGTTTAATGGATGTAATTGTTGACTTGACAACAATAAAATTGTAATTTAATAAGGACAAATGTTTTTTATGCCCTCTGAATTTTAATACTCTTATAATTGTGATATGAACTTTGAAAGTTTGTGCTTATACCTCTCAAACTTTAAACTGTTAGCAAGAATTCCTCTCAATCTCTAAACCGTTAGCAAAATCACTTTTTCTTTTTTTTTTTTTTTCACATTTTGGTCATATATAATTTGGAAAAACTTTATTTCGCCACTAATTTGTAGTACATTTGTAACCTAACTCCCCAAACATTGAAAAACTAGTGCTTACACTTCTCTAACTTTAAATTGTTAGCAAAAAATACTCATTTTCTGTCATATTTTGTCCACTTAAAATTAATGTGATACTAGTTTTAATAATAAAAAATATTAATTTCAACTAAATTTTTTTTAATACAAAAACAACCTTAATAATCATTAAGTATAATATATTCAATATCAATACAATTTCATGCAAAAACAGAGCACTATACACAATTACTAATGCGCATTATAATTGTTTTTTAATAAAGATAAAATTCAACTGCACAAAAGCACGACACAATAGAAAACAAAACAAGAAAAATTTAACTTTTTTCCTTTCGAAAATTCAATTTTGTTAAACCAAAAAGTCTAAACAAAGAAAAAAAAAAAAGGACAAAGAAACTAAAACATCCAAACAAGTTAACAACACTGAAAAGGAAAAAGACAGAAAATAAATAGAAAGTAAATATACTGACGCCTGAAAATGACTAATGCGTTCATAAAATTTTGTTTTTAAAATTGAAGTTATTGTAAGGAACAAAAAAAAAAAAAAAAACTTATATAATTAGATCCTTTAAATTTTGATTGATTTCTAAGGTTATTTTTGTAATTATAAAGATTTTAATGTAAATTAACTTATATTGTTTAATCTAATGTCACATCAAATTTAAGTAGATGAAATATTAGCATTTTTACTAATAGTTTAATGGTTGAAAGGAAATAAATGGAGCTTTTTCTCTCGTAAAGATTTCAAAAGAGAGATTTGGATGAGTAGTCCATTTTTATGAATTTTATAAGTTTCATTCGAAACAATTTTCACTGGGAATTTAGCTTCCGTTTGATAAGTTAATTGGAGTTAAAATTTTTAAGTTGGAGTTAATTGACTTTTTAAAAATTAATTATAAAATTTATTGACCATTTAGAAAAAGACAAAAATTGAGATAAAAAAGTATAATTCAGTTTGAGATGAACGCAAACGTCAAACGGAGCATTACTCTTTGCTTTCAAACAGTTTCCCGAACATCACCCACTGGTTGACTGGACATCACCAGAGAGCAAACATAGTGCTATGTTTCAGCTCTATTTGATGTGCAATTGACCTCTTCTGATTTGAATATAATATATAGCCAACTAGGTGACACTAATTAGCTTAAAATAAAGACTTTTTCCTACACAATAAGCAATTAGAAAATCTCTTGAGATTTTATACTTTTAATATGTGATTATAAACGAATAGATTACCAATGCTAGTCGGCCTAAAATCCATAGAAGAGCCCTTAAAAATTGTGAATTGATTTGAATGCTTTAATGCCATGTATGTCATACATTGTATTGTAACTATGAACACATGTTAACCATGACTTTAGTGAACCAAAGTTTATTATTTTGTTCACACTTGTAGTTATACCTTGATTTTAACTATGTGGCTTAGAGATGTATAAATTTGGTTTGACTATGCCTTTTGCTACATGTGTAATGCATAATTTGTATATACACTTTCCATTGGTTACGGTACTCTGAAAAGCTATTCCGATGAGTGACTCTGATAATGACGGCTCTTGGCATAAATGATAATAAATTTATGTTTTGTTTAACATTTAAGTTTAACTTCAACTAAACTGTATTTTTTCATATCAGTTTTTATATCTTTTTGAAAATTCAATTAAATTTATAACTCGTTTTTGACAAGTCAACTAAGTTTAATTTAAAATTTAATATTCAACCGGTGAACCGAACGTAAGCAAAAAGTTCCTGAACAAGATAAGCTTAGAGGGTCAGGATTTTTTTTTTAAAATTTTTTATTAATGTCATTTACATTTCTATTATTGGCCATGTTGGGCTAGTGTCCTAACCCAATCAGGCCTATCCCTTGGAGATCATGTGGGGATGGGAAGGCTCCGCGTGACTTGGGCCCATGGTGTCTAGTTGGCCTTTTATTTCAGAGATCCTCTGAGGGTTTGTTTGGTTGGTTAGTTTGAGTTGAAATATTTTAGTTGTAATAGTAAATTTTTTTGAATTTTCAGAAAAGACAAAAAACTTTTTGAGAAAAAGACAAAAATTTTTTGGAAAAAAGACAAAAAAAAGTACAGTTTGAGTTGAAATGAAATGTCCAACCAAACGCACCCTGAGTGTCATGCTTGCCTTTTTCACGCTTTTGCATGCACTTAACGACATTGATCTATGCATATGCTTTGCCAGATATATATATATATATATATACACACACACACAGATATATATGTTTACATAACATTGTTTTGTGGCTGTTTGTACACATTATAATAATGTATGCACTTCAACTATGCGTTGTTGATTTGTGAGTTTCTGTTCATATGATTCTATGGCGTCTTGACAATGATTGTCCAAATACGTTTGAACCACATTGGTACTTCCATTATTATTTTATGAGCTTAGTAACATCATCGATGCAATAAATCACTTATTATTAATATATTAATGAAAATTTCTATAATTTACAATATATTGTATGGTTTGAAAAAAAATATTCAGTGGGCTTAACGATCTTAAAAATTTAGATACTTGTAGACTTATGGGCATTGTAAATCATCAACTGATCAATAAAGAAAACACATCATGGAAAAATCATGGAATTGATAATTTAGTAACATCAAAGTCACATTGTTATATGAATTTCCAAAAAGAAATGTGCAGTAATGAACCAATTCTCTGTCACCCCATTGCTGTCACTCGCCGCCCACCCCACCGTCGTTGATGTGGCCCCCTTCCAAGTTCCACGGTGTTGCAACTCACCCATTGTTGTACTGTTGCCTTCCCAGCATCACCAACTTTCCCCCTCGAAACCTAGTCGGCACCAACGTCCTTCCATCCCCCAAACCCGCCCCCAGCTCCCTTATCGAGCACAAATTTTTATTTGTAGAGAATAGAACAAATATTTTACCAAAATCTCTCTAGTAATCAGTGATCGAAGTACGATGGACAGTGCCCAGGTCCAGAGATCGGTACTGCCAGTGGTCACTGCAAAGAAAGAAAAAGAAGGGAAAAAGATGAGGTATTTTTGTCCATTCATGTTTTTTATGGCTTGTTTAGTGTTTGAGTTTAGCTTTAATTAAATTGTATTTTTTTGACTGGATTTTGTCTCTTTTTTTTTTAACAGTCAATAAAGAAAAGATGGAATTCGAGCCCAGCCTGAGCCCGAGCCTGACACAAGCACCCAAAAGTCGAACCAGTCGTGTGCTATCCCTATTTACAAGTTACACCTCTATTCTCTTCTTCATTAGGTTGCTTTAAGAATTCTATGTCTTTGTTTGACCCTCCGGTTTGGACTCAATAATACTATTTCAAAATTTTTTTTTGTTTTTTTAAGTCAATGAAAAAAATATAACAAATTTTTAAAAAATTATCCAACTATAATTTAAAATTTTCATTATTCATGCTCCTAATATATTAGATACTATTACACATGTTCCTAATATATTGGACACTATTACACATACAATCATACTCAATTCCACGGAATTGTTTGATCTTAAAAGGGATCTTCTATAATTTTGCATATGATGTGTTATTTCTTGGTCTCATCCTCATTAAAAACTTGATTATTTTTAAATTATAGTAGATAAAAATAATGTGCACACAAAGTCCTATTAAAAACAAGAAATATCGGTACACCAAACACACTCTACGTATTAGAATATTCTACCCGACACAACCTTTTTTTTTTTTTTTTTTTTTTTTTTTTTGGGTTCAGTGTAACGAAAGAAAGCACAATATTATTTACTGACAACCGGTTTTTCTTTTTTTCTTTTTCTTTGTCGTTCAAAAGTAAGTTGCTTTAACAAATTCAAGTGCTTTGATAACAAGGATATTGTTGTGATACTAAATTCCAACTCTTTTTCTTTTTTTTCTTTTTTTCCTTTCATCTTCTTTGTTTTGTTCTTTTGTTTTTTTTTTTTTTTGTTTTTTTTTGTTTTTGTTTTTCCCTCTTTTTATTTAGTAGCATAAAGCTAGTTACTTTAAGAAATTTGACTTGTATGCAACCCACATAAGGAGAAAATAACAGTATCATAAGACATTAAGAATATTTCTGTACTACTAATTGTTTTAAGCTTCTTCTTCTTCGTCCTTTTTTTATTTTTTATTTTTTATTTTATTTTTTTAAAGGATTTGTTATACACTATAGAATCATATTCTACCAACATAGCAAGGTGATGACAGACAAGTGACCATTACTAATTTTGTAGTGTTGGTGAATCAACTTCACTCAAACTAAACTGTACTTTTTCATATCAATTTTTGTCTTTTTCTGAAAAATTAACAAAATTTATAATTATTTTTTAAACAGTCAACTCAACTCAAACTTAAAAATTTTATTTCATTTCAAACTCAACTCATTCACCAAACAAACCCTATATATATATTTGGATAACTTTTCTCTTTATTTTGTAGCGCATAGCCCCCCACTCTAATAATTCGTTATCACCGATATGATTTTATTTTAGGCAATAATTATTATAAGTCTATTTTCATATCAAATTCATATCAATTTTTGTCTTTTTCTGAAAAATTAACAAAATTTATAATTATTTTTTAAAAAGTCAACTCAACTCAAACTTAAAAATTTTATTTTATTTCAAACTCAACTCATTCACCAAACAAACCCTATATATATATTTGGATAACTTTTCTCTTTATTTTGTAGCGCATAGCCCCCCACTCTAATAATTTGTTATCACCGATATGATTTTATTTAGGCAATAATTATTATAAGTCTATTTTCATAAATTACCATCGAGTAATTTCGCTTGTCTCACTTTGACCTTTTGACATTCACTTTTAGAGTTTTACGTTTTGGCCCCTTTTATAAATTATTTGCTTTCAGTCAAAATTTAACGCAAAAATAGCACATGAGGATTTTAGGAAGGATAAAATGGTTAAAAAAAAAAAAAGTAGATGTGAAAAAGAATCTAAAAATTAAGAAAGATATAAATAAGATGTGGACATCATGGCTTTATGTTTTTCTTTTAAAATAAATATGTGCTTGTTTTATTCTTAATATTTTATCTTTCTTATATGTTCACATGTCATTTTCATGCTAGATTTTGTCTAAAAATAGATTATTTATTAGTAGAGAGATTAAAATTCTACTACTCTGTTTGGTATTACATCTTAAACTCATATTTTTCATATCAGTTTTTGTCTTTTTCTGAAAAATCAACAAAAATTATAACTAGTTTTTAAAAAGTCAACTAACTCAAACTTAAAAATTTCAACTCAAACAGTTTCACTAAACGGATGCTACATTTCAAAACATCGAGTAGTAACTAAACCTTTAAAACTGAATATCGGAGATCAAAATAAGACAAGCAACTATCGCCAAATGAGCATTTGTTAATTAGTTTTCTCCTCTACCCAAACTTAACACTCTATATTTGGAACTACAGTACTCTTATTTTATTTTACTTTCTTATTCTGTTTTTTTTTTTTTTTTTTTGATAAATCTTATTCTGTTTTTTGCAGTGTACTTAAAAGTAGGTTGCTTTAAGAAATCCATAATTGTTAGCCATATATTCTGCTCCACACCCTAATTCAGCAGGTTTCTTTTTCCTTTTTCCCCTTTCATTTTGCAGTTTAGCAAAAGAAAAGAACAACTAATAAAAACCATGCTTTTCCTTTTCTTTTTCCTTTTTTGGTCGTTTTCTTTCTTTATTTTTTTGTCGTTTCGTTTTGTTTTTTATTTTTTTTATCTTTATTTTTATTGGGTCGTTTAAAACCAAGATACTAACTCCAACTTAAAAGCAAGTTGCTTTGAGGAATTTGATTTCAATGCAACCCACAGGAAGAAATAAGAGTTTTTCCTTGTTTCATTTATTTGATTATATGATCTGTTCTACTGTACACAGAGTCGTATTCTACCCAGAACTAATTTTTGCGTACACATACTTTTGGTTTATTTGTCAAACTTGGCTATATCTAGTTATCGATATAATACGGATCAATCAGGTACGATTTCCATCACGTTGGCTTCTGTTGGTAATTAGTTAACCGTTAATCAAATAATGGAATAAGTCAAAGTAGTCACAAGATTTTTTTATACGGGTCAGATTAAGCACTAGTAAAAATTATGGATTTCACGACGATTATTAATCATCTGTAAAGTTTACACAACGGTTAGATAATCACCATGCAATACACTGTCGTGCAATGTTTTGAGATACCACGACGGTTAATAAACCGTCGTGATATCTCAATATTCGACGACGGTTCACACCGTCGTCGAATAGAGAAAAAAATGGAGCAAATTTCACTAAAGTGAGAACTTTACACGACGGTTTCTATAAAGTCCAACATGAATTAAAAAAAAATTTGGTGTTTTTTGGTGATTTCCCACAGGTGGCCTAACCCGTGTGTTATCAATACACAGCCCAGGATATGATTGACAAAATATTAGCTACATGATATCAAAGTAAAAAAATCATCCATTACATTACCAATTTACATATCATAATTAATGAATTGCATTACAAATTTTGTCCATTCTCCCCTAATCAAATCCATATTATCCCAAGTATAATATTCTTTTATTTCAAGTATGTCGATTCCATTCAACACTATATCCCTCATAAAACCTACAACAAAATAAACAAATTCAACACTTCCCTCTTGGTGAGGACAACGACGATCCGAGATTTTTATTTTATAGTCTCGTCTCCTTTTAATCCTTTCTCCGGCTATAAGCTTCCAATCTATTAAGGTCCTAGTAAGTTTGCAAAATTCAAAATAATTAATATATATACCATTAAGCTTAAATCAAACAAAATTCCATTTTGATATTTCATCGAGCATGTGGTGGGTATAAAAAAAAATGCATAGAATATTGTGTGTTTGTAAATCTTAAATTGCCAAAAAATTGCACAAAAGATTCGTCTATAAAGAGCAACAATAAAAAAAAATTGAACAACAATAAATACACAAATTGCATTCCAAAAAAGTTATAAAATAATTGTGTGTTCGTATTTTTGTTGGGAAACAAGATTTTGAGCATATGGAAGTCAATTTGCCTTTCTTTGATGCAAAATAGTTCACAGCCTTGACGGGAAGACAGGGTGGCAGAGAAGGTGGTGATGGCGGCGGCAAAAAAGAGAGAGAGGGGAGGGCGACAGAAGAATGAAGGGGAGGGGATGGCAGCCTTGCGGCGATGGTCAAATGAGGAAGAAGGGAGGGTGGGTGGCGTCACTGGGAGAATAAAAGAGAGGGTAAGGCAGCGGTGCTATTGACGGGTGGGCAAAGGAGATAGTGGGTAGGAGAAATCTTTAAGTGGTTGAGAAGGAGAAAGATTAAAATGATGCTAAAGGATGAGGAAAGTGAATTTAAGTTAAGGTTTATGCACAAATTTCAAAGCACAAAATTTCAAATTTTTAGAGTGATTTTCGAAAGATTACACGACGATTTCTGAAAACCGTTGTGTAATTTTATGAAAATTGAAAGATTACACGATAATTTTCGGAAACCATCATGTAATCTTATAAAAATTGGAAGATTACATGACGGTTTTTGGAAACCATCGTGTAATCTTTTGAAAATCAAACTAAAAATTTAAAATTTTATCAAGGGTTTATGCACAAATTTCATGAAGTAAAAATTTGAATTTTGATTTTCAGAAGATTACACGACGGTTTAAACCGTCGTGTAATCTTATGAAAATCGGAAGATTACACGATGGTTTTTGGAAACCGTCATGTAATCTTATAAAAATCGGAAGATTATACGACGGTTTTTAGAAACCATCGTGTAATCTTTCGAAAATCACACTAAAAATTTAAAATTTTATCAAGGATTTATGTGCTCTCACTTATATATCAAATAAAGTTTAGGAACAAAAAATTATACTGTGATAAAATATAATATAGGAATGTTAAAGGACACAAAATGATAATAGGAAAAAAAAAAAAAAAACAATACATTGATTCACGCAAACAAGGATAGTATCCGGCCTCAAATAACAAAAAACAGTCATTGAGCTAGATTTCAAGATTCAAACACAAATTGGAAAATAAAAATATAGGAATATATATATGGTAAGAACACAAGACCACTATATTTTGAATCGATCATCGCCTGCGATTTTCCACTCAAGAATTGAAGCCTCCTTCAAGCACTTGTTGGCGAAGTTTGATTTTGGTGAAGACTTGTATCTCTTCAACTCAGCTTCTTGCTCCGCAATCTTCTTCTTTAGCTTGGACATCTCTTGCTTTCCGTTCTCAATCTCTCGAGTTAGTGTTGTTGGTGTTTCATTTGCAAACCTACTTACTTGTAGACCAAAGAAAGCAAGTGAGACTTGTCTCAGACGTTGAAACACAAAACTAATTCGAAACCCTAGACGTTTAAGAAACATCGCGTGGCAATACCAATCTCTAAGAAGTTCTTCTCTAACGTCTCCAACCCTAATTTTGCTCATGCTATGTATGACATGACACAGAAAGCTAAAGGAAAGGCTCTTCATTTCTGACGTCAAATTTTGGAAATCGCTAGGGCTAGGTCTAACTTCTTCTTCAAGACCACATTGAAAAAGCATTCCGAGGACCGGAACCAACGTCCACGGTACCATATAATCTGCAATTTTCACCATTTGCACATCCAAGTTCTTAGCCTTTAATTGCAACCTGTTTTGTTCGAAAAACAATTTAATCCTTGCCGTGATCATTCTAAAATCTCTACTATCAACATCTTTACTTTCCTCCTCTTCGCTACCATAGAACACATCGCTATAAAAGGAATCTTGAAGGTTTCGAGACATGGAACTACTTGTACCCACATAATTGATACCCGCTTCGAAATGTTGCGCAAGTAATCTTTGCTCTTCTTCTTTCAAATTGCGTATCAATTGACTTAAGGTCGGTAAGGGCTCGCCAAATTTGTGTTCTTGCATGATCTCCAATGTGTCATTCTCGGATGTTGAAAGCGCTCGCTCGTTGATAATCCTGAGGTTTGCATCACCATAATCTCCATTGAATACCCGTGAAACCTAACAATGCATGCGTGTGAGAGACACGAGATGAGTATACGAGCAAATGAGCAAGTATAGAAATACTACCCACTTAAACTCCACATACATAAGAAATATTTACAGCCCCTTTGATCTTTATAATTCAAAAATATTATTCAATTTCGTTGTTGTGATCCACATATGAATATAGCTTCAGTGGCATAATTTGTAAAGCAGAATTTAGGAAATTTCCGATTTAGATCATGTAAAAAAAATAAAAAATGTAGTGATGAAGGCGCCAAGAGTAAAAGTCGGAGTACTAAAACGCCAATAAATAATACCAATGCAAATTCTAAGAAATGGTTCTACGTACTTCCAAGTAAAATCAGATCATATGCATCAGAACCTGTTATAATGATGAACAAAAACTAATACATAAGAAAAAAAAAACGTTTAACAATACCTCCCGAATAATGCAATGTACGTGAGCAACATATCGGCATTCTGCACAAAAATAGACACAAAGTCGCGGATCCCTTCTTTCTTCACAAACGTCACAATAATAATCACCTGAACTGTCTTCCAAGAATGAATCGACAAGAGTAAGAAGGTGTATGTGGAACTCATGTTTAATGATAGGTGGCAATGGTCCGCAAAGTAGATGCACATTGAAATCACACTCCTCACAACGGAATATGGTGGATTTAGTTTCGCTAAGTTCATCAGAGACCACCAATTGTTTGCAGTAGCTGTCGTATGCATTGCACTCGTCAAGCGGAGAAGAAGAGTTTTCGATGAAAAAGAGAGGGTGATGATGACCTTCATACTCAATTATTGAGAACAAACTCGGGATTTTGTTGGGGTCAATCACCAGAGACACAGCTAGTGTTCTAAAACATTTTGATGGTGTGAGATCACTCATGTGTATCATCTCATTCGATGGCTCTGGAACGAGTGCTCTCAAACAAAGGCGTACTTTGGACCGACCAACCATTTTTCCTTACGAAATTTCTCTTACGACTGATGACTCAAATCAACAAGTAACTATAAATTCAAAGAGCAAACTAGTTATCAAACAAACTTTTGGAGTAAAAGGTGGTCGAGGGAGAGAGATGATAAGAGGATCGACATTCTCTTATTCTTCTAGTGGAAAAGAAACAAATCAAAAAAGAAAAGAAAAGAACAATTTGAAAAAGAAAAAAAAAAAAGAATGAAAAAAAAGAAAAGAACAATTTGAAGGAGGAAAAAAAAAAAAAAAGAAGAAGAAACTTCTACAGAAGTTTTTATCAAGTTTAAGAACCGTATTTGCTGACATCCTAGAACTTCGTTTTCTTTTAAATTTGATTCGCACGGAAGAAGAGATAAAGCAAAACTTCACCAATCTCTAATTTAATTATTGCAACATCGGTCATCATTATCAGGACTAGTTGGAATGCAAATACGTAACAGGATCCAAGTTTAAAAAGTTCTTGAAGAACAATTACGTAGCTTCTAGAATACATTTGGAATAAAAATAAACTGATTATTTTATGAAAAGAAGACAAGATTAATGGTTTCAATTCATATATGTTTGAATTTAAAATTACACATTTAGAGAGAGGATAAATTATATAAATTCCACCGAGCTTTTAGCGCTACAACAGGAAGCCTTGAAGGGGACTCACATGAACTAAGAGTCAATTCGATCGTTCAATAGTGCTAATAAAGAAATGGAAATTTTGGTTGCGAATAATTGGGATAAATTGGTGGATCTGGATAAATTGAGGAAAAAAGTTTAATAGAGAGCCTAAAAAGACAACGCCATCTCCCAACTTAAAACTCGTAGTGAGAAGGGTCTTAAAAGAAGATGAGAAAATCTAAATGTATTTTTTCTTGAGTTTCTTCTTTACTGTCTTTTTATTATTGCTTAATTTTTATTTTTTTGTTTTTTTTATTATTAGAACTCAGTAGACCTCATACGCGAGGCCACAGATCTCCCCACAACCCATTAAGATCTCACCGAGGTTTGACGACAATGCTGGTTGGAGTACTGGAACAACGGCAAGGAAGCGACCATTGTGGAATAGGAAAAAAGAGGGAGAGAAGGAGAGAACAAGCATTCATTTGATTCGACGGTTGGAGTTGAAATTTTTAAATTAGAATTAATTAATTTTTTAAAACCTAATTATAATTTTTTATTAACTTTTCAGAAAAAGAGAAAAAAATTAAGATGAAAATTTTGAATTTAAATTGTAATACCAAACAAGTACAAAGCAAAATCCACGTAAAATTTGAAATTTAAAAAAACACAGGGGTAAAGTTACCCAAAAAACACAGATTTGATCCATATAATAAAAAAAGATTTAAAAAGTGCTCTCTCTAGGAGGGTTTGGGTTTCTCTCTAGGAGGGGATTAGTATTGCCGCCGTCGTGTGTGCAAGGGTTCGTGTGCTGGGTTTTGTAGGTTATGGAAGATATAGTTGGACGGTGGAAGGCTCTCTCCATCACGGAGGAGGAGGGAGAGGTTGTGGGGATTGATGATGAGATTCTCCAGGAGGGTGAAAGAGAGGTTTCGTTTGGTATTTTGGGAAAGGTTTTGACCAAAAAACCTATTCGTAAAACTTCATTTCGGGGGGCTATTGCGAGATTATGGAAGGTTGAAGGTGGATTTACGATACGTGAGTTGGAAAATGATGTCTTCCTTTTTCTTTTTAGTGATGCGAAAGAAAGGAAAAGGATATTGGATATGGAGCCGTGGGTTTTCGATAAACATCTTATTGTGTTGAAAGAGGTGAATGGAGAGGATGTCCTCAACTGGGGTGATTGGTGTTTTACTCCATTTTGGGTGCAGGCTCATAATCTCCCGATGCGAGGCATTGTTGAGAAAGTAGGGATGCTGATCGGTGAGGCTACGGGGGTGGCGATCAAAGTGTGGAAGGATAAAGATGGGAAGTGCAGCGGAAGTTTTCTTCGGATTAGGGTTATAGTGGATGTCTCGAAGCCAATTCGGAGAGTGGTGCCAGTAAGGTTGGGTTCAAGCGGTGTAGTTCATTGGGCGGAGTTAAAGTTCGAGCGCATACCGGATTTTTGCTATGTTTGTGGCCGTATTGGTCATATTGCAACGGAATGTCAAGACCCGGCGGCGGAGTCGACGATCGAAGCTAATAGTTTCCAATATGGGAATTGGCTTATTGCTTCTAGATTTTCGGGTCCCGGAGGTAGAGGAGCTGCAGGGTCTCAGAAGGAAACTCGAGGTAAGAGCTCGGGCCACGGTGACGGGACTTTTGTAATGGCTGGTAAGAGATTGTTTCACGGTGTCGGGATGTTGGGTGACGAGACTTCGGCAACGGCCGGCAATGGGATGGTCCACGGTGAAAGGAACTCTGCAACAGTGGGCAAGGAACCGGTCCATGGCAACGGCAGGCCAGGTGAAAGGATTTCTGCAAATGCCGGCAAAGGGTTGGTCGACGGCAGCGAGTCTCTGGGAGAGGCAGGCGAGAGGCGGGCTCGCGATGACTGGTTTTCCGGCGACGGAACTACTGCAAAAGCTGGCGAGAGTATGGGCCACGGTGATGGGTCATCGGCAACGGCGGAGACGAAGAGCACGCATGGGCGGGCGGAGGATTCAAATCAGGGGCTTGATTCACGGGATGCCAGGTTCCGGGAATCTCCTACGGAAAATGTGGAGATCAGTTGCTTCCCTGAAGTTTCGGTGGGGATGGATTCGAAGTTGTTTCCTTCTCATGCAGTGGACGCTAGAAGGCCCCCTTTGGTGGACGTAGAGGTTTGTTTTTCGAAAAGCATGTGGGTTAATGAGGCACGTGAGGAGCAGGGGTTGTATAAAGGCCAATTAAAGGAATCACGTGGGAAGCTGCATGCGGAGTTGAAGGCATCTTCTTTTAAGGCTGTGGCTGACCAAATAAATGCCCATGCACGTAAGAAGGGTAAGGGGGGGAGCCGAAAGAGAGAGGTTGGCCAGCAACAGTCGGATCGTGAGTTGGTCATCAAAGGTGTGACGAAGAGGAAGATGGAGGACGATTCGGTTTCGGGTGATCGTAAGAGATTGGCGTTTGGTGATATTTCGAACATCGGTATATCGGCGGAGGTTGCGGAGCAACCCCGCCGAGAGTTATGAGTGTCATAGCTTGGAATGCTCGGGGACTAGGGGATCCTCGGGCATTCGACAAGCTTCGGATGATGATTCGGAGTTATTCCCCAGATTTAGTTTTCATCTCGGAAACTAAATTATGTGGTCGGAGGGCGAGTTTAGTAAAGAGTAGACTTGGTTTTGATGGTGGGGTGCACGTAGATTGTGTCGGCAGAAGTGAGGGTCTTATTCTTCTTTGGAAAAAAGAATGGGATGTGGTAATTAAGGGGTATAATCGTGGTTTTATTGACTGCTTCGTGACTCCGCCCGATGGAAAGATTTGGCGATTTACCGGCTTTTATGGACATCCTGAGAAAGCGCAGCGTCATTTATCATGGGATCTTCTTCGTCGCCTTCGTCAGCAGTTCACTTTGCCTTGGCTGGTTGCAGGAGATTTTAATGAGGTTTTGCACCTGTCGGAGAAGAATGGGGGAGTTGCCAGAGTGGACACAAGTATTTTTGGTTTCCAAGATGCTGTGGTCGACTGTGAATTGTTTGATTTGGGTTATCAAGGACATCCATTCACGTGGAATAATCGTCAAGAGGAGTCAAGGAATATACAAGAAAGACTTGATCGTTGGTTTGCGGATTCGGAGTGGACGGTGATGTATAAAGAATGTAGAGTTTTTCATCGGGACTTTTTTGGGTCGGATCACCGTGCTATTCACCTTGTGCTTGAGTCCAATCGGCAAGCAAGAATAGGTTCAGGGCGGTCGGAACGAAGATTTGTTTTTGAGCCTTTATGGAAGACGAAGGATGATTTTAAAGTGGTGTTGAGAGAGGCGTGGGTTCGATCGGGTAACGGAGATGATGGTAAGGATCTTATGGAAACTATGAAGGGTTGTGCAGGGAAGCTTCGGAACTGGAGTAAACGATCTTTTGGTAGTATTCCAAGACGGGTGGTTTCTTTACAAAATGAGTTGACTGAACTCAATAAGTGCAATTGGAGTACGGAGGTAAGGAATAAATGTAAGAAGGTGGAGGCTGAATTAAATCGGCTATTGGGATTAGAGGAGTATTATTGGAAACAAAGGTCGCGAGTAGATTGGCTTCGAGGGGGTGATCGAAATACCAAATTTTTCCACAACAAGGCAATGCAGAGGCGGAATAAGAATCGGATTATAGGGTTGGAAGATGAGATGGGAGCCTGGGTCACAAAGAAGGAGGATATGGTGGATGTGCTTAATGGCTATTTTGCCAACATCTTTGCGACTACTAAACCAGATGAGGTGTCTTTGGGAACGGTATTGGAAGGGGTGGAGAGGAGGGTGACTCCAGCTATGTCTAGATCTCTTGATGCTCCTTTCTCAGAGGAAGATGTCAAAAGGGCAGTGTTTAGTATGGGAGCTTGGAAATCGCCGGGGCCTGATGGGTTTCATGCTGGTTTCTTCCAAGAGAATTGGGATCTAGTTGGTACAGATGTTTCTCGTACATGTCTCGGAGTGCTTAATGGCCATTGTTCAGTTCGGGATTTAAATGCTACTTATATTGTCCTCATTCCGAAGATCAAGTCTCCGAAAAAGGTATCGGACTTTCGACCCATTAGTCTTTGTAATGTAGTGTACAAGATTATTATGAAGACTTTGGCGAATCGTTTGAAAGGGTACTTGCCGGACATTATTTCGGATGAACAGAGTGCTTTTGTTCCAGGGCGTTTGATTACTGACAACATTATTGCGGCTTTTGAGACTATGCATACTATTAATAGGAAATCTGGAGGGAGAGAAGGTTTGATGGCTTTGAAGTTAGATATGAGCAAGGCGTATGATAGAGTTGAGTGGTCTTTTCTACAAGCTATTATGGTGCGACTGGGCTTTTCTAACAACTGGATTATGCGAATTATGGATTGTGTCTCAACTGCACACTTTGCCTTTCTCTTAAATGGAGAGCCAGTTGGAAATGTTGTTCCCTACCGAGGTCTTCGACAGGGATGCCCCTTGTCTCCATATCTCTTTCTCCTTTGTGCAGAGGGTCTCTCGAGTTTGTTTCGGAAGGTTCAAAGTGAACGATCGTTCTTGGGGATTTCTTGTGTGAGAGGGGCGCCACGCATCAGTCATTTATTTTTTGCGGACGACAGTATTATATTTGGTAAAGCCAATTTGGATTGTTGCCGGCTGATTAAAGACATTTTGGGAAAGTATGAAAGGGCATCAGGACAAGTGATTAATCTTCAAAAATCAGTTATCAGTTTTAGCCCGAATTTGTCGAGGGAGAGGAAGGATACGATCACTGATTGCTTAGGATTGCTACTGGGAGGAGTTCAGGATTCATATCTTGGGTTGCCTTCGTTTGTGGGCCGGAATAAGAGGAGAACTTTTGATCGGGTTCGAGAGAAAGTTTGGGGGAAGTTGCAAGGGTGGAAGGGTAGTCTGTTTTCAGTGGGTGGGAGAGAGATCCTGATTAAGGCAGTGGCTCAAGCTACATCTACTTACGCTATGAGTGTGTTTAAGGTACCCATTACTCTTTGCAATAATCTCCAATCTCTTATTGCCAGATTTTGGTGGAATGGAGGCAGCGAAGATAGGAAGATTCACTGGATCAGATGGGAGATGCTTACTAAGGCAAAGGCCGAGGGAGGGATGGGGTTTCGAGACATGTCGGCTTTTAACAAAGCTTTGATTGCTAAACAAGGGTGGCGTATTCTCACGTCTCCCTCTTCTCTTATGGCTCGTGTCCTCAAAGCTAAGTACTTTCCCAATTCAAATTTTCTTGATGCTAATATGGGTAGTAATGCTTCTTATGTGTGGCGGAGTATTGTATGGGGTCGGGAGCTTTTAAAGGAGGGGTTGCGCTGGAGGATTGGAGATGGGGAGAATGTACAGGTTTTCAAGGATCCGTGGATTCCTCGTCCAACTCTTTTCCGACCCATTTCAAGACCCCCGTCTAATATGGAAGATCTAAAAGTATCTGACTTATTGTCACCCTTTGGGTGGGATAAGGAGAAGTTGGAATCTACCTTTTTACCGATAGACCGGGAATTGATTTGGAGTATCCCATTGAGTTCGAGGAGTAGATCTGACAGGTGGGTGTGGCATTATGACGGCAAAGGAAGGTTTTCCGTTAGGTCTGCTTACAGAGTTGAGATGGACAGGAGGTGTAGGGGATCTACGTCAGGGGGAGGATCAGATTCAATTTGGTGGGGGAAATTATGGAAGTCATGTGTACCGAACAAAGTCAAAATCCATGTATGGCGAGCTTTCCATGATGCTCTTCCAACAAAGTCCTCCCTTTCCAAGCGGGGGATTGAGGTGGATAAGCTTTGTCCGCTATGCCGAGATGATCTGGAGGACATTAGTCATGTGTTTTGGTATTGTCTAGAGGCTCAGGAGATTTGGAGGAAGAGTGTGTTATGGCCAGTTTTGAAGAAGTTTCCGGGAGGACCTTTTTATGCTCTTTGTATCTTTGGGGCTACGCATTGGAATAGTGAGGAGATGGGTGTGTTCTTGACAATTACTTGGTGTCTTTGGCAGAGACGCAACAAGTGGATATTCGAGAATAAGATGATGAATGCAGATGAGGTTATGTCTTGGGCAGGAAGATTTCTAGGCGATTTTTTGGTTTGTAATGGTCTGGACAAGCCCCTTGAAAAGAAGACTCTAGCTCCGAAAGGTTCGTGGCACGCCCCTAGTCATGGTCAGATCAAAATTAATGTAGATGCAGCGGTAGATAGTTCGTTGGAGTATATTGGCATTGGAGTGGTGGCTAGAGATAAAGATGGGGCTGTTCTGAGCTTTTTGGCGAGATGTATCTTTGGCAAGTTTACTCCCCACTTAGGTGAATGCCTTGCGGTGAGAGAGGGTGCATGTTTAGCTAACTTTCTGAGATTAGAAAGTTGGGTGGTAGAATCGGATGCATTAAATGCTGTTAGTGCTATTCAGAGTCCAGTAGAGGAGGCACCAGAAGCGAATATTGTTGAAGATGTCAGAGACTTCATTTCGGCTGCAAGGAGTGGGACGGTTGGTTATACTTCCCGGGATGGGAACAGAGTTGCTCATCTTTTGGCAAGACATGCTATTTCTAAGTCGGTTTATTGTTTTGGTGTTGACTATGTTCCACGATGGCTTGGTCCGTTTGTGAAAGCCGATCTTGCTTTGTGATTTCATCAATGAAGCTTTTTCTTTCAAAAAAAAAAAAAAAAAAAAACACAGATTTGGTAAGAAAATTTTGCCACCTCGGCAAAAATCGAGCCACTAATTTCGTGGCATCCACTCAATGCGTGAATTTCAGTGTATTCTTTTCTTCAAGATGATTGTTTGGCATCTGATGTTTCCTTCCTAGAGTCAATTTAATAATTACTTCACTTCCTTCTTTAATTTATCTCTCTCTTCCTCTGCTTTTCTTTTTTCTTTTTTTCTTTTTCACTTTTTCTTTCATTTACTCACTTTTGCGGAGACAATTATTTCATTTTATCTTCTTCCTTCTGCGCTTTTTTTTTTTTTAAATATAAATATGCAGATTAATTATTGATCTCTCTTTTTAATCAGTCTCCCACGAATTCTGTTTACTGATGCTTCAAAAAAAAGCAAAATCAAATTGTATTTAATAAAGAACGTTTCTTTTGTTGAATAAAAAAGATCCAGGGGTGACCCCATCATTTTCAGGTTTTCAACCTAACAGGCTGAAATCTCTTTCCTTAGGTATGGCAAGCAGACATGTTCTTTATACTAGTTTCTTTCGGTCGGCCATCCGGAGTTTATCCTGCCATCATCAAACCATATTTCAACAGTTGAAACCGGAGTGAAACCTAAGAGGAGGCAAATGGGAATTAAATCAGGGTAGACGAAGCGGAGAAGCCTAGCAAAGGTACCCACCATTGCTAACCCATCCACCCTTGTGGGTGGTATAGAAGCTCTAAGCAAACATTTCTTTTTCTTTTTAAAAAGAGCACCTAAATAGTGTTTATTGAAATTTAAAAAAACACCTGGTCCACCAAATAATTTATTTTAAAGATGGAGTATATTTATAATAAATAAGTTATTAACAAAGTAGTTATCCCTACTATTAAGTAAACATAGTATTATGAGTTCAAATAATGTAAAGGATTATTTCTAAGTAGGTTATGATAAGTGATTAAGCCTTTGTAAACCCTAAGACACTCTTTAGAGACCACGGTCTTGTGTCATTATTCGATGTAGTGAAAACCCCCAACGCCATAGAGGATATCACCGTTAATGACTACCAATTCATATGTTTGAATTTTTAAGGATACATACAAAGGATAAATTTTGTAAATTCCCTCAAACTTTAAGCACTATAACAATGTACCTTTGAATATTGTTTTATATCATCCCCATATCCTCTCAAACTTTAAATTTATAACATCTGTTTATATTTTAAGCCCTATACATCTAAGGCAAGAGATGCTCTATATATAGGAGATGAATATGATAATACAATTTTGGACGGATTTAGGAGACAAAGACTCTTATGAGTATAGTGTGATATCCGAATTTTCTATGTCCATATTTTCTCTTAAGGAATTAAATTCACAATATGTTCATATTCGTGAAAAAGCTTAATTTCGAGCTTTTGATCGATTTTATGAATCCTGATGGGTTGAGAAGACTCAAATTTGATTTTTAAGTTCGAAAACAGACCTTTCAAGTTGAAAGGATCGAAACGGTGTAAAATTTTACGAAAGTCAACTTTGACCGAAAAAGTCAAAGTTTGACTGACGAAAAGTCAACCCTTTGACTTTTCGAGATTTTTCGAGTTCAGCGCGGAACGAGTTCCGAGAATAAGTTTTGTAAACTAGATAGCAAGAATAAGCCGTAAAACGTCCCTAGAAAATCAAGCACACCGAGTTAGAGTTAAAGGCAAAAAATGGTTCGGAAAAATTTGAGAGAAATATTTTTTCGAGCCAAAATTCACACAGATAAATTTCGTACTTCGGTATGGGATAAAAAAATATTGTGTTTTGAAGAATCACAATATTAGAATTATCTGTGTAACACGAAGGATGAGAGTTGGAAGGTAACTAGCCATTTGGAACCTAACTAAGTTAAACCATCACCCTTGTTGCATGACATTAATTTTCCACCAACCCAAGTACTTCATGTGGCAGCCCCCCCCTTTTTTTTAGTCGGCTGTA
This sequence comes from Ficus microcarpa, assembly GCA_025413485.1. Taxonomy (NCBI): domain Eukaryota; kingdom Viridiplantae; phylum Streptophyta; class Magnoliopsida; order Rosales; family Moraceae; genus Ficus; species Ficus microcarpa. The sequence continues at coordinate 13,799,872 of CM046377.1, read as the reverse complement.
GCAGCAAGCCAAAGGAAAGAAAAGAAAAGAAATGAAAAAAAAAAAAAAAGGGAAAATGGGAAACACAAAGCCTTAAAACAAGGCAAGTTTCCAACAACTTCCACCTTTCCTCTTGTCCATCATTTCCCATGCATTTAATGCAACATTTCAGCCAAATTTTTTTACCATTTCTTGCTCCAAAGTCCGGCTGCAATCCTTGGAAAAGAAAGAAGAGAAAAGCCTAGATTCAAGGAGAAGAAACCAACTACTTTTCACATCAAATCTCTTCCATTCTCTCTATTATCTTCCTTGTAATCTTCAGCCAAAAACCTTGTCTTCTTTTCTCTAGAGAGTCGGCAGTAGAGGGAGAGCAAGAGAGAGAGAAAACCAAAGAAAATTTCTTGAGTTGTGGAGCTTAGGAACTTCGGCAGCCAAGGTGAGAGCTAGAGAGAAAGTTTGAAAAATTTTCTTGTGAGTTTTTCCAAGTGAGGCCGACCAAGAGGAGGAGAAAAAGGTGAGTGATTCTTGAAATTTTTTTTTGGGTTTTTCTCCTTAAAGTGTTCGGCCTTGAGGTGCAAAAGGAGCCAACAAAATTTCTCTTGGATCTCCATTTTCCTAGGTGTGGCCGTGTGGTGTGGAAAGCTAGGAAGAAAGGAAAAATTTTTGCAACCAACTTGGCTTTGGTTGAGGTGATTTCTCAAACCCTAAACCCCTTTATTTTGAGCTTTATTCCAAGTTCAATTTGAGGTTCGATTGGGTTGTAAGGACGTAAGTCCATTTTCGTTTTTATGCTTTAGATTTCGGTGTGTGCTTGATTTGCAAGAACTAGGGTGTTTGGCTTTAAAATCTTGCTTGGTTTGTGATGATTTTTGTATGAATTTCATGCTAGAAAAACTTAGGTTGTGTGTCCCCAAATATGGCCAAAAATCTGCCCCTACAGCCCCCCTTTGATGCATGTAGCCAAGATTGATTTTGATGCATGTTTGTGTTTGAATGCTAGATTAGAACCAAGCAACCCTAGAGTTTTGATTTTAATTTTTGGGTTGCATGGATTGTTGAAAATGGTTTTTGGGCTTGATGGGACGTTAGAAAACATTGTGTGTTTGAATCGTAGGCTCCCGAAGTGTTCGGTTGAGTTAGATTCGCGAAATAGGACGTAAACCGAAAATGAAACCGAAACTGTCCAGATTCGGGTTGGAACCTGACCAGTTTTGGAAAAGTGAGATTTTAAGGCCTCTAGAGGCCGAATGGGTTAAAACTCAAAACACGAAAGTTTCTCGGAACAAGTTTTTCTAGAGGACAACGTGGACAGAATATCAAAATAAGGCTCTAAAGGCCTTCGTTTTCAACAAAACCCGTGGCTGACCCCTGGGCGCGGTTTCACCCAGATTTTTCGGGGTCATCCGGTTTAAAAAAAAAACTGGTATCAATGTAGGCAGAATTTGATTTTTTACAAAACACGAAAGTTTTAACATTTTTCGATAGCTACAACTTTTGTGAAGACAAGTTTTTCAAATTCCCAACGGATTTTTAAAGTAGACGTGTTTTATGAGAGGTGCGCAAGGAATCCGAAAATTCCTTCACCAAAGTTTTACAAAGTGTTTTCAAAAAAAAATTGTAAAGTGTTCTAAACCGTTATTTTAACTGCGAAAACCGTTCTAAAGGCGGTTTTCGACCTAAAATGACATTTATAAGGAATTATTTCAAAGGTCGGAATTTTATAAAGAGTTTTACGGATTTTCGAGAAAAATCTTGTAAAAGTGCAAAAGGAAGAAAATGTGATTTTAAGTTAAGAAAATAAAAATTTAGAATAAGAAGATGTATTTTTAAAGAAAATGGTAATTAAGCCGATTACGAGCCGTAGTCTGGATTAGGACCCGAGTTATTGAGCTTAGGCCCAAAGGGCCCAAAATTGACAAGAGTTGACCAGTAGTTGACCAATTGTCAACTTTGGTTGACCCACAACAAGGAAAAGGTAACCTTAAGGGTTATCCAACGTAATCCTAAGGAATACCATAAGTTTAATAGGCCAAGCAAAATGGGTCAAGGCCATTGACCAATATGCTATAATAGAATGGTAAGCCCAAGGTAGTAAAGAATAATCCAATAGTAGATCAAGGAGATAATTAAGAGGTTATCCAACGTAGCTTCTTAAGGGATTAATCAAGTTCAAATTAATCCCCAGCAATAAAAGGGCCATTTGGACAAGTCACTTATCTGACGGGGACATACAACTAGGTTGTAGTAAGTATGTTGGTTAGAATACCAACATTCTACAAACAGAAACAAAACCTCACCCATGTCCTTTCTCAAGCAGGAGAGGACTTGCAGCTGTACGCCAAGGCAGGACAGCAAGAGTGAGATTTTAGCCGGAAAAGAGGTAAGTACAACTCCGCCTACAGCATAGGCTCTAGTTGATGCTTACTATAGTAAGATTAGATGAATGCTAAGGGTGTATGAAATTGTATGCTATGCGATGATGTGCTATGCGATGATGTGTTATAAATAAATTGACATGCTATAAGTATTAGTATGCCATGTTATTTGATGATGTATAGAAAATATGAATAAGCATGATTTAGATGTTCAGCACGAGTTAGGATTATGTGACATCACGAATGCATGCTCACTAATTCCTACAAGATAAATAAACTCAAGATTGAGTTAAGAAAAGATAAGAAAAGATAAGAAGGCAAGCGAGCTTGTCGGTGTAGTACCACCCGTCCGAGGTCGGGTAGAATTATGGTTTGAGTTGGACAGGGCTGGCCGCCCCAACCACTCCATAGTTGCGCGCCGGGTACGAACACCAAAGGTAAGGGCCCTAAAAGAAAGATAAGCGAAGAAAGTAAATACGTGCATAACTGGACCATGCATGTGTAGACATTGTTAGTTTATGCTATTATGAACGATGTTATATGATTATGAATGGTTATGTATGGCTATGTATGTTAAGTTAGAAATGTAATTCGATATGATTATAAGTAAGTCGCGGACGAGACAGTTGTACTTGCTGAGCGAAAGCTCACTGTCTTACGTTTATGCTGTAGGTAAGCAGCCTGTCAACAATGCATGATGCAAGGTGGCGAGGCAAGCTGTGAAATCGTGGGATATCAATGCCGCTACGCGTTTTGAAAACCTCAGTACTTTTGTTTTGTAAATATGTTTATTTCAAGACTTTTGTTTAAGAAACACGTTTTCGTTAAGTATATATAAAAAAAAAAAAAAAAAATTCCGCTATGTTTTTGAGCTAATTTATAAGTATGTAAGTAAGTAAGTCAACAGTGTAATGACCTGTGCAAAGCGGGTCGTTACATATAGAGCCTTGAAGTGGACTATAAACTAAGAATAAATATATTGCATAATTGCCCAGAAAAAAAATGGAGATTGTGACTTCAGGTACTTGGTATAAATTGGTAAATCTGGATATGTTAAGGAAAAATTTTAACAAAAGTCTGAAAGAAAAAAACGGTCTCGTTGTGGAAAGAATTTTAAATTGAGAAAGTCTAAATATCTTTCTCTTATCAGGTTGCTTTTTTACTCTTTCTATTATTGTTTCTTTAAGGTTATTTTTCATTCAGACTCATCAAGGTCTCACTGGACGTCCGACACACGACCACAGTTTTCCCACGAGCGGAGAAGATCTCATTGGACCTCCTACGTGCGGCCGAAGATCTCCCTACAACCCACTAGCTACGACCTCACCAGGGACGACAGTGTGTTGGTTGGACATGAGCAACGGCGATGATGTGATGGCTATGGAAAACTAAGTGGAAGAAAGAGAGAGAGAGAGAGAGAGGAAGAACCAAAGAGAGGAAGAGAAAAAGTGAAATTCCTATCACGTTGAAGTTTCGAAAAACAATGGCATCCCCGTGAAAGTATGATTGTATGGTTAGGTTTCAAGCCTTTCCAAAATTTCAGTGTATTCTTTTCTTCAAGACTAGTTTGTATACGTGCGCATATTATATACATATTATAGTAATTAATATTGTAGATTTTGTAATTAATATAGATTGATAAATACTATCAAATATCTTTAGTTTAGTATATATGTACGAATCTAAAGTTGAAATAATTAGTAACTAAAATTTTTCTAGTGAGTTTTCCTAAAAATAGCAGTTCTAAATATCTCATAATCTCGTCACGGAAGAGCGAAACAATAACCACTTCAGTTTTAATAAGAAAATATCATTTTCCTCTAATTCTCTACACACACATGTTTTAAGGTATATTCTCTATGCTTGTGTGAGACAATTATATCAAACAAAAATGTTTGTGTCGCTGTATTTTCGCCTTAGAGAGAAACAAGTATTTATATATGAGAGAGAGTATGTGAGAGAATAATGCATACTAATTATTTGAGCAAGGGTTTGTATGAAGAAGTCTAATTACTTATGATCGTCCCTCCCCTAGTTGTTTTGAATGAGTGAAAACTGAATGACACATGAATACACTTATATGTATTTGTTTAAATATTAAAAAGTTGTCTTGAACAGTTACAACCGAAAGATGAATATATTGTGAATGATTAAAGTTGCCTAGGACAGTTGTAGCCAAAAGATGAATAGATGAACAGTTATACAATCGAAAGATGAATAAACTATTAATGATTAAAACCTTTCAAAAAATATAATTGCCTTAAACAGTTACAACCGAAAGATTAATAGATTGAGAATGATTAGCACCTTTCGTAAATAGACTCCTTTGAGCATGCACCTGCTCGCACGAAGAGATTTTGACATTGTTGCTAACGCACTCAACAAATTTCTCTAACGGCACTCGCAAAAGACTTTAAAGAATAGGACTTTTAAAAACAATTCAACAGGGAGTGAAAACGACAACCCATGATTAACAGTACATAACCCTCACCCATTTTTTTAGTATGGTTAGGATTCGGATTAGGACGTTGGTTTGGCAACTCTCATGTTTCTTTTTTGGAGTCCCCAACTATGCCAAAGTAGAGGAAGGCATGGAATCAATTTAATTAATTCACTACCTTCATTATCTCTATCTTCCTCTGCTTTTCTTTGTTACTTTTTCTCTCATTCATTCACTTTTGCAAAGACAATTATTTCGTTTCATCTTTTTCTTTAACATGAGGATTAGTTCATCTCTCTTTTTTATCAGTCTCCCATAATAAGTAGTCTTTAACAAAGTTTCAAGGAACAAATAAATTGTCTTTAACAAAGAAAGTTGCAAACTAGAAGCTCTAAGCAAATACTTTATTTTTTCTTTTACTTTTTGAAAGAGCTAAATAGGAATTTCTTAGTACTCAAAGAAGTAAAGAACAGATTTTAAAATACTTTAAATAGATATCATATTTACTAGATAATTTGTTTACAATAAATAAATGATTTATTTTATAAACTATTTTCCTGATAAATTATTTACTCATAAGTAAGTTAATCTTTTAAATTCTACTATTTATTTCAAATATGTTCAAAAAATAACAAAAATGTTACGTTTTTTTAACCAAAAAAAAATGTAAGCAAATATGTTAAACATATAAAATTGCAGTCATATTTCTCTATAAATTTTATGAAGTGATTCCTGTAATGTGGAATTTGCTTTATATTTTTTTTTTCCCAAAATAAAATTCAAATAATTTGAAAATATGTATCCTATAAATGTTTCTAAAGAATACTGGGTTAGATTTGCCAAAATCACAAATATAGGAACGAAATAGTAATATTCCTTATGTACTTGTTCTATAAAATATATATATATATATATATATAAAGGAAATATTTGAAGTCCGATAGTCATATGGGTCTGATAGTTGTGATATTCTATTCAGAATTTTGTAAGTAATCAACATTTGACTTCAAAGATCACGGCGGCAGAAGCAACCACCTAGAAGGGGACCAGACAGGTCTATGAGGATCGAGGTGGACCAACTGAACAAAATTGACAATCAAATAGCAAAAGACCAGCGTATTCTAAAACTTTTAAATTTCAATTACACCAAAGGCTTCAAAGGAACAAAACCACAAAATTGTGATTTGCTTTGTCGCAGGTTAAGGAACAACTGGAGAGAGTCGGAGAGAGATCCACATCACGCTTGCTAAGATTCTCACGAACCTGTAGAATTTTGTAGGACTGGGTTTTTTTCCCCAAGGGATCCATCCTTTGGGATAAGGATTCTTAAAATATTATTTTCATGTAATTTCTTTAAATTGAGTTTTTTTTTATATATTTTAATCTTCATGTTTTACTTTACGCAATCTAATATTATTACTTTGTGTAAATTAAATTGAAATTTCATTAGTATGAGAATTATTGGACTTTATTATCTTTTAAATTATAACTAATGAAAAGTCTATTTCAATTTTTGCAGTGAATCATAATGTTAACCAAATAATAATTGATACGATAAGTAATGATTTATTAATATAAATTTTTAATGTCCGTTGCATACATAAATTTGTTTGGTTATTTATTCATTGATTCATTTATTCATGTGTTAAGGTTTTAATGTCCTTGTTTCTATAAAGTTTTGGAAGTCAACAGGTGATGGACAAATGTCAATCCATTAAATTTCATAATTAAGTCAGTCACTAATGTTTCTACCTCCTCTACGTTCTTGACAGCCTATCTTTGTCTCGGTAGAATTTTTCAGGGGTGTGTTTCTATCCTTTTCCCCATTACTTAGAAAAAGTGAGCCACCGGTTCACATACAAGATAATATCATTGCCACGACAATTAGACACCGAGGGGACTAAAAGCGATCAAAGATACAAGGATGAATTTGTCTAAACCAAAAATTATGGATAAATGAGAATGCTAGTAACTCATGGACTAACAATGGCAAAAACTCTTGTCGTTTATTCCTCTAATGTATTTACTTTTCTGTCAACGTTATGGTGGATTCTCTACAAGATTTGACACTATTTTTCATTGGTGGATTCCATTCCGCAGGACGGGAAGATCAACTACAATATATGAGTTCATAGTCATGATAAAAGAAGAAATGCAAGATTACGATGAGAAAGAAACAAAAAAAAAAAAAAAAAAAAAAAACTGAATTTGTAGAAGATTATTTTCAGTTATAATTCCAAGTTCAGGAACCAAGCTTACGTACGTCATTTGAAAATCTCACATAGAGATTATGAAAGAATTATCAAGGAAGTCAATGTATAGGCGCGCATATATATATAGATGGTCGTTTGAAAATCTCACATAGAGATTATGAAAGAATTATCAAGGAAGTCAATATATAGGCGCGCATATATATATATAGATGTTGAGAATGTATAAAGAGAAAACTAACACATTTTAATTAAGTTGACACCTACTGAAAATCTAACCCATTCCGCTTATATTATTATTAATACTAAAGAAAATAATAGAATAATGTCAAAACAAAAATAAACAATATCCACTCATAAGGGACATTACCCGAACAATATCAAAGTGGACCACTAAAAGAACTGCCCCTACCTGGCAATATTGTAGCTTTATTTGGGGTTTACTAGTATAGTTAAGTTTCAAGCCCCCACCAAAACTTTAGTGTATATAAATAGAAAATGTTTATTTTGGCTTTTCTTCAGGATGACGGTTTGGCATCGGATGTTTCTTTCTCGGAGTACCCAAAACGATACCAAAACCATATAGATAATTTAATCAATTTTCACCCCTCTCTATCCCACCCCCATTCACTAACTTTTCTAGAGAAAAAATTGTTTCACTTAATTTTTTCTTTATCATGCGAATTAATTTATTGATTTTTTTTTTTTAGTCTCCCATAAAGTTGTCTTTAATAAAAAAAAAATTAAATAGAAAACATAGAAGCTTGAAGCAATAGTTTAGACATATACATAACATAGTTGTTTTGAATGATTGAAAACTGAATAACACACAAATACATCTATATGTATTATTTAAATATTAAAGAGTTTTTTTGATAGTTACAACCAAAAGATAAATAGATTCTAAATAATTAAAGTTTCCTTGAATAGTTGCAACCAAAAAATGAATAGATACACAGTTGCAACCGAAAGATAAATAGACTATTAATGATTAAAACTTTTCATAAAATTGAATTACTTTAAACGGTTACCACTAAAAGATTTATAGATTGAGTATGATTAGTGCCTTTCATAAAATAGACTCCTTTGAGTATGCACCTGCTCGCACGAAGAGGTTTTGACACTGTTGCTAACACACTCAACAAATTTCTCTAACGGCACTTGCAAAGGACTTTAAAGAATAGGACTTTTAGAAACAATTCAACAGGGAGTGAAAACGACAACCCATGATTAACAGTACATAACCCTCACCCATTTTTTTAGTATTGTTAGGATTCAAATTAGGATGATGATTTGGCATCTCTCATGTTTCTTTTTTGGAGTCCCCAACTATGCCAAAGTAGAGGAATGCATGGATTCAATTTAATTAATTCACTGCCTTCTTTATCTCTATCTTACTCTGCTTTTCTTTTTTTCTTTTTTCTCTCATTTATTCACATTTGCAGAGACAATTATTTCGTTTTGTCTTTTTCTTTAACATGAGGATTAGTTGATCTCTCTTTTTTATCAGTCTCCCGTAATAAGTGGTCTTTAACAAAGTTTCAAGGAACAAATAAATTGTCTTTGATAAAGAAAGTTGCAAACTAGAAGCTCCAAGCAAATACTTTATTTTCGCTTTTACTTTTTGAAACAGCTAAATAGGAATTTCTTAGAACTCAAAGAAGTAAAGAACAGATTTTAAAATACTTTAAATAGATATCATATTTACTAGATAATTTGTTAACGATAAATAAATGATTTATCTAATAAACTATTTTCGTGATATATGTTTATCTTTTAAATCCTACTTTTTATTTCAAATATGTTTAAAAAATAACATAAATGCTAAGTTTTTTTAACAAAAAAAAAATGTAAGCAAATATGTTAAACTTATAAAATAGCAGTCATACTTGTCTTTAAATTTTATAAAGTGATTCCTGTAATGTGGAATCTGCCATATTGTTTTTTTTTCCCCAAATAAAATTCAAATAATTCGAAAATATGTATCCTAAGAATACTGGGTTAGATTTGCCAAAATCACAAATATAGGAAAGAAATAGTAATATTCCTTATGTGTAGTTCTAAGCAGTAGTTTAGATGTATTTATAACGTAGCAGCCCTCTTTTTCGTTTAATTTCGTAAAGTGATTCCTGTAGTATATGTGTAGCTCATCGGTGAAAGGGTAATTAGCACTTAACTTTATGTTTTATCTTTTTACTTAAGTTATTAAATGGAATCCGAAAGGGTATGGATGAATTATTAAGTTGTGTTATTGGAAGTAACACAATTGTGTTACTTCAAATTGTGTCAATGGAGATTAAGGCTCTCTTGAATTCATTTTTCTTCAAGATGATTGTTTGTGTTAGGTTTGTGACTCAAATTAATTTTCACGTGAGTTGCTATTTTGTGAGTTTGGGAAAGTTGTTATTACTATGTCCTATTGAGAGTCTATAAATATGTGTGTTATGTTAAGAGTGTGTGTGTGTGTTCAAAAAAATAGAGAAAGTGTATGCCCCCTTTTGAGAGAAAGTGAGAAGAGAGATGAGCAAAAAATGTAAGGGGTTTTGGGTAGAGAGAGGTTGAGAGAGTTTGTTGAGTGTGTAACTCTAAAAGTGTTAGTGAATTTATTGTCCCTCTCCCGTAGACATAGGCAATTTTGCTAAACTACGTAAATTCTTTTGTCTTCTCTTTATTTTTATTTTAATTTATGTTTCTGCTGTGTTTTAGGTAAATGTGTATTTTTCCCAACAGTTTGGCACCTCTCATTTTTCTTTTTTGGAGTTCCCAACTATGCCAAAGTAGAGGAATGGAATCAATTTAATTGATTCACTACCTTCTTTATCACTATCTCCCTCTGCTTTTCTTTTTTTCTCTGATTCACTCACGCTTGCAGTGACAATCGTTTTATCTTTTTCTTTAACATGAGGATTAGTTGTTCTCTCTCTTCTTTTTCTTTTCTCCAGTCTTCCATAAGTTGTCTTTAACAAAGTTTCAAAAAAAAAAAATAAATAAATAAGTTGTCTTTAATAAAGAAAGTTGTAGCGTAGATGCTCTAGACAAATAGTTTCTTCTTTCTTTTACTTTTTGAAAGAGCTAAATAACAAGTTTTTGAAACTCAAAGAAGTAAATAGCATATTTTAAAATATTTCAAATAAATATCATGTATAAAAATAATTTATGTATGAAGTAGTAAATAAATGATTTCCCTTGTAAATTATTTTTGTGACAAATTATTTACAAGTAAGTAATTTATGTACACTATTTACCTCAAATGATTCAAAATTACTTCAAATATTTTTTTTATAAAATGACATATATGCTATAATTTTTGCTGAAGACTCTTATAAGCAAATATTTTAAACATATGACATACCAGTCATATTTCTCCTTCATTTTTGTAAAGTGCTATTTGTAATGTAGAATTTGCTTTGCCCCCCAAAAAAATAAAAATAAAAAATTTGTATCCTATGTTTCCGAGAATACAGGGTTAGATGTGTCAAAATCACAAGTATAGGAACGAAATAGTAATATTCCCTATGTTTTTGTTTTATATATATATATATATATATATATAGGAAATGTCTCAAGTTTGATAGCCGGATAGGCCCGACAATTGTAACATGTTATATAGAGTTTTATAAATATTAGTTGATTTTTATGTAACTTGTCATTAAAATTTTATAATATAGTATTATTTAAAATTAATGATATAAAGAACACATATCACTGAGAAATGTTATATTGGAATCAATTATATTGTTACAATAATGTAAAAAAAAAAAAAAACAATTACAAATGTATTTTATAAATGTGTCGAATATATGAGAGTATATCTACACACACAAGCATATATATATATATATATTTACATGCATTCTTATCAATGAAGTTGTTGGAGTTGTAAAAAGTAAAAAATTTGAGAGATGAGCATAATTGTATACATATATCTATATATATATAATATATATGGCGGTAGTGTTGATCTAATTTCAGCATAATATAGAGTAGTCTTAGTCCAGTCCACCTGAAATTGTGTAATTGGTCTGATCGATCTCTTTCTCTACTGACGGAATAATATCAGCCGTCGGATCAAAGAACGGATATCAGTCAGGTCCAAACAAGATTGGATTATACAGCGCGGTTAATTTCACCATGGTCTGGTCTGTTAAGAAGAACATTTTAGGGCAGCCGTTTATATACGTTGATGATTTTACCTCGATCTATAGCCTTGAAGAAAGTACTGGTTATGCCGGACATGTTCGCACAGAGAAGGCAACGGGGACAAAGTATACATGCCTTCGTTTAGAAAAGAAGAATTTTAATGCTATTGTTAGTTTGGAAAGATTAAGGAGGATGATTGAGATATGGGAGCATACGATGAAGAGCAAGAAGAAGCAACAAATATATTATCCCAACAACAACAACAACAACAGCATATTGGAATTCAAGGCTGCTTACGAGGACGACGACTATTTGTATCTCGTGATCGAGTTGTTCTCGGAGGATCACCTTTACGAATGGAAAAATGACAATAATTCAGAGAAAGAATTAGAAGCTGCCTACCTGTTTTGGCAGGTTGGTTTTGTGAATATTAATCTACTTAACGTAATTGTTACTTATATATGCAGTAGGAAAAAAAAACCAAGAATTCGACTAGTTAAACAAGGTTTAGTTAGGACAACTTTATCTTAATTATAATATTAATTGCATACATATGGATTTTCTTTTTCTTTTTTTAACAGGTTTTGAATGCGGTTCATTCTTTTCATTCCATGGGAGTATTGCTTAGGACCTTGGATGCCAGTGATTTCTGGTTTCTGCGGCCTGAGGATAAGAGAGAGCTTCTTAATATTAAAGCCACTATTCCCGGCGATGCTGTATTCATGAACGAAGGTAAATAATTAGTTTCAGTTTTTCAATGTTATTAATTAACTTTGCATTTCCTAGCTAGCTTCAAATTTCAATGGGATCACATGAGTACGCTTTATTTCTATTCATTTTTATTTATTTATTTATTTTTTGCATGCCAGCCAAAGACATAGGATTAATTAATATTCGACGTTAAAATAGAGGAAACTAATGTCCATTTCATATTTTTCTTTTTGGGCCAA
>CM046377.1:13766950-13786578 GCA_025413485.1 Ficus microcarpa | reverse complement strand
GAGAAAATCGAAGCTTTTCTTAGGAAACATCAAACAGAAAAAACAGGAAAATTTGGCGTCGTTTGGCGGGAATGTTTTTCCTTTACCAGAGCGAGCTTGCGGTACGCCGTACGGACATCCGAGAAGGAGGCGTCCTTGCGAATCCCGAGGACGGCGTAGTAGCATGATCCACCCTTTGATCCTCCTTCCCGATCCATCAAACGGTGGAAAGTAAAAAATTTATAAAAAAAAATCTCTCTCTGAATTCTCTTCTCTTCTCTTCTCTTCTCTCAAAAGCTCGAGGTAAAGGGGGGGGAAATACAGTCCGATATAAATATATAAAAATATGCTCAGCTCATAGGAGAGAACACAGAGAGCTGAAATGCGAGAATATCTTTTCTTTGAAAGAGAGAAGCAAAAAAAAAAAGGTTCGTAGAGAGAGAGAGAGTTTTTTTTTTTGGTGGGGAGGGCGTAGGGAATTAGAGGTTAGATGGAGAACAAGAGAGAAAATATCTGGCTGCTGAGGCGAAGGAGAAGAAGATATGAAGGAAGAAACTTCCAGAGAATTCTCTCAACGTTTGAAGAAAGAAGATGGTGGCTAGATATTTTCTTCGCCCCACTCCAAATTGCCCCTGGGTTTTACGATTAATTACTTTGGGTTGCCATTCCTTGAGAGCTTTTTTAACCTTTTTAGTTATTATCCTTAATTAATGGGAGCTGCTACAGTGGATTAAACTATTTTTTAACCTTTTTTTATTTTTAATTTTTAATTTTTTTAATTAAAGTCCTTTAATTTTTTATTTTTAATTTTTTTTATCATTGGATTGAAATGGAAAGGTTAGAAAGGACTAAAGTCCACCCAACTTAAAATAAACCTCCCACGTAGAATACAAAATCTACCATCAAATTTAGGGGGAGTTTGGTGGAGTAGTTTGAGTTGAGATTTTTAAGTTTGAATAGTAAATTTTTTTGAATTTTCAGAAAAGACAAAAAACTTTTTGAGAAAAAGACAAAAAAAAGTTTGAGTTAAGTTGGTTTAGTGAATTTGCCAAAGAGGCCTTTAATTTAAAAAAAAAAAAAAAAAACCACCGCCGGGGCGTTGTTCCCAGCAAGATCATGGGCAAGTTTCCAATGGCATCGATGGTGCGGAGGGGCTTTGAGCTCAAGAGATCTGAGCTTTGTTTCCACCGCCGACAGCACCCACCAACCCATCGCCCACATCAAAAGCCTGTCGACCTCGCTAGTCGCTCACACCCACCGCCGCCACCGCCCTGATCTGGAGCTCGCAATCGCAGATCCAACGGAGCCTTGGGGAGCAACTGGTAGGGGGGATGGCCTCGAAGGCACTCCTGGCTATGGGCAATTGACAGCTCCAAGAGCTTCTTCTCCGGCGATAAGGGACGACTTCGGGTGGGTACGGTGACGAGTTGAGTCTCAAGCCTTTTTCTTTGGTGAGCTTTTTATTTATTAATTTTCAAGTGTAATAATGTGTTTTAATCTTACAATTGTTTTAGTGCATGCTTTTGATCCAAATTGTCCAAATATAATGGGCAAAAATTTTTACTCTATTAATGGGGTAAGCTTTACCCTGTTAGGAATGTCCTAAGAGTGAAAGACATTTTAGTTATATTTCATTTATTTTGAACTGGTTAATAATATATTTGAGATTTTTTCGTTTCATTTTTGCTATATTGTTCTCATTTAAATTTACAAAAGTAAATGTAAGCAAATATAGTTCATTGACTATTTGGTGTATAAACTATTAGAATGTTACACGTAATGAATTTTTATATGCGATAAGATAACGTTCTAAAGTAAGTAGTTTAAATCTATATTCCGTAGTCTATAAAGTTAGAGTGAGCATCTAACTTATATGTAGACCATTATATTGTCTAAAGCCAATTGAGGAGATAGTTTGTCTTGACCATCTAAAGCGAGCTGACTCCCAAGTGGAAACATAGATATGTTGTTTAGTAGTGGTGATATATTGGATTGAACCAAAGTGTAATTAATTTATAAATCGGCTTGATTAGATAAATTCACTTTTGATGTTCGTTATGTAATAACCTTAATCCTGAGCAAGTAAATGATTTCATATCTATGACTTGTGCACTTTGATGTTCTAAAGGCTAAAACGTCTTGGAATAGTAAGCTATTAGACCAGTTTATTAGCTATATAACTTATATTCGATGTGAGTTTTACTTATATATATGGAATTATAGCTCCTATAAAGAATAAAAATTATCCTCTTAACAACATCATACATGATGTAAAAATGGACAAGACCTCAGGTTATTTGCTAGGCAAATGACTAATGATTTATCATTCATCATTCACTTTGGGTGAATAATCATTTTCCTATTAAATATATAATGGAACTTTAAGATAGCGTGATCAAAATATTGAACGAACTTTGACTTTAAATTAATCATGGATATCATTTGAAAATGTTGCATATATAACAAGGTTATGGGATTGCGGCTACACACTGGTTTACGTAATACGATATATAATTAGAAGTTCAGCTTCAAGTTTATAGTGGTACAACTCTGAAATTAATAATTGTGTAATTAATTTATTTAATATAAAATAATTAATTGTATAGATTTTTGGAGCTCATATTATATATGTCTAATTTGTTACTTTACTAGCTCAATATAATTCCTTAACGGATGGTAATCAATTGAAATATTCATTATGACTTTAATTCTTGGACTTGGTGAAGAGAAAAATCCAAAATACCTCCCACAAGGTGTAGGTGTTTTTTCTATTAAGGGTAGATGAGATCGATCGAGAGACCGAGTTTCTACACACTCTACCATCCGGGAATTGGAGAACAGTAAAGAAGACTAATTGGTTGAAGCTCTTTTTGATCACATCCTTTGACATTCCTACCGTCTTCTCTAAAGGTACGTAAATTATAGAATAATTTATTATTTATGACAATATGAGTTTGTACGATTTTAATAATTTTTTTTAAAATTTCGTTTCATAAATTACCCATTTTTCTTACATACCCTATTTTAGAATTCCCCTAATTTAATTATTTTTCTAAAGAATAAATTAGTTATCATTATTATTTTTTTAATTTAGAACACCGGAGCATTTCGATCTCTTTATTTCCATCGACAAATTTCTTTTGTTCCCTTTTTTTTAATGTGCTCTTTTTAAGAAAATTTTTTAATATATAGCCGAAGTTTTATAAAATTAGTAAATTGATCGTTTTATAAAAAGTATCTGACTAAATGTATTGTTCACGGATTGATTATAAGTAACATTGATATGATCAATCACTTATTAATGATCAATTTTTTATTAAAATAAAATTTTCAGCTATTTGTTTTAATAAGGGGTGGTTTGGAACACTAACTATAATTGGAGTTTTGAAAATATTTTGATTGAAAATGAGTAGATGCTTGAAATTTGATTAAAAATGAATTGTGATAGTTAAAAAGTAAAAAAACGTAAAATGTATAATGAAAAAAATAACAAAATGCTTCATGTTTTATTCCTCTCATCATTTTATGCAATTTAAATTAAAAAAAAAAACATCACATTTCGACTTGAAATGAAAAGGAGACACTTGAAAATATAAATAGTAAAATTGATTTATTTTTAAAGAAAAAGTAAAAAAAAAAAAAACATTTAAAAAAATTCCAATTGAATTGGAGGTTTCAACTAATGCTTCGTTTGACATTTTAACTTAATTTCAACTAAACTATACTTTTTGAATTGGTTTTTGTCTTTTTCTGAAAAAGTCAATGAAAATTATAATTAGTTTTAAAAAGTAAACCAACTCCAACTTAAAAATTTTATCTTCAACCAGCGAATCAAACGTAAGCTAACCTTTTGTTTGGATGACATGTCCAATTCCAATATTGGAAAATTTTTGCAAAAAAAGTGTTTGTCTCAACTTTTTCTATCATTTTCTCATTTTAAAAAGAAAAATTATTTCATTTTCAAACTTTTTTTTATATAGTACCATTTTGAAAAATGAATAAAAAATATTTTTGTATTCTTCTCACAATGCATAATTTTTAATATCATTTTTTTTATTCCAAGTAATTTTTTGTTTTCAAGATAGAAAATTTTCGATACATTCAAATACTATCTCATTCTAAAAAATAAAAATACTTTTATTTTAAAATAAAAAAATTTCATTTTTAAAAAATAGATATTCTATCCAAACGGAGCCTAGTTAAATGTTTTAAAACTGCCTCTTTATCTATTTTTTTTTCCTTCTTATTTTATCGTGGATTTGGTTCCTGATTTTAATTTCTTCTTTTTTGGCTAAATATTTGTATATGGAAGAAAAGACGAATTAGGGGATTCTAGAATTTCTAATAAATTTTAAATGATCGAATCATATGAATTTGGAACACGTCAAGGAAACCTTTAAAATAACAAACATAAGCTAAAAAGATATAATAATTTAAAAATCAACCATGAATCATACAATAGACACTTTTCAAACGTAAAGTGAAATGTGACATTTCAATTAAAACCTCCACTTGAAACGTTTAATTATGACAATGCATCTTGTAGGGTAGGGCATTGCAATTTGAGAATTTGATTCACAAATTATTGGGGTACTCAGTGGGATTTTTGGAAAAAAAAAAAAAAAAGTAGAAGTATGGAATTTAAGGAAAATTTGTAGTAAGCTTTTTCTAATATTGAAAATTATTTTTAATAAGCTATTTTTAATTTTTTTTTCTCTTAAAAAGAAATTTCTAATGCCATTTCGTTCCTATTCCCATCATATACAGAAAAAAAAAAAAAAAAATTGGGACCTACAAACCAAACAAAAAAAAAAATTGTTTGCTCCAATTTTTATTTAAGAGACAAGTCCAGTTTCACGGAAAATCATTATGGATAATGATGGATCCACTTGAGGATGTGTGGAAGGGAAAGAATTTTGAGTATAAGTTCTCTTATTCGAGATCTAAAATAATTTTCATTTCTTTTTAATAAATGAAAAACAGGATCCATTTTGTAAAAAAAATAAAATAATAAAAACAATAATTAAATAAATAAAATAAAATAATCAATGTTTAAAGAAATTATGAATTTTTTAGTTTGCCTTAATTCATTCAAATACTCGTAATGTAGAAGGTTTGCTCCGCTGCTAAACATAAATCTAACACTGCACAACATATTGGCTTCACAAAACCTTATATATTGATGCTCTTGAGTATAAAATCTGGGTATATCTTCGAAGGAAAAGAGTATAACGCATCTTTAGAATATTATGATTTCAACTATATCTTATATATGAATTAAGCGTGAAACTACCGTTATATTATGTATATAATCATAATTTTTTTTGTTAATGCAAGATTAATCATAAACATGGATTATCTTTCTTTTTTTTTTCCCTCAAACAAATGGAGAAAAAAAAAAAAAAGCTACAAAATCAGTCACATCATTTCATCACAAAATTTATTCCCCAAATTTTCGCCATGTGATTGGACGGACCAGATAATATGGTCTTGGTTGAATTTATTGGACAAAACTACCTTAAACTTTTATTTTATTTTATTTCTGCGAAAAGTAACAAGAAAACTACCCAATTTGATTTGATTAAGAAAAGCTTATTATGTTGCTTTTGACAGCTAAAGTAGATAGAGATAAGATTCCCACTCATCCAATCGTTGCATCCAATAAAACTAACTAGGCAACTCACTAGCATCATGACCTTTTCTTAAAAGAAAATACCAACCTAATAAATTTTTTAATTTTCCCACTTTCTATGGCTCACGTTTCATCTCAACTTGAGCTCATAATTTCTATGGCCACTATTATTCACCCAACGACTAGAGTAGGTTCCTAAAAGCAATATAACATAATTTTTAGTGAACTTAAGTTATTTTCTATAATTGTGGCAAAAGTAGAACTCTCTTGCTCAGAACTCAAAAGGGTAATCTCTAATTTTCTATTTAACTTAATTTTAGAGGTCTACTATCAAGTTTTTAAACATAACAAGACCATATAATTAGAGGTTATCGCAGATTGAGTTACTAGGTCAATCCCAAATCAACTCAGAATATTTGGATTGGGATTTTCTCGACCTGTACCAAACTAAGAGCTCTCTTAACTCAACCCAATCTGTTTGAATCGGGTTAGGATTCGCAGATTTGGTGAAAAAAAAAAAAAAAAAAAAGAGTTGGTCAATAACTTGCTTATCATAAACCTTTGTTTTTTTGTCATGTAAACACTATTTACATCATGACATTGTCCCCCAATTACAAAAAAATATAAACATGACCTATAAAACAGTGTGCATGAAAACCTTATTTTTTTTTGCCTGCAATACAACAAAAGAGTTTGAAGTGATTAAGAGACAAGATTAGTCATAAAAACTAACCTTCAAAAACACCTACCTAGAGAGCAGACCGATGGACTTTCACCGAAGTACTTGCTCAAACATTCTACATTCTAGCTAATAGCTTAAGTACAGAGGCCTTGACATCCTTGATCTGGAGGCCGACTTAACCGATAACCAGCACTTGAAGGCGGCGCGGAGCTTACACCAGCTGGCCTTGCGCTTCCTATCCCTTGACATATGTTCAAGGCCCGGGATTGAAGAGAAAAACCCCGCGTCTGTGTCGTTGTTTGATGCGAAGAGAAAACTAGTCCCCTGCTCCCATGCTGGGTTGGTGGGTTGGACCTGAAATAAGTTCTCCGCTGTGAAATGGTTGCTTGGGACAATTGACCCCTGTGAACTGCTGGGAAACCAGCTTGGTTCCCCGTTGTAGTGCGCGGGCAAAAGGTCCTCCAGCGAGAAACTGTTTCGGTGATTGAAAACTACTGATGGATAGAGGTTGTGGGATGATGAAGCCTCTGGCTGATGGCTACATTCGGATACACCGGAAAACGTTAATGATGTTGTTGCTGTTGTCTGGCTGAGACCGAGTTGTGTGCCTGGTTGATCTGCAGAAACATGTCATGTTCAGTTAATTGGAAAATCATACACAAAAATGGGGGTGAAAATGACTGTTGAAAATGAAGTAATAGAGAAACTTAAAAAGAGTTTTTTTTTTTTTTTTTTTTTTTTGGGGTACCAAACCACGCGTCTTTGGTTCGTATGTTTGGACCGAACTTTTAATTTGAATCAGGCCCTTCGTCCAAATCCGCATTTGACAAGAGAAAAAAAAGAAAAAAAAAACAGATTATTCAGATTGAAAAAACCAGTTTAAACCCACAAATCTCATATTCCCAAAACTGGGATTTGCTCCTCCTTTGATTTGACGATTTGAAACAATCCACTACAATAAGAAATTGATTTTTCATTTTAAACAAAAATAAAAAAGGGTTCAAATCTCATGAATTCCAACCTACGAACCAAACGGGGCAAAAGTGACATCCGATTTTATGAGCAAGGTGTACTGAGCAAAATACTACAAATCATGACATTTTAGGATCCGGATTCACCAATTCTTTCAAGTAAATAGGCTCTGATACCATTTTGGTGTTAAAAAGAAAAGAAAAAAAAAAAAAAAACTATAGGAAATACATAGGAGGATAACATTATATACCTTGCTGCACAACTTGGAAGTCATGCTGCATTGCATCAATAAAAGGCTGAGCTTGAAGACTTGCAAGGGGTCTCGGAGGACCGGCACTTGATCCGCCTAGCGGGACCAATTCATTCACGTTTCTATAAGCATTTTGTTTCAAATTCTCCACGAGAACCTGTCAATTAAATGATAATCAGTTTCTGATACAAAGCAATGTTTCAGAGGACTATAGTCTAGAACAAAGATGATCAATGATGACAGTAAATCTGAACGGCACCTTCTGTGCTGGTGTGAATTCATCAACGGAGAAGTACTGCTCGTTAAAATTTGCTCCCACAACCTTATAGATAGTGTCAAAATGGATACTGACACCTTGTTGAGGTATGTGGAAAGTGTAGAACTTGTTGTCGTCTTCAAAACGCATAGCATGCTCTATGATCGCGTTCCAAGTTCTGCTAGCGATCCCTTGCAGTATCTGCATTTCCATAGTCAAAAATCATAAAATTTATTATTGTAAACAAAATCGACTATTTTAGATTCATTATCCCACTGAAAATGATTTTTATTTTTTTCCGCCTTACCACATCACGTAGGAACGCGGACTCCCTAGTATGCATCTGCAGAAAGTCTTTCACAGTGTGAATTCCATAAGAACCCAGCCTCTTATGGAAAGCGCCCTCTTTCGCAATCTTTTCTAACCTCCAGACTTCATCATGCAGGCATGGAGGGTGATGTTTCCTGTACACTGGATATGAAAAGAGTTGTGTCAATGAAATTATACCTATTTAGACTGAAATATTGCAAACAGCAAATAACTTGTGTCACAAGCTTTCGAAACTCACATTCGCCGCGGTGATCTTTGACCACGAAGGGGTCGCTTATAGCTTCCCTGATTCTCGTATCCCCGGAATTCTTCTGCACTACTCTAACTCCCAATCTGAACTTTCTACTCCTGATCCAACTCGAGTTGTCGGTGAAGACGATATTAACAAGGCGGCCTACTCCCTCTCTCAAGGTTGTTGTCAGCTCACCAGTCACCAAGGGCCTTCTTCCTTCTCTTTCGCGAAGGATACTGTCGTTGAACTCCTTGTCGGTCCAGTCCTCCCGATCATCCGAGCCGAATTCGCCGTTAATGGCTACAATCTCGATCTTTATCGAGGAAAGGGGGCCCGATTGAACTAGAGTCTGGGAATTAGCGTCCACTAGGATGACTTGAATAAACCGCGCGTCCTCGGGTTCTACTCGACTTCCTGTGAAGATGGTTGGAGGCAATTTGTTGAGGAAGCGCAACTGCAAGCCAGTTCCTCCTCCACCAGAAGTGCCTGCCTGATGAACTGAGTTGCTGCAATCACCAACAAAAACAGAATCAACTACTCCGAGGAAAATTTAACCACAAAAAAAAAAAAAGAAAGAAAAATCTTGTTGTGTTTCACTAGTAAAATTTGTTCATGAGAAAGTCCAACGACTTGGTTTGAAGAACTGACCTTGAGGATGCGCTGAAGAAGGAATGCACCGCAGCTTCCGCCTCATCTCGCACCTATAAACACCAAAATTCAAAAAGAATGAACAAATGGAAGAGGAGAACTCAAAGAACAGACTTGAATTTAAAATATATATATACATGTATGTATATATTCAAGAAGAGAGATATTTCATACCACACGTCTAAGGAAAGGCTCCCACACAGCTTCATTAAGAGAGAAATTACTTCTTGTCAGATGGTCTCCAACGACACTGCACACAAAAACGACAGAAACCCGAGTTAAAAACAAACACGAAACACGAAACACGAAACATGAAGAAGAAGAATTTGAACAATCAAATCAACTCACGTCCTGAACAAATGTCTTCTCCTCGTATCTCGAAGCGGCACCTCGAAATCACCATCACCCTCCTCAGGAACAGGCCTTTTGTTGTGTACCATCAAAAAAGAACTACAGATCAAAACCTCTTTCACATAAAAAAGGAGCGACTTTGCAACTAATCTTTAGCATCTATGTCTCTATATATATATTCTATTATCTACACATATACACATATAGAGAGGTTCAAGTGGGCCACGCTATTTTGGAAGCTACAAAGAAAGCTCCATTTTGACTAAAAAAAAACACGCTACATAATTTATATAAAAGTCAATTTGTAGTACTTTCGCCTTACATGCTTCTGAGCAAGAAAGAGTTCAAAATATTTTTTTTGCCTTTACAAGCAAAAGATATATTACTTTAATCTTTGCTTTTGAACATTACTAACTTGGGTGACTTGGAATTGATCAGTACTGCAAAATTTTTAATTATTATAAGTACAGAAAATCCAAGATTCTCAAGAACTTTGGAATTATGAAAGTAATGAACAACCGCGTTATGATTTGATTTGAAAGTTTTAGTACCAAGAACAGCATAATCCAAGTTGATACCCCGAAAAAGAAAAAAAAAGTAAAAAAATAAAAATTTAAGTTTCTTTGGTAGAAAACACACTTGGGTATATTCCTAAATGGAATTTTTATTAAGTTTCGTTAAATGATTGAACTTTTTTTTAATTCAATATAATTTCAGTGTTACAGTAATTTTTTGTAACGTAACGAGAATCATTATAATAAAATGTAGAGTTTAAATATCGCACTTTTAAATTTATCAATAAAATATTGTTTTGTCTTTATATGTATCGCTTTTGACGTATACTGAATCTAACGTTAAAAAACATACACTATTAAGACAAACTAAGCTTAAAAGACTAATAAAACGGGTGAGCGAGAAAGCCAATGAGAAAAGCCAACGAGACTAATAAAACATACACTAATAAAACGGGTGAGCGAGAAAGCCAATGAGAAAATATTGACACACGGTGGATTGACAACGCGTAACAGAAGATGACAATGAAAGTTGGTTTAAAAAAAAAAAAAAGAAAAGAAAAGAAGAAAAAAAATCCAAATAAAACATTCCACGCGGTTATTATTATACATGTCTGATAAAGCGACGTTGCCGACGTGGGAAGCTCTGATTGGGCATGCATTATTTCTCTGAAGTTTAATCTGAATTTCAGACTACTTTCCATTCATACGATCGAGACGTCTTTTTTATTGGTCGGTTTAGGCTCTGTTTGGTTCACCAGTTTAAATTAGAAATTTTAAGTTTTAATAGTAATTTTTGTTGACTTTTTAGAAAAGATAAAAAATTTTTTCAGAAAAAAATAAAAACTAAGATGAAAATTTTAGGTTCGAGTTGATGAACCAAATGAGTACTTAATTGTATATTCAACTCTCTATGTTTACAGTAGAATATTCCGATCAACGGTTTATATTTCTGAATTCAGTTACGAAATCATGAATTTTAAAATTGAGGTTAATAACCAGAAACTTTTAATTTCAGGTAAATAAAATGAAGTTTTTAATTTTTTTTTCAGGGGATTATTTGTAAATTTTGATAAAGTATATATGTAAAAACACAATTAACAAAAAGTTAATTTCCCTTAAGGCTCTGTGCCTTCATCCGTGATTGGATGAAGTGATACGGGGGTTAATAATTGCAAGCTTTTAATTTTAGATTAAAAAAAATGAAGTTTTTAAATTTTGTAAGGGATTACATATAAATTTTGATCAAATACATATGTAAAATCACAACTAATAATATTTAAAAAAAAAAAAACCACAACTAATAAAAAGTTAAGCCTCTGCTTTGGGTTTGTGCCTTCATCCGTGATTGGATAAGCATCTTTTTTTTTTAATAATTTAAACTTAATGATGGGGGATTCAAATTCTATATCGATATGTGGTAAAACTGTTTTCATGCATGTAATCACGAATTAAGTAATTAAAATATAAATTAATAATAATTTTATGTTAAACTCTACTAGAAGGGATAGAGTTCAAATCATCCCTTCTCAAATTCAAAATAATTATTATTATAGTGACGGGAATCATACTAAAATAGATAAAATATAAAGTAATAGGACTTTATACAATCCGAACGGTTTAAATAAAATTACACAGGAAGTCATGCTACAACTAATGGGGTTTCTTCCGCGCATATATTTTTGTTCTGTTAAAAACTTACTGTATTTATCTATTGTATTCTTGTAATTTTAACAAATAGTTCCCCACCAAATTGAGAATTAGTCATCCGTTAAATATCCATATATTTTGATTAGCCTTGCAAGAATTGAGAAAATTGAACTTTGTCCCTAATAAAATCTCTACATATATATCTCCATCAAATTAAAATGTAACATTTGTAAAAAAAACAAATTCAATTTATCAAAACAACAAGGTTTTATTTTTTTTATTTTTTATTTTTTTTTAATTGAAGTCACTTCTAAACAAAAGTCATCTCACTGTTTGTAAATTGTTATAAATTCTCAATGGTTATTTTGTTGCAATATAGTCCCTATTTTTTTTTTTTTTGACAATCAAACCTTTGAACCTATGATTTTTGGCCTTGTCATCCCTTCTTGCTTAAATCTATTAAAATTTAGATGGTTTTTTTGCACATGACTTGAATGTTATAACCCAAAAAGGGTATCGATGATCTCTTTTACTTAATTACAATACTAATTTCTTTGAAAACTTGAAACTAATTCAATTATATAACTCGATCTTGAACCTATATAAAAAAAAGATTATATTGAAATTAAGTAAATGTGACCATGAATGCTCTTCCTAAGCTATAATGAGCAACTCATGTCCAAAAAACCGTTTAAATTTTAACCGATTTGAGTAAGAAGGACAAGTAGTATAAAAAATTATAACTTCATGAACTTAATTGTAAAGGAAAAAAAAGTTTAGAGACTAAAAATATAACATCTCTAAAACTAACACAAATCTGATAATTTCCACAAATTTTTTTAAATTTATCCCATCTAAACAAAAATCCTCTTAATGTTTTTTTTTTTTTTTTTTAAAGCCGGATCAATCAAGCAAGTACAAATAAACTCACACGGTAGTTTGTTATAAAAACCTTTAAGACGGGGAATCTAGTTAACCTGATAAGTTATAACTTTCATATACTTCGTGATTGAAACATAATTCGTGACTTGAGACTCAAGCAAATGTCATTTTCAAGTTGTTGCATGGGATTAATAGTAGAGCAAAACTGGTAGTTTCCAAGTAACTACAGTATGTCACTATCTTTTCTTATGTGTGTCGACACTTTTTAAGGAAAGCAGAAAAAGAAATGATAGACAATCAACTCCAAACTAAAGGGATTGTTTTTAAATTTAGGGTTCGTTTGGTGAACGAGTTTGAGTTGGAAATTTTAAGTTTTAATAATAATTTTTGTTGACTTTTTAGAAAAAAAATAAAAAAAATTTTTCAGAGAAGACAAAAAACTTTTTTAGAAAAATGTAAAAACTGATATGAAAATTTTAGTTTGAAATGGTGTTCGAAACATAGCCTTAGGCTTTATTTAGTATTTAAGTTTAACGAAATCGTATTTTTTTATTTCAGTTTTTATCTTTTTAAAATTTATAATCAGTTTTTAAAAAATCAATCAATATTAATTTAAAATTTTCATATCAAATTGACGAACAAAATACAAGTTTAATTTAATTTTATTTAATTTTATGAATAAACTCTAAAGGGATTTAAATTTGGTGGTTTGGTGGTTCAAAAGTCAACGTGTGTGGTCAGCTAGGTGTGTTGTGCGGTGGTGGACTGGTAGTGAATTGGTCATGTTACCTTTTCTTTCCAATTTCTAGTCTCAATATGATTTTCTTTCCAATTTCCGGGAAATGACCTACTTGTTTCCCGGAAAATTCCTGTTGCAAAGGAAAATTCTGGGAACTTAGCCTTTGGAGAAAAAAAAAGAAAAGAAAGGGAAAATTTCTTCTGGACTTCAGAAGTGATATTTGACATCATGATTATGGCTTGATTTTCTTTTCTTTTTAATACAAGTATTCTTTTTATTGAATTAAAATGAATGTTGTAACTATAAATCTCGTTAAATGCAGATACTAAAAACAAATAATAACCAATCTGTTGCTTGCACGTTTAGAACAGCTAAGTAAATCATTATTTTTGTTAAAGAACATGGAAGGTCTTTTTTTATTTTTCTTTTTCTTTTTCTTTTTTTGGTTCACTTATTCCAATTTTCATACCAATAACTACACAAAGGGAAAAAAAAAAAAAAAACTGTTGCACGACACAATTAGGGTTCGTTTGACTTTTAGGTTTGAATCTAAAATTTTCATACAAGTTTTTGTCTTTTTCTGAAAAATCAGCAAAAAAAATAACTAGTTTAAAAAAAAAAACGATCAATTTCAACCAAAAAATTTCATTTAAAATTCGTATACCAAACATAAGCTAAATGAGAAGTAGGCTCTTTCTATAGGGTTTTTCTAAATGCTATGGTAATGAATCTATTGTGGATGTCCATCTTTTATGTGTCTATAACCAATTCGGTCTTGCTCTAGAACCTAGAATTTGATGGGATAAAATTTAATGCAATTCCAAACCAACTAGGAATATGAGTGGACGAAATTAATAACTACTATAAAGTGAGATTTCAATCGATATCACGTATATCATTGTTTAGGCTTTGTTTGCCTCATTATCTCATTCCAACTCAAACTGTACTTTTTTTTTGTCTTTTTCTCAAAAAGTTTTTGTTTTTTTCCCAAAAAGTTTTTTATCTTTTCTGAAAATTCAAAAAAATTTACTATTACAACTAAAATATTTCAACTCAAACTAGCCAACCAAACAAACTCTTAGTAAAAATATTAATATCACCAAACACGTCGAGAGAAAAAGAATCCTATTGGAGGGAGATATTGAGAGAGACACTGATGTCACAATTTGAGATGAGGAGAGAAAAAATGTAATTCGGAATTTGAAATAATTGTTTTTATGTTCAAAATGGGATCGAACCTGTGCCTTCCTAAACTCAAACCTAACCCAATGACAGGGCCGTAGGGGTAGCTTAGGTCAAGGACTTGGGTTAGGTCAAGGAATTGGGTGGGAGCATCTATGCCCCTACAGTAGAGTTTTTATTTTTATTTTTTTTTTAAGTATATGCCATTTGTTAAAATTTTTTTTGGGAAAAACTGTGGACAATCCTTTTTATATATTTTATAACAAAATTCATTTTATAAACCGTTTATGTATTTTAACAATTGAGATTTTACTTATATATGATAACTATTACATATCTTAGCTCACAATATCATAACTGAGAAATTAAAAATATAAAAATTAAAGCAAAAATTTAAAAAAAACCCTAACACTTTTACTAACGACTCCTACGGCGGCGACTTCTACTTTTGATGATGGCGAAATTGTCCCCCCCCTAACCGGCAAGAAATCACCAAACGGCAAAACCCACTCCTCCTATCGCCGCCACCGATGGCCTTGATTACATATCAATTTTTATTTTTATTTTTTTGAATTTTTATTTTAAATTAAAAAATTAATAAAAATAAGGAATTCAATTTTCATTTTTTAGTCACAATTCTATAGATCAATGTTTATTTTACTTTTTGTATACCCATTAAATTTTAACTATTAGATTGTATTTCAATGGTCTTAGATAGTATATATAAAAAGGGTTTTATTACATATTCTTTTATTTTTTTTATGCCTCGTTTTTTTATAATTAAATGTATGTCCTCATCAAATCTAAATTAATTTAATAGTAGTCTATTAACGTTAACAAAACACCCCCAACCAATACTTCAATAGCAAAGATCAATCACAGTCCATCAAGTAGTGGACCTAAATAAATCTACATAGCCATAAAACTAAAAATAAATAAATAAATAGAAATTATGCAAAAGAGAAAATTAAATAAATCCCAATGACAAATGAACAAAACTCAAATCCACCGAATGTTGTGATCTAGTTGTTAATGCTTTTATTAGGTATCTTTCTCTCGTTTACCCAAGTTTGAATCTTACAGTCACCCATAAGTCTCTCATTTCAGTTTTGATTGTTGATGCTTTGAGTTAACGAGTAAAGACAAAAGACACTAGATGGATCACTGAGAAAACTAAGATGAGTTTCTAATTATTTCTTTGTTCAAAATTTCAAACTAAAAAAATGATGCATGTCATTTTCTAATTTCATCATCCCTTTTAGCATCCAAATTCAAGAATCTTTTGTCTTCTAATTTTAATTTGCCTCTTGTCTGAACTAGATTGATGTTGTCGTTGGTAGTGTTGTATGTCCCCTCCTTTGTTTTTTCCTTGATTGATTGATTGGTCAATTACAGATTCGTTACTTGGCAACATAAGCACAAATCACCAAGTATGATCATGGTTGTTGACTTGTTACCCTTTTCTGCTTTTCATTGATACAAGACGCGTCTTAAATTGTGCGTCTATTCTTTTGCATACTACAAGTAAATTGAGTAATGATAGAGACCGCCATATAAGATCATTATTATTATGCAATGAATGAATAAGAAAAAATAATTAGAGAACAATTATTTTATATTAAACTGTTTTTAGGGATGGTAATATTTGGATCCACCCCGAACGGAGTGGGGATGGGAGATAAAATTTTAGGATGAGGACAGGGACGGGGAACACTCCCCATCCTGGCCCTGCCCTTATATATATGTACATAAATGTATAGTTTCATATATATATTTATAAGTATATAATATATTATGAAAATTATTTTTTAAAAGTGTGTGCATCCATGAAATATATATATTGAAATTACGAGGAATATACAAAAATGTATAATTTTCTATTTATTTTTTATGGTTTCAAGTTTTTTTAGCTTAAGTATTTTATAAAAGTTTAGTTTTAAGAGTTTGTAATGTTTTAATAACTTTATTTTTTAAGTTTTTATTTGTGTATATTTAGAAGTTGGTTTATTTATGAAACATTTGATTTTGAACTAAATTTACAGTGCATTTCTACTTTATCGTTTGCTTTTGATTTGTTATATTTTCAAATCTATATTTATAACATATGGGAAATGTGGTGGGTATGGGCTCAGACGGGGAATCCCCATCCTCGGCCCTGCTTAACAAATCGTCATCCCTGACCCCGCTTCCATTTAAGCGGGGGTGGGGACAAGAATATGGATGATTTTGGTGATGGGTATGAGGACTAGAAAGCATTCCTTGGTCCCATCCCGCCACGCTCCATTGTCATCCCTAACTGTGCTATTAAGAGAGATTATTTTTCCCTAAAAAATTTAGATAAATAAATAATTTTTAGACACTTAGATCGTTTTTTTTTAAGAGGAAAATGACCGTATCATGGTCACTTAGTGCTAAATGATATTAAAATTGACCAATAACTGATTAACCATAATTAATTAATTAGTCAATAATTGATTATTTAAAAAAAGTTATTTTTTAAATTTTACAAAATTTTGATTATTTATTAAAAAAACTTCTCTAAAAAAAGACTATTTATCCACATATCTAAAAAATAAAGAAAAAGAAATTATTTTTACAATTGTATATTTCATTTTTGCAATTCTATAATTGGTATAAAATTTTGTCATAGTTCATGTCTCACGAAAAAAAATCCTAACGCACCCAACTCTACAAAATAAATCAAATAAAGTTTTGCAGATAAACTTCTTCAGATATTATTTTTGAGCCTTGACAGCTTTTCTTTTACGTTTATTACTCTCTATTTTCTTTATTTATTTCAAATTTATCGTTTTATCTATTGTCCCTGTAATGACCATATCCGCAAAGTTTTACAAGTTTATGCTGAATTTCATTAATTTATTTATTAAAAAAAAAAAAAGAGTTTTATACGTTCGTTATTTTTTTTAGAGTCCCATTCTTTTGCTTATGTATGAAGCAATTTGAAGCTCTGGTTAGGCCTTTTTATCTTGAAAATTTGCTGTCTTCATGACATTATCTTTATCTCGAGTAATAAACCAAACAAGAAAACAAAACTTACAGCTCAAAATGACAAACAATACAGAAGAATATTTTACATGAACTACATATTTCTTCAACGACTCAATCCTCTAATTAGAACTTGCCCTCTTTCTTTTCCTCGATTTCTTCGGACGAGATTTTCTGTTCTTCGATGTGCTTCTTGACGGTTTCTGCTTCTTGTTCTGTTCTTTTGGTGGTTTCCCATTTTCATCATCTTCCTCATCTGAAGGAATTATGTCACTCATTGAACCATCATCTTCGTCCGAACTAAGAACGAAGTCCTCCACAACATCTTCGTCCATGGCAAAATCTTCTTCGACTTGCTCCGTCTTTCTCTTCTTTTTCTTCTTCTTGCTTGATTCTTTAGGTTCTTTGGCCCTGTAAATTAACCAATCACAACACAATGTAAATTGTAGTACACAAATTAGTTAGTAGAGAGAGAGAGAGAGATGCAATGACTTTACTTGGAATCACTTCCGGGTAACCAGGAAGAACTGAAGGCGGTGTTACCCTCTTCATCCCGGGTATAGTCAGCTTCATCATCATCACTTTCCAGCATCTTCTTCCCGAAGAAAGACGATGTTTCACCAATGAGAACGCTAGAACAATAGCATTTACGAGCATGTTAGAATTAGAATCCAAAACGTGAAAAAATGAATATTAAGAAGCCTAAAAGATAACATGATGATCATAAACCTGGATTCCATCAGTGAGTCAGTTCTTTGTTTTGCTCTTTCACGAAGCGTTAAGACATACTGCGACAGAGGACTGGCCCCTGCCGCCTTTTCATCCTACAGCCAAAAAAGACATTTCTTAAGTCGGTGAAAGAAGGTTTACAATTATACTACCCAAATTCACAAACAAAAGGGATCCGAGAGTTTTTCAACTATCTTGTGCATAGTTGATGCCCAGTAACGGAAAACGGCAAAACAAAGTTTTAAGTAAACAGTTCAATGATCAAGCCATGCTTGTAAATAGTTCTTACGGAAATGAATCATTATAGAAGGTATGGGCAAAACTCTGCTAAATAGTGATATGAAGAAAACTAAGCACATACCTGAAGAAAAGAATCTACGGCAGCATCATTTGGGGTGAACGAAATTGACATACGTTTTTGATTTGTAAATGCAGAGTTAGCCTCAACCTAGAACATAAAAGAGCTAAAGCATTAGCTGAATGCTTTCACACCTTTGGGCGTGCCAATAGAGCTTGAGTTGAGGCTAACCGGTCACTGATTGAAGATCTTACCTGGCGGATAAGCTGCCTCATCGCTTTACAAAACCTATCAACTTTGGTGGATTTGCAAAAGTTACGCAGTCGTACAGCTGGAATAAAAGACAACTCAAAGAAAGCAACAGAGTAGCTCCATTGAGCTAAATGTTCAGCAAGCTCATCAATGACAGCATACACGCATGCCTCCTGAAATGCTCGGGTCTTGATGGTAGGCTTGCTAACCTAGAACAAAATTACCCACACCCTCATCAAAAACAGAGTCTTAAGCAGTGTGATTAGAGGAATAAGGGCGTTTGTCTTCGTTGTGTCTATACCTTAAGTACCGTTCGCAAGTCAACAGCTTTGCCAACCCCTCCAGTTGGGGGCCTATTCAATTCTTTCATTTCCAACATGTCCAAAAGAAGAATGGAAACTGGAATAAAATTACCGGTAGAAGCGGCGATGCGGTTGAGCATTCTAGCACACCTCAGTCGAAGAGAGAAGTATCTAGCAGTTGGAACTAGACGGGCGACACCAGAAATGATTTGGGTTAGAGGAAATGCTAGTAGCTTAAAGTCAGCTTCTGTGCTGTAGGCACAAATAGCTCCGGTCCAGAGCTCAAGGCAGTTCATGAACTTCCACTCATAAACTTTACGGAATGCTTCCTACAAGAAACAACCAAGAACAAAGCACAAGTGAAATCCAAGAATATATACCAAACAGCTGCAAAAGAAAACTCTTTAAATCTTCCGATTGATAATTTGTTCTGGAAATGACAACTTTCAGAGTTATCTGATGAAACAAAAAGGAAATGATACCTTAGTTTTTGTATTAAGTGCCTCCCGTAAGATCATTGCCAATTGCCGAATGAAAACGAAGGCATGTTGATATGCAGTTGGGATGTCCACTCCAAAAAGTTCAATGACACAATTCTGCAGAAACTGGATATGCTGTAATTTCACAGCATTTATAAACTGACAGTTCAAGACGTAGGCTTTGTATATCCCTTTAAAGCACTCGTCAAAGCAATCGGATCCAAGCCGAATACATAAATCTCTTAAAAATAGAAAAGAGACAACA
>CM046377.1:13728737-13766850 GCA_025413485.1 Ficus microcarpa | reverse complement strand
GAATTAAGTTAGGTTTTGGATATTCTACTGATCAATAAGGTTTTAAGATTGACAAATTATGCCTATGTTTGGTTCAATCATTCAAGTTGAGCAATTTCAATTCGTTTTTATGTTTTTTGGAAAGTCAACTCAGTTTTATTTATAATTCTAACAATAACTTAAAATTTTAAAATTTAAAAGTTCATAACATACATATACAAATCTAAATGAGATATATATATATTTTTAAATTACATAGAACTTTAAGACAAACAAAACAAGATCCATATCGATATTTTTCTCCAAACACATTTTAAAATTTTAAACTTTTTAACTCCAATCAGTCAAAAACACATTTTCAAAACTCAACTCAACTCCAATTACTCAAACTCAAAATTTTCAACTCAAGCGGGCCACCAACGCATGCTAAAAATTTATTTATGCTATTTAAAGTGTAAGTATAGGTGAAATACTTGGTATGCAGATTAAGCACGCTGTGCTATTAAAATAGCACATCAGTTGGGCGGTGGAATAGCACTGGGCGGTGGGGGGGTCTTAATGTGGGATTTGAACTCCATTCCTTTTAGTAGAGTCAGGTACAGTCTACAACCACCTATAATAGTGTATATGTGGCAGAATCTAAAAAATAATATAATTTATATATTATACTTCCCAATGTATAAGGGTGAGGTAGGTTATCGGAGAGATCTTATATTGAAACCATGTAATATATTTAAATAAACCTTATTTAAGTGCATAGTTCTCACTCACACTTTCCTAACGTTTAGGTTCTTAAATTCCACCAAAAACACTTTTAGATAGTGTTGCCTACTATTTGAAAATGTTTTTAAAAATGTATCTAGATGTCTTTTCAAATGTGAAAAAAAAAAAAAAAAAAAAAACTTTTTTTAAATATTGTTTGCTTGGCAATGGTTCGAAGACGGAAAAAGAAAACTAAAACGAAAATGGAAACGAAAGTTGGTGACAATAGTTTTTATGAAATAAATGAAAAACCATTAAAAATTGTTTTCTCGTTTCCCTTTTCATTTTCAAGACTATATGAATCATTAACACATGTTTTTAGAAACATATCCAAATACAATTTATATTTTTCTGTACACAAATCAACATCTCTAAAAACAGAACAAAACACAATTTCAAAATCAATCTCAACAATATGTTCAAGGTACTCTCATTTTTATTTTCATACCAAAAACAAAATCATTTCCAAACAAATAAAAATAATCAAACACCACCTTAGGTTCTTGAAATAAGGGCACTATTATTTAAATCACATATTAATATCTTTTAAGAGAACTAGTCATGTATGAAATGTAGTATTATATGCCCGTTAAATAAGAAAGAAGTTTTCCAATCAAACAGTATTAGGGACACGAATTATAATCCTAAATATGAATATCAACTTATGTCATATGATATATGAATTGTCTTTTTTTTATTATTTAAAGTATTAACATATCAATTAATTTTATCAAGTTGACTTCCATTTTTGTGTGGTGAGACTGAAAATGATCGCATTTTAATAACATATGTACATATGTAATAAATATTTATCATCGCAAAAGCTAGAAATAGTTTATTAATATTGCATTGAATTAGTTTGGCATGAAGACGTGGTTCTAAACTAGTTTGGTATGAAGAAGTGGTTCTAAACTTTTAATTATCTTTATAATTTATATTGCCGCGCGTCGGTCGGAAACTCTTTTTCTATCTGTGGAGTTTTGAATGAAAATCACTTCTCATAAACATGCCTATGCTTTTCTAAAAATATACCTAGTCTACTATTGCACCTTTTTTTTTTTTTTCCCTGAAGAAGCAAAATTTGTTAAAAGAATGAAAAAGAAAATGATCACTGAAATTAAACAACTAGAAAGAAAAATTTTTTGATTTTTTCTCTAAAAAACCTTTCTTACTACGAGTTCTAAGATGATAATTAGTTAACTGTCTTTTTTCAAACTCATTACTCCATTTCCAAATAACCAATTACACTAATTTATCTTAAGAGGACACAAATAACAATTTTCAACTTAAAACATTGTCTGCTCCGCAGCTTTAATATCCTCAACATTATCCTTATCTGACCTATACTACTATTATACTTAATTTCTGTTTATTTCACTTTATAAGTTGCTGGAATCTACCACTAATTTAATTGGACGTTATCTCTTAAGTTTTACCTTATGTTATGATGAGAAACTATTAATTAGTATTTTGATTTGAATTAAAGTTTAATTCTGTACAGCCTGTGAGGGGAAAAAAAAAAAAAAAAGGTGTGTTTTTATTGTCTTGAACTTTAGCGTCTGAGAGTTCTTTTGCATGAATTCTCCAACGACAGTTTTTATAATACAACATGCAGTTTTTATAACCCTGTTGGAACAACATTTTTGGACTCATCAGTTTTGATAATTCAACTTCGAAACTTCCAAATCTATATCTCCAATTCTCTATTTTTTTTTTTTCTTTTCAAAAAATTCAATTTTAAGAGTCCAACTGATTAGCCATGACCTCCAAAAAAAAAAATCAAATCATAATTAAAAGGGATAAAGGTAACTTTGCATTTTTTTTTTTTTTAAATAATAGTGGATGAGATTTCAGAAATCACTAATCTTACAAATGCATAAACTAACTAAGATTGCCAAAATGAAATAAATTGATAAATAATTTCTTAAAAACCAAGCCGAATGCGATATCAATTAAATTAAATGTTATCATAAAAACAATCTCACATTCGAACTGTATAAATAGACTTAAAATCGTGAAACAAAAGAGAGAGATAAGAATGCCCTTAGAAAAAATTTGGAAGAATCTAACTTGAATATTAAGGAAGAGAAAAACAAGACTAAAATCAAAACCAAAATCATCTGCCAAGAAAGAAATAGAAAAAGAAAAAAGATAGTCGATCGGCTCGAAGTTTAGCTTATTTCTAAAAGTGAGGTTATGTTGTCAATAAGAGATCCTAAATAAACAAATAAATAAGAAGGTCAGCTCTTCAAGAGCCGATGATCAGCCTCTTGAAGTGGGCATCAGATGAAGAAAGATGAGTAAGAAGAAGAGAGGAGAAAAATAGAGGAATTTTTCTAAATGAGAAAGTGAAAGTGATGAACGTGTAACCAAATTAAGGGCTCATTTGGTGAACCAACTCAACCAACTCAACTCAAACTTTTTTTTGTCTTTTTCCCAAAAAGTTTTTGTCTTTTTCCTAAAAAGTTTTTTGTTTTTTCTGAAAATTCAAAAAAATTTACTATTTCAACTTAAAAATCTCAACTCAAACTACTCCACCAAACTCCCCCTAATTGCTAACCAAAAAAATTATTTTCTGAAAATAAAAAATGTGTTATATATAACTGCGATTGCAGCGACTCTATTACAAAATATAGAGTTTGAATCCCTATTTTCAACTTCAAATAAAAAATCACAGTAATTTCTCTTGTATTTTTCCTCTCAATTTCTTTTTATACCAATTGCTAATATGGTATGCAAAAAATTATCATTCTAAAATTGAAAGTCGAGGCTCTTTTTTTTATGTCATTCCAAGTTATGAATAACAAACCCGTTGGGACTATTTTTTATCGTTTTGACTTTTATGTCGCTTTAAAGTTTATTGTCGTTTAGTTCTTTTTACTGTCAATTTCGTTTGATTTTTTTAATCGCTCGTATGCTTATTATTTCTTCTTTTAATTTTAATGTTCATTTTTGAGTAAATTACTATAATAGTCACCTAACTTCATGTAAGGATACCGTTTAGTTTCTGAATTTTTTTTTTTGTTGATTGATCCGTAAATTTCCAAAAAAAGTGCAGATTGGTCTTTTAACCCAATGGACGTCTAAGAGTTTGTTTGGTTGATCATATCAATCCAATTTTAATCGTACTTTTTTTTTATCTTTTTTTCAAAAAATTTTTATCTTTTTCTTAAAAAGTTTTTGTCTTTTCTTAAAAAGTTTTTTATCTTTTCTGAAAATTCAAAAAAATTTATTATTACAATTAAAATATTTCAACTCAAACTAACCAACCAAACACCCACCGAACACTCTCATTTTTCTATTACAAGTAATATGAAGTAACTCTGAAAATACAAAACTACCCCTTAACGTTATATTGACTATTTTTCACAAAAAAATAAAATAATAAAAATAAAACCATCTCCCCTCTTCTTCTTTGGTCGCTTTCCTCAGTAAAAACCAACAGAATACCTACATCCCACACAAGCACTTGAACAAATAACAAAATACTCACTTACAAGTCCCCAAATAAATAAATAAATAAATAAAACAGAAAAGAAAATAAAACCCAACAATTTTACTGCGCCATATTTGGTTGAAAACCGGAGGGGGATTTTGCGATCTCGCACGGAGGTAATGCGCCTTGGTGTTCGCAAAGGCTCGTGATAACCGATCGGGTTTGCGGTGGCTCGCGGTGGCAGAGATCTGGCTCGCGACGGAGAAGGGTGGGCGGCGGCCTCGGGCTCTGGATGGCGGAAGGGTGGGTGGCTTTCCTTATTGTTGGGTGTGAGTTTTGTTCCGTGGCCTACAAGTAGAGGGAAAGTGGGAACCATAAAAAAATAATTAAAAAATAGAAGGAGAGAGAGGGGAGACAAGGAAGATTCCTTTTTTTTATAATTTTTTTGGATTTTCTTTTGGCTTTTTCATTTTTGAAAATAAATATCATAGTAATTTCCTATTTTATCCTTGAAGAATAGGTGACATGAAGTAGATCTATCAAATTTAAACAAAAAAATTGATAAAAAGGATTAACTTGTACCTTTTTAACGAGTTTAGAGACGGATTAATTAAAAAAAAAATTTAAGAAACAAACGGTACCCTCATATAAAATTGACAGGGATTTTTTTTTTTTTTCCGTCATGCCACTTTACTGTCGTTTTTTTGTGCAGGCCTAAGCTTCAGTCGTCACCGCCGCCGATGACTCACGCTGGTGCCAGCTCCGCCGATTAAATCTCTGTCTACGGAAAAAGGTTTTCCCGTTCTCATTTTCTCGAATTTTCTCGGTTTCCAGTCACAATTTTTCGTCTTTGAATTCTTTTCTTATCTCAACTCTCTCATGAATCACCCTCCCACTCCCTCTTCGCAACCATCCTTCAATTTTCTTCCCTCAAACCCTAACCCTAATCCCGTCTCGTTAACCGCTACTCTCTCGTCCCTCAATGGTCTCATTCACCACTCGGAACAAACTCTTCGTTCGCTTTCCGCTCTTCTCCCACTCCAAAACTCTAATCAAGCTGACTCCAATGGCGTCGTACCTTGCCCTTTCAATCCCCAACACCTTATGCACCCGAATTTCCTCTTTTCTCATTTTCTTCATTGCCCGTCCTCTCCTTGGCCTCTTCAATCCGACCCTCTTCCGCAGCTCAATTACCTCGAAACTCTGAAAGCAGACTCTAATTCTTCTAATGGCTTTCGTCAGACACTTCTCGGCTCTGATTCCGAGCTCTGTTTCTCTCTCGATGATTTCTATGCCAATTTTGGGTCCAATTTCTTCTACAATGACTGCCCTGGAGTGGTGAATTTCTCTGCTTTAGATGGTATTAATAGAACTTTTACGCTTCCTGTTTTTCTTTCCGTCGAATGCGCCAATTTTGCGAGGAATGAGGATGAAGAAAGGAACAATTTTGAGAGAGGGAATAGGAAGATTCTCCCTTCTGAGTTGTGGGCTGTTAGAGCTGAGGTTGAAGCTTGGAATGAGTATCCGAGTGTGTACTCTTACCGTGTTCTTTACGCCATTTTGGGATTGGATTTGATGAGAGAATGTGATTTAGCGAGATGGGTGATTGCCAATTCGCCTCGATATGGAGTTGTGATCGATACGGCTATGAGGGATCACATATTTCTGCTTTGTAGGCTGTGCTTGAAGGCAATTGTAAAGGAAGCTTTGAATTTGATTGGAAACCGAGATTCGGAGAAGATTTTAGAGAGTTCGAACTTTAGTTGTCCCACCCTGGTTCAAGTTATGATGTGGTTGGCATCTCAGCTTTCTATTTTATATGGCGAAATGAATGGGAAGTTTTTTGCCCTTAACATTTTCAAGCAATGTGTATTAGATTCTACCTTGAGTTTATTGTTTTTCTCGGGTGAGAAGAGTATAAGTGAGACTCCTTCTTTAAAGGAGGTTCCGCAGAGTTTAGTGGATTCTAATGGCAACGATATAAATATTTCGGAAGTTCAAAAACCACTCGAAAGAAGTACAAATGGAGAAGTCAATAGAGTAGTAGAGGAAAGTGTTGCCGGTGGTGTGATTATTGTGTCTCAGGTGGCAGCAGCCATTGCTGCGTTGCATGAGAGGTCTTTGCTTGAAGGACAAATTAAGGCACTACATTTTCAACAACCGCTTAATAACTATCAACGGTATGCCAATATTTATTTTTTGGGGGGGTTTATTAATTTTTCTGCTGATTTGTAATGTGCAGCACCTCCCTGAATTTCTTGGTGGGAATGTTGTAAGCATCTATTTAGATTCATACTGCCGTAAAGACTGTATGGTAGATGCTAAGTTCTAGTTTATCTTTTTTTTTTTTTTTTCCCTTTCTTTCTTTCTGTAGGGTGGCCGAGTATGATTATGTATCGAACAGAGCTGATCAAGAGCGGAAAAAGAACTCTCAGTATAGACCCATAATTGAGCATGATGGGCTTCCTCGGCTGAAATTATTTAACGAGGTACTAACTGATGGATTTGTACGGATCATCATAAATCACCAGAACCTTAATACTATGCTAAAAAAATCTTAGTGTGCCCAGTTTGATCCGTTATTGGGAACTTGTGCCCTGCTTCTTGCTAGATAATTGTCAATATTAAGAAATTGGCACCTACTTGAAAGAAGTGGGACTTGGACACTAATGTAAATGACAAACGCAAGAGTACAGTTACAAATAAGTAACTTTGAGTGACCAACTATTTCTTGCTTTCTTAGGGAAACATTAAGCAGGTTGCTTTACCTCTTGATGTCAAAAGATCCTTATTTATCTATATATTTGGTGTTCATTGTACAAGGAAACTAGCAAGACAAAAACTAGAGAGGAATTATTAGCAGAAGAAAGGGATTACAAAAGGCGAAGAACGTCATACCGTGGCAAGAAGGTGAAGAGATCAAACTTAGAGGTAAGGATCCATTCTGTTTTGATCTTGATTGTATATTATTCACTTCCTTCTTTTAGCTTTTCTTTTGTATAATTTAGTTTAGCTTAATTTTAGGTACTTAGTAAGTCCCATCTAGTTTGCTTATATCTTTCTGACAAGTAAATGGGATTGTCACTATATTTTTATCAAGAGAGTAAAGTGAAAAATGAAGGCAGGTCAATGTTACAGCCGTGATCGTAATACCTTTTATAGGTGACGCGAGATATTATAGAGGACTACATGGATGAAATCAAGCTTGCTGGAGGAATCGGATGCTTTGAGAAGGGAATTGTGACAGAGGATACTCCTTTATCGAAACCACCTTATGCTTCTGAAACGTCATCAGATGTTGACATGTCAAAGAAAAGGAATTATGACTCGTCTGCAGCGGGTTATAGCCCTCATCGCCACAGGAAACAATCACACTCTGATCATGGTTCCCATGCCACAACTTTGAAGGGTTATACATGGAAAGATTACGAACGACCTAGAAGAGATCTTTATGGTGACTATGAACCTGTGGAAGATGAGCAAAGCATCAGAAGAGATAAACGTCATAGAGAGTACTATTCCAGAAGTCCAAGAGATGACCGATCTGGTGATCGGACTTATCACCGGAGGGAACAAAATGACATGGAGGGAAGTGGAACCAAGCGTCATGAATCTAAGCATTCATCTTCCAGAACATCCAAGTATTACGAGAATAGATCGTCAACTTCCGTATTAACTTCTGAACACAAATCCAAATCTAAAGATAGAAGGCGCAGGGATACGAATGAGAATCGCAGTTCAGAGCCTTTTTCACAAAAGACTTTCGAGGATAGATACGATCCTTCAGAGTCTCACAACATATATAAAGATGATGTCTCTACTAACAGCAAGTATGTCCGAGCTGATAAATTTGTTGATGGAAAATGATCCAGTGGGCAGATATTTCAGGGGGGAAAGATTGCTTTTTTCCTTTACCATAAGAAACCGAAGCCGACCATATGGGGTAAGTTATCTGAGTCATCCCTCATCTCTTCAGTGTTGTTTCATTTGAGTTTGAAAATGACATTCTGTTTGTAATATGGTTTATCGGCGTGAATTTGCAGTACGAAGTCATCATGCTTCAGCAAGTTTTTTAATATCCGTATCCTTCTTTTGTATCCTTGACTGATTTTTGCTTCTAATCACCTTACTTTTAGTTCCCTTCATAACCATCATTTTGACATAATCATTGAGAAAAGGATATTCTGTGAGAAGCTATTTCATTTCATATTTGTTACGCTGTATGGCATATCATGATTTATGCTCGTCATTATTCCTATGATTGGCTCACTGGTAAGTATGTTTTTTCAGGTAACTATGTTCTTCAACCCTGCTCATGGCTCGAATATCACGATTAACTGTACCACTTAAACGATATTTCTATTTGATTGATGTTTGTACTTTATTTTTTTTACATTAATTTGAGCACGCTCATTTTAAATGCCACTGGCCTTAGCTTTTGAGTTGAACTTTCATTTGGAGTAGAATGTAGCAAAAAATAATAATAATAATACTAACAGAAATAAAAAGAGTTTAATTTTTGCGTGCTTACAGTTATAATTTAGTGGTAATTTTATATTTTGACACCGTTTCAAGATGTAGACTTCCACTGCAAAAGTTTTAAGCATCCTATTTTATATGAAGACATTGTTCAGCCAAAAAAAAAAAAAGAAAGGGCATTTATATTCTTAATAATTTGTTATGATGAAACTGAGAGAAAAAGACAAAAGTGGATTGTAATTTTAGAATTTGGATTGTAATGCCAAACATCCCCTTAGTCACTGGATGAAAAAATAGTGGCAAAATGAGTAATTGACCTATATAGTCCTTAAATTCTTTAAAAGGTAACGATTTGATTCATATTCTTTTTTTAGTTGACATGATCCTAAACACTTATTTTTTAACCGTTATAATCATTTTCATCAAAATCCGTTATTTATAACAAAATAAAGGGTGTTTTAATAATTTATTAATAATTAATTTTAAAAAATTAAAAAAAATAATCTCTCACTTCTCTTTCTCCCTCTCCTCCGAACCAAAGCCCGCATTCTCTCTCTTTCTCCTCGAAACCAAAGCCCAGATCTGGGGGGCCAAGATCAAAATCGGGGGCGGGGTAAGCTCAATGACAAAGGGGAGGAAACCAAGATCAGAGTGATCAGGCAGCGATGAGTGTGGCGTGGGGCGGGGTGGGGTGGCGTGGGGTGGGGGATGGGGGGATCGTGGGTACGATGGGGATTGGGAAGTGGGGACCCAGTTCGGTGTCTAGGTTTTGAGCC
The DNA here is from genome assembly GCA_025413485.1 of Ficus microcarpa. Classification (NCBI taxonomy): domain Eukaryota; kingdom Viridiplantae; phylum Streptophyta; class Magnoliopsida; order Rosales; family Moraceae; genus Ficus; species Ficus microcarpa. The sequence goes on along the minus strand of CM046377.1, from coordinate 13,757,418 downwards.
AAGCTTCGCGAGGGCGAAGATGGTAGGGGGGCCGACGATGGCGAAGACGGAGGGGAGTAACTCCGATCTGGGTTCCAGTGAGAGGATGGGGGTTAGTGACTAGGTGGAAGGGTGGGTGATTCCTGTCTGAGTTCCCAAGGGGCTGAACAGAAGTGGGAGGAAGAGGCCAAATCGAGGGAGGGGGAGAAGAGAGCTTGCGGACGGGGGGGGGGGGGGGGGGGGACCCAGTTGAGTGGTAGGGGCCGAATGAAGGTGGGAGGGGAGGACCTAGTCATGTGGTGGGGGGTAAACAACAGCGGGAAAAGGGCAGCAAAATCGAGAAAGGAAGTGAGGGGGGCCAACCTAGTTAGGGGTGGGGGCCAGATCGAGAGAGAGGAGAAGGGTGGGCGAAACAGAGAGAAAGGGGATAGGGGGAAAGTGAGAGAGGAGAGGGTATTTTAGTCATTTTATTTATAAAAAGAATCGTTTAGTAAGATTCTGTTAAAAATTTAATGCGTTTTAATAGAAATGACTATAACGGTCAAAAAATAAGAGTTTATGATCATTTCGACGAAAGAAAGAAAACGACCAAACCGTCATCTTTACAAGAATTCAAAAATTATTTATGTCAATTACTCAACAAATATAATATATATATATATATATATATATATAATAAATTGGGTAGGCTTAACGAAGAAAGTGTCTATCTTATCGCCATTGTGGTTATTAAAACTGTCATTTTCATTGAAATTCTCAAGTTATTCCATGAAAACGTACTGTGTTTCCTTTAAAACAAAGTTGTTCGGATTGCTTTTCTTGTTTTTTTAAGCAATAATAATTGAACTGTATTGTCACAAATGATTAAATATATATATATATATTTTTTTTTTTTTTTGTTTTGAATTTGGGCATGAGATATTTAAATTCTACGCGTATGTATTGGAATTAGATGTGAGATTATTGTTATGTTGAAATAGTAACTACAAAAAGATGTATAATTTTTAATTTTCTAATTTGGAGCTATAATAACGTTTTTATGCGATTATTTGTAATTCTCTTTTAAAAAAGGTATCTTTAATTTTATAATTTGGGAGTGTAATTTTTTTTTTTTTGGTGATTATCTGTTATTCTCTTTTGAAAAAGATATGATCTTCACTTCTCTAAGTTGGAGTTGTAGTGCTCTTTTTAATAATGCTTTTGGTATTCAGATTGAATTTAAAATAAAATAGAACTTTAAATTAAAATTAATTAATTTTTTAAAAATTAATTATAATTTTTATTGATTTAAAAAAAATAAAAATCAATCGTAAATTATAATTTGGTATAAAATGAAATTAAATATTATTATTATTATTATTGTTATTGTTACTTTATGGAAGTAAATGAAATGAAAATTTTAGGAGGTGTTTGGTGTGTTAGTTTGAATTGAAATATTTTAGTTGTAATAATAAATTTTTTTGAATTTTTAAAAAAGATAAAAAACTTTTTGAGAAAAAGATAAAAATTTAAAAAAAAAAAGATAAAAAAAAATTTAAAATGAGTTTAAAATGAAATGAACTCTTTTACGTAGTTAAGAGAGTTCATCTGGCCATAATTTGCTGATTCAGTGGTTGCCAAACAAATGTGGTCCCGGCGGCTTCCACTTATCATTCGCTGTGTATGCTCCACGCGTCGTTTACGCACGTGCTTGAAGACTTTCAAATGTCAACATCAATTCCCCAGGGCTCGACTAGGAGACGTGGTCCATTTGAGGACCAAAGGGTGGGCCAATTGTTTTGTGATTTTGTTTGACTCTCCCGCATTCAAACAACGCGCCCCATCTCCCAAAAAAAAAAAAAAAGTTCTGATCGTGGGGTGCAATCTGGCGCTTCAAGTACCACGAGTTGTTAAGCATTCAGGAGTTGCCACTTGGCTGCTTCACTTTTTCTGACCAAAAGAAAAAAAGAAAAAGAAAAAGAAAAGAATGGATGCTTTACTTCATTTTTCATTTTAGCTTTATGGATTTTCAAACATGTCACCACCATGGATTCTTTCTTTCGGGCTTCTTCTTTTTTTTTTTTTTTTTTTTTAAAGAAAATTTGCTTGTGAAAAAATAAAGACGTCAAAATGCAAAAGATTATTGAAGTTTTTCGGTGGAGATGTTTTCCTTTTACCTCTCAAAATTGCCTCATTTTCTTACATGAGAAAGAGAAAATGTCTATGATTTTCTTTAAATCGACATTTTCTTCGGAGAAAAGGAGCTCTGATTTCAAAGACATGGACAGACAAAATGAGATTTGGGGATAACCAAAGAAGAATGATTGTTAAAATGCGGTACGACAATAGTGCGCCATTTAAAACATACAAAAATAATGCCTCCTTCATCAATGACTTTGATTGAAAGTCTAGTAACAAAAATTCTCACTCATTAATTATCAAAAAAAAAAAAAAAAAGCTTTTGCACTTGAAGCCTCGAAAGAGAAAGTTTCTCTTTCCTGTTCACTATAGTGCTAGCATGATTTCTTAATAGAATACCAATATAAAATTGGAATTTCCTATTAAACCAGTCTGATCTTGATCAGAATGATGTTCTAACAAGAAAATGATCTAATTTACTAGAAATTTAAAAAAAAAAAACAAAACAAAACAAAACAAAACAAAAAAGCACAATGATATCAAATTAGTGGAACTCTCTATAAGAGAGAGTCGTAACCCACCTATTTACCAATAAAAGAATTTGTGAAAACAACGTCTTAAGCATCACAAGAGAGCGATGCTGAATTTTGATGTTACAACGCCACAACTCATAAAGGAACCAATTTATTCTTCATTCTCTGCATCATGTAGAAAATTGGTACCATTGTCCATAAAAAGCTAAATACAAACTCTTACTTAATTCCGAGGCTTGACCAACTTTTCTCATCAACCATGTGGTTGCTGTTTTGTTTTTTTGTTTTTTTTTAATATTGAACTGAGGATGGTAAATATAATTTATTCAGGTGTGAAATTGTAGACTCGTTAGTTACACTGACATTGACATAAACGCAATATTCTTATTTCCTAAACAAAGGTCCAATTTTGTGGGCTATTTCACACAAACGAAAGTTCAACCTTTCTCTTGTTCAAATTTCCTCTGTTTGATAATTGTAGTAAAGACGTGAATTATGGTGAGACTTTTTCGCATGCGTCTGTTTTTATCCTTTGGCCCTCAAATTGTTTCGCAGAGTACAATAATGACCCAATTTATTATTATTATTTTTTTTAATACCATTTGTGGGTAGGAGGACAAACGAAACTACAAAGGTGTCACAAAATTACAAAAACCACGGCATGAGATGTACATAACATCTGGCGGAGTATTACCGTCGTTTACGCGTCATATTTTTTCTGCTCTTCAGATGAAGGGAAAACCTCAGAGGAGTAGAGAAAAATATAAAGAAACAAAACAATATATATACACTCACATATACTTATATATATATATATATAAGTTCACGGACCTGCAGAGATGAAGCAGCCCATGTTTCCAACCTGAGAATTGGGTTTTTTTTTCTTTTCTTTTCTTTTTTTTTTTTGGGTTTGTTTCGAAAATGGCAAAGTCTGGGGTCTTGGAACAAGCTGGCCAATTAATGGGGGCTTCGAAGGCCGTGGAGCTGAAGGAGGAGTTGCAGAGACTGGTCAGAGCCATTGTTGATGACGACGACTACACGGCAGAGGACGAGGCTGTGAGAGTCCTGACCACTTTGAAGGAATTGAAGTTGAAAAAGACTTCGTCTCTGAAGTTGGAAGATAATTCAGATGTTCCTGAGGAATTTAAATGTCCCATCTCCAAAGAGATCATGCGAGACCCCGTTGTCTTGGCCACTGGACTGGTCAGTCTTCACTTTTCTCTCTCTTCTGTTTCTCTGCCTTCAAAATTCTGTTTTCTGTTCAAATAATTTTAGTACACATGCAAATTAGGTATAGTTATAGTTAATTTAATTTATTTTATTTTTATTTGGTGGATTTTCACCTATGGTGGGATTTCTGATGGATGTACTTTAGATAACTATTTTTTGGATATGGTGTCTATCAAATTAAGAAATATGAAGAGCCTAAAAATAAAATCCCTATACCATGTCTTCTCTATCAAATGGTAAGAAGCAGAATATTGTGTGTCAAATTATGCACCAATTTGAAAGAGATTGAAAAAGACTTGAGATTTTTAATGCTATGGTTTCTGAACAGCGGAGGAAAAGGGTTTCTGAGAAGAGCGCCCGACCTCGGATCTTAGTAGGCTTCAGCCACATCAACAGGTGCTGGCCTCAGAAAGTTTAGATGGCAAATCTGCTTATTTAACATTTTAGCATTGTTGTGTTTTTGTGCTAGAAACTCAATCCTGTATTGGTTCTTGTTTCTTGTTATAAGTTCATGTTTTTAGTTTTTTTTTTTTTTTTTTTTTTAAATTGAATATTTGTGCTGCAGAGTTTGGGTGTTGATCATTTCTAAGTCCTTGTGATGTGTTTCGGTTGCAGACTTACGATCGGCCATTCATCGAGAGGTGGCTGAACGACGGACACCGGACGTGTCCTCAAACTCAGCAAGTACTCCATCATAATGTCCTTACCCCTAATCACTTGGTTCAAGAAATGATTTCCCAGTGGTGCATTGAGCATGGACATGAGCTTCCAAAACGATCTCAGGATATTGACGAGAAAGTAGTCAGGAAAGCCAACGTAACCTACCTAAATTGTCTCCTCGACAAGATGTTTTCTTCGTTATCTGATCAGAAAGAAGCGGCAAAAGAGCTTCGAATGGCCACGAAGCAGAGTCCGTCGTTTCGGCAGCTTTTTGGTGAGTCCACCGAATCCATTTCCAAGCTGCTGAATCCGCTTTCGCCGGGTCAGGCAGACACTCATCCTGATCTGCAAGAAGATCTTATCACAACACTACTAAACCTCTCCATTTTTGAGAAAAACAAGAGACTAGTCGGGGAGAATCCACTTGCAATCACTCTGCTGGTCGAATCCTTAAAATCGGGAACGCCTCAAACGAGAAGCAATGCTGCCGCGGCAGTCTTCACATTATCGGACCTTGATTCCAACAAGGTTGTTATTGGGAACGCCGGTGCTGTTGAACCTTTGATCGACCTTCTAGACGAGGCCAATCCACTAGCGATGAGGGATGCTGCATCTGCCGTATTCAGCCTATGTACCATCCTCGAGAATAAACGAAGGGCTGTCCAAGAAGGGGCGGTACCGGTGATTGTGAAGAAGATCAAGGACAGTGTAATGGTCGGAGAATTATTGGCCATTCTCGCATTGCTTTCTGTACATCAGAAGGCAGTCGATGAAATGGACGAGCTTAACGTGGTGCCATTGTTGCTTAGCATTATAAAAGAGAGTTCTTGTGAGAACAGCAAGGAAAATTGCATTGCCATCCTCTACACAACCTGTTACAACGACCGCGTTAAACTAAGGGAAATCAAGGCAGAGGAAGCGAAAAATGGCACGATTTCAAGGCTCGCAAGGACGGGGACGTCAAGGGCCAGAAGGAAGGCTAATGGCATTCTTGAGAGGCTAAACAGATATGCCTTGATAACCCACACTGCTTGAAGCTAAACTATACACTTGTGATTATTATTAGCATTTTCCTTTTACTGAATAGACCAGCTTCAGCTTCAGCCCCATAACTGTAAATAGGAGTGTCACATTTCTGTACAAATTTACTTTCATTCATGCCACGCAGTTTTTTTTTTAGTCTATTTCAGGCTTACAGGCAGAGAAAGTTGTATTTGGAACAGTAAATTCATCAATACATAATTTCAAATGGCTTGTTTCTCTAAGTCACAGCAGCCCCATTTTTTTTTATTTTTTTATTTTACTTGTTTTTCTGACATTTGTAGACTTTATGTCAGCTGCTGGGGTAACCTCATTGAATAGCCTAAGTTAGGTTCATTTGGATTTCTTATTCATCATTATGGAATTTGGCCCTTTTTTTTTTTTTTTTTTTTTTCATTTATGAGAAATTGGTGAGGGCCTACTCGAATGGAAAGAAGCTGTGGGGTCTCCCCTTGTTCCTGTCACCACTTAGTACCAACCTTCGTTTAGTGTCGGCAGGCTTATCAATTATCACTACATGTCATGTCCATTTTTTTTCAGTTACTTTGTTTAACTTTAGTACAGTAAAATTTAAGTTAGTGGATTATGTATTATATTGATATACACATGTAATATATGTTTCTGATGTTGACATGTTTGGACGGTGGGTTAGAACCTTATCATCTTGGTATAAAATGAGAGAAGAAATTTAAAATAATTAAAAAAGTGTTTGGATACGCCATCAGCGTTAAACAATATTATTAATAAAACGTCTCCACAATATCAGTGTTCTTTGGTATAGTTCAAAATTTAACCACAGTTTCTTGCAGAAGTCAAGCATTTGATGACGCGTTTACGTGTTATATTCACTGCTGCTTTTCGTAGTGGTGCACCATCAAACGCGTTAAAAGGCGTATTTCTTGGTATTTATTACCAAGAAGTTACATGAAATATGCAATGTATTTTCCACTTGGAGTTGGATAAAAGCAGAGAAATTAACACCCCCCTCTCCCCCAAAAAAAAAAAAAATATATATATATATATATATATATACACATACATACATACATACTGTTTTGGATTCATTCGTCTTCCTTTTGAATAGTGGGAGCAAGATTTAATCTTTGCAATAGATATATGTTTGGGTATGTACCTGGACTTTCTTCTGAGTACCTTGCATCCTACCGCAACACTCGGAAACAAATAAAATAATAATAATAAAATCAAAAAGGGAAAAAAGAGAAAATGACTCGTTTTGACTATCAGTTTTTCTTTTTCTTTTAGTTAAAACAGCTCTATCACCAGGGCCCTGTTTCTGGGACACTTCAATTCTCTAAAAGATGATTTGGGGGCCAAAAAAAAAGGAAGAAAAGAAAAGAAAAGAAAAGAAAAGAAAGGATAAAATCACTTCAATGAAGACAGAATTAGTTGGACTCTGTCTGCTTTATTCCTTGCATTTAGACTTTGTATTTATTTAGAGACATTGCATTAGAATTAATTTGTTCTAATTAATTAAAATAATGAGAAATCCCTGCTTAATCATCGGTTTTAACTGAGGACCAAAACAATCAATTGGCTGAATGGCATGCGCTTGATCTTTTTTTTTTTTTTTTTTTTTCCAATCATAAATTTTTTTGAGACTGAGTAATATATGGTATTCTAATATGTCACCAGAAAATATTGACTTGGAATAAACTTTTAGTATTTTGAAATGATATGGTAACGACCTATGCATGACATGACTATGTTGAGTAGATTTGATTTCTTTATCTTTTTTTTTTTTTTTTTTTAATTTCATGCGGTAAAGTGTCTTGTATTTTTCATGGTAACTTACAAAGAGAAATCCAAAATACAAACCTAACAGATTTGAAAATTCCAACCACGTTTTCTCTCACTAAAGACACACCACCATGTGTCGTTGGCAGAACTAATATTTGAGCCCATTATTTGTCACTCACCGCAGAAAATCACAAATCTTTGCTACCCAGAAAAAAATATATGTATATATATATATATATGTACAGGAATCTAATATTGTGCTCCGTTTTTGGATGGCTGACATAGACCACATGCTTTTTTTTTTTTTTGCCTTTTCTTTGAATGGACAAGTTTGGAGGTTAGTATGCACGTTTTTCACTAAGTAGAAGAATATATTCAAGTTTTGCGGTGATTTTTGGAAAGAGTAAAAGAGACCACTCGTTACCTTCTTTTGTTGTTTCGTTTTTTCTTTTTGAATTGAGAGATAATTTGAAGGTTAGATATGCACGGTTTTACTATGAATTTTTCCACAAAACGTCAACAAAAACATTCTTCCTTTTTCCAATTATTTTATTCTGATTAAGTGGTTCATGACAAGTGTGAAATGGTCTTTTTTTTTTTATATAATATTCATTCAAACAATAATAAACATAATTTCACGAGATAGTTGAATTACAAGAACTTACAGAAAGATGAATTATAATGTATTCACAAATAAATCTTACTAAGTTATAATTTCTAAATAATTATTAACCGTAAAAGAATTTCCGATATTTATAAATCACCAAAGGCCTTCCTTCTCCATCGAAAACGATCTTTTACAGTTTGATAAGAAATTCTCCAAGTAATAGATGGTTCAACAAAAAAGGTTCAAGCAATAAGAAAAATAAAAATATATACATTGTTCAAGATAATATGAACATTTATTCCTTGCTTGAGGAACACTTTACGATGATGAAAGCCTAAAATAAGCAAATTGTCGATAGGCTTCTTTTTGGCCCCAAAAGAGGGACTTTGTAAAAGTGTCATCTTCTCCAAGAGGAAAGGGTCAAAGAAATTACACCCAAAAAAAAAAAAAAAGTCACAAGAATACAGCCAAATTTATACATCTAAATATGTTTTTTCTTTAAAAAAAAAAAAAGATAAACAAACAATTGATTTCTTTTAATTAGCTGGCACCCATATGAGGTAATGACACGCTTGTTCACCTGATTTCTGACAAACTGAGGGCAACACAAGGTTTCCATTCTTAATTTTTGGTAGGAAGGATGAATAGGAATGAGGACGAATAGAGAGAATTGTATGAATATTTTATGTTATTTAGTAAGAACGAGACGAACGAGATAGAGTTAAAATAATGGATATTGATTTATTATGAATTACTATATTGTCTATTTCTTTTCTTTTTTTTAAACTTTTTTGGAGAAGATAATTGTATTTTCAAGCTCGAATGAAGAAATATCTTGTATTCTTTTATATTTGGAATGATACAAATTGGTGAACCCGGATGGATGAACGCCCCCTCCACCTCTCCTCTCCCTCTTGTCCTCCCTCCAACCAAACAAAGGATGATGACTCTCCCTCCACCCATCTCCATCCATCCACCTCTTCCTCCAACCAAACATTTAATCATCATAAACTCTTCTTTGGGTTTGGACTTTGGAGTAGCATTACAACATTTTTTGCCTGTCGTTTTTGACGTTTTGTATATATATATATATATATATACATATATTTGGTAAAATGGACGAGAAAAGACTAGTGAATGTAATTTTTTTAAATTATTATTTTTTTTTTCTTGAATACTCGTGAATGTAAATGTGTATACTCTTTCTTGCGTACATAATGGGTCTATTTTTGTAGGTTACTATTTTTTTTTTTTTGGTTCCTGCTAAAGTTTCTCCATTTTACTTGCTAGAAAATTTTTTTCTTTTTTAAAATAAAGGAATGTGTATTTTTTTTTGGCTCCGAATAGTAAATACCCTTTTGCTTAGGCGCGTCCATGGTTTAGATTAAAGACAGTGAACATCCTAAAGTAATACATCATACATACATGCTTCTTTTATTTATTTTATTGCAAATTTCTTCTTTGTTCTTCTTTTTTTTTTTTCTGAAACTATTTTTGGAAATTTTAAGTAAATGCATTTCTTTTTTTCCCTCTTTTTTAGATCAATTACAACGAATAGATCATTTTTAAAAAATGCTTAGAGTAAATAGCATATCTTAAAAATGAATAGCATATTTAAGATAAATTGTTTATTAACGAGAATGTTTTGAGGTAATTTTATCGTAAGTATGTTTTGTAAATTTATCAATAGCATATCTTAAAAATGAATAGCATATTTAAGATAAATTGATTGATTAACGAGAATTTTTTTTGAGGTAATTTTATCATAAATATGCTTTGTAAGTAAATTATTCATCATAAATAGATATTTACTACGAATATCTTATTTATAAGAATACTTTTAAGAAAACTTTATCGTAAATAATTTTTCATAAATACATTATTTATCAAGAATACATTATTTATCTCAAACATTTTTAAAAAATTCCATTTACCATAATTATTTACAAAAAAATGCTATATTCCTCTTTCTCCCTTTTTTTTTTTTTTTAATAGTAAGTCAATTTACTGCTGCTTTATTTTTCTATTGCTTGGAAATTAGAATATGATGAAATAGGGTGTGAATTTCCACCCAAATGCAAAATGTAAAAGGGAAGAAAGAGCAAAATAGTATTTTTGAAGAGAGAAATAGTAAATGATAGCATAGAATTTCAAACATAGTAATAAATATGATAATCAAATTTATGATCACATAATACCAAAAAATAAAAATAAAAAAATCATCTTCCTTCCTCTCCTCTCTCTAACATAAAAATATGCGCATAAATTTGTTATTAAAAATTAACTGTAAATCCAAATTTTTTTAGAAAATCCTAGGAAATCTAAGAATTTACCAAAAATAAATACTATAATTTATCATCTTTTAAAAACACATGTTGTAAACTTCAAAGTTACCTATCATGACGCAAGTAAGAGCTTAGCTTACAGACAGCAAGCTGCAACTCATCTCATATGCAGGTGCAACAAGTTGGGCCATCAAGAAACTTGAATTGGACCATACGACAAGCAAAATGGAGCCCACGTATCTTGTCCTATTAGTGACCGGCCGGGCCCAAACAACTTGTGAAACATTTTTTTTTTTTCATTTGAATTTTGGATTAAAAAAGAATTTTGAGAAAGTTAGATGGAGAGACATGTTTTAAGTACTCATTGTAATTTTGCTCACTCTAATATTAAAATTAATAATTTTAATGTTACGAAATGGTAAAATTATCAATTTTAATGTTACGATGGATATAAAGATGAGGACGTGTCAACATGCCATTCTTGCATGTAATCCTAAAAAATTTTGAACATCCGTTGTGTTATATCTAGAACCATCTTGCCGTTATATAAAATCATTAGCGAAGTTAAACCTTGTTATTTTTATTTTTGGCTATTGATTTATCTCAACAATTAGATCTTGCTATTTTAAGAGAGAATTAAAGAAAATTGTGGCAAATAACCCCTAAAAAATTGTGGCAACTAACCCCTACAAATCATCTTCTAAGTTAAATAAAGAATTTTTACATTTGAAGGGTGGTCTCATATCTAAATTTGTTGATTCAAACTTGTTGAATATGAAAGTTGTTCGTAGGATGTTGATGAATATGAAACTTTAAGTGCTTCATTTTTTGAAAATCATGTTTTTCCTTGATCCGTTTTCCCCTCATCTTGGTAGTCGATAGTTGTAAATAATTATATCATAGATTAGAATGATAAATTTGATAAATTTGCCACATTCATAAGCTACTTAGTTATAATATATATATTTACTTTGGTCTCTTTCTTTAAGCACAGACAAGCATAATTACCCACAAAAAAAAAAAAAAAAAAAAGGACACAAAGCCACTTTCACATCTAGTTCCCCGTCTAATTTTAACGGAAAAAGAGCACTACTAAATACTAATAAGCATTTCCCTTTAAAAGTCCTCCGTAGCATATGTCCCACATGGAAATGCCAGGCTCATGAAGTGCAAGCAGGTACTAGGCACCTTGAAAAGATTCCCAACCTTTTCTTCTGCAAATTAGAAATAAAAAATAAATAAATCAATTAGAAGAAAAGTAGATCACTTTACAATGTTAACAAAATATATGTATTAAAAAAATAAATTAAAAAAAATAGAAAGTAACTTCTACTATAAATCCACCTATTTCACAGTATCAGTGGAAACTGTAGATCCAGACCGTTGAAAATTTTTAATTTTCCTCGTGAATGATGAACAAGGAGGAAACTTCTAACCAAAGCATGAAAGAAAAAAACAGAGAGGGAGAGAAATTTCTCACGTTAAGGTCAAATGGGGTTTTGAATTTGTAAATGAAGAGTGACAAGTTTTCAAACCCAGGTTTGAAATTTGGTGCACTAAAAGACAATATATATATAATTGTCTGAGTAGATCACTATATAAAACAGTCTCTTGCCGCAATGACAGGTGCTAAATTGGTCAAAATCAAGCTATAATATAAAATGATAGGAATCACAGCTAGGTTTTGTCCATCCAAACTCGAACCAGACAAAATTACAAGGTATCATTGAGCTTCTTTCATCAAGAATATTACATGATCATCTCACTTTGTAGCTGCTTAAAACAAAATTAATAATTTGGTCTACTCTTTTTATTTTTTATTTTTTATTTTTATAGCATTAGTAAAAAATTTTATAAATAATTCTATTTTTTTTAACTTAAGGCGAGTAATTGAGATTATGTATAAAATTATTGTTAGAAAACCCTTTAATCATTTATTATTGGTTTTCATAGCTAATATTTATAAGATGTCTTGTTATTAGTGTCATAAAAAATTAGCTACTAACATATAAGACAATGATAAAATAATATATATATTAATATATATATATGAAGAGATGATGATAATTAAAAAAAATAGGGGGGGGGGGGGGATAGAGAGATAGAGAATGGGACCCACCCGCTTGGAAGCGTGGAGGAGCTCAGGGGGGATTTTGTAGAGATCCTCGTCAACAGGCTTGGGAGGGCGAGGAAGAGGAAGAGGAGGAGGGGGGCAAGAAGCGGTGTCGTTTCGAAGGGGCTTATTCCGTGGTGGTTCCGTCACGTCACAGACCTTGGCTTGCTTTTTCTGCTCCTTAACATGCGGGCATCGCTTTTCTCTCCCACCTCTTGTCTGCAACTGCAACAAAATGTTTGTCCCCCTCCCCATTTTATTATAGTTTTCAACCACCTCATCATTTCGTACCCTTTCATCTATTTAATTCATCAGCTTTTTTTTTTTTTTTTCCCTTTTAATTTCGTTTCCAAGGCACTGTAGTACAAACTGGCAATGGCCTTGTTTGGGTACCGAGAAAGTTTCTTTTGATGGAAAATCAATGTGACTGATAGTAGAAAGCTAGTCTTGTCACAACTGCTTAGTTTGGTTCAATTTTTCCACCAACAAGAAGTGAAAGTTCTGATAAAATTAACCAGTAGTGCTATTACTACTGGTAATACCAGCAGGAAACACCAACAAGACCGCCACTATCTTATCACATGATCAGTAAAAACTCAAAATCCCGTTCAGTTCAAAACCATTTTACTGCAGTATTTTTTCCGGCCCAAAAACGGCAAAAACTTGTTTAATTAATTTCATAATGCGGAGATAAAAAAAGAAAGTTTACCTTACGAGCGGGGAGAGGATTATCGACGGCGCGATAAGGCTTTTGGGGGTGGTGATCGACGGCGTACAAGTCGCCACGGAGATACGGATCACTACTGTCGCCGGAGGAGGAGCTGTAGCGAATCAAACCCGCTTGCCGCGCGCACTCGAAGTACTGAGTGATTGGCAGCTCGTTTGCGTAATCCCAGTTGCCAAACGCCGGGATTTGCCCACTCTTCTTGAAATAGTCCTTCGAGTTTAAATACAAAAAAAAAAAAAAATCATTATCGAAACATCAGATTTGGAAGAGGAGAGATCAGTAATTAGTAAAACGACAATGGCAAAAGGAACAATTTGAACTTACATAATGTGTCGTTCCGTCCATTTTTCTTGCTTTTGTGGATTATGTCGTGTCGTTGTTTCGAAACAGAAAAAGGCCAAAAATACCAACACAGAAGACGAAATGAAAGGAACAAGGAAAAGCTCGGAAAAGTCGTTTGGAAAAGTTGGAAAAAATTTTTTTCTTTTTGTTTCTTGGCCTTTTCCCTTTCACCTTTGGCGTGGAGTTGTGGAGGAAGGAGATGGACAGAGTTGGAATAATTATAAGCGGGCAAGTGTATGGAAGCAAAAAGGTAAAAAGAAGCGCTGTGGATATCCCAGAGTTATAAATTCTGCTCAGAATTAGAGGAAAGAATCTAGAGAGAGAAAGCAGAGAGAGAGATTTCTTACTAGATTTATGGTGCACAGAGGAGCACTACTGAACAAGAAAGACAAGGACTTGTTTAGGTGGGTTTGGGGTGGTGTTTTTTCAACTTTTTTTCTAGGAAAGAAAAAAAAAAGTATATAAATATAAATAGAAATCGTCGCCGCTTTGGCTACTTTTTGAATTGTGGTGGTAGTAGTTACTAGTTGATGATGTATCTTATCCCATGGCCATGCCTAACAAAATAGGAAAAGGATGTAATAAAGTCTATTTTATATATCACATTGATAAAGTTCTTTTTAGATCACTTAAATTTAATTAAACGGATAAAAAATTAAAAATGCATTATATCTAAAATAAACATTGAAATTTGCAATAAAAATAAATAAATAATTGAAATCTTCTTCTTAGTTATCGGAGAGGGCCTGGGGCTTGGTCGCTGTGGGTGTGGGTGGGGTGATTTCGAAAAGGGGCTTCAACGGGCATTAGGGGGTGTTGGGGGCTTCAATGGGCATTAGGGGGGCGGTTGGGGTCTATGACATGCGTTTTTTTTTGGGGGGGGGGGGGCTGGGATTTCAGATCTGGGCCTCAACAAACCACCCGGGGGATGGGGGGGCTTCGACTAGCATAGGGGAACTGGGCTTCGACCGACCGAGGGGGGGTGGTTTTAGATCAGGGCTTTGACGAGCTGGAGAGGGGGAGGGTTGGGGGAGTGATTCGTCGTCGACGGATGTGCGGCGGGGGTAGGTGGGGAAAGGTCGATTTCACCACCGAACATCAGAGATTCGCCAACATAAGGGCAATTTCTAAGGTAGGGACCACCGGTCATCGCAAAGGGTGGTTTCCAGTCTAAGGTTTGGGTTTTTTTAAATGTTTTCTTTGCTTTGAAATTTTTTTTTTAATTTTTTTAGATTATAATCCTATGAACTAAGGTGCATTGTAAGTATCATGCACAAATAACATCTTAACCATTGAAATTATAAAAAACGATGTATAAAAGAGCTTTACCGATGTGGTATATACAAAATATATATATATTTTTTGTTAAATAAAAATGGGAAAGACTACAGTAAAGCTCATTTTATATACTTTATCGATAGAGTTTCTTTTATAACCATTTGATATATTTCAACAAATTGAGATGTTACATATGCATGATAATTATAATGCACCTTAACTTATAGGATTATAATCTAAGAAATTAAAAAAAAAATTCAAAGCAAAGAAAAAAGAAATTAAAAAAAAAAAAACCAACCCTTAGACCAGAAACCACCAACCACCCCCCACCCCCCACCCCGCCCCCACGACAACCGGCACCCCCCTATGATAGCCCCTACTTGAGAAATCGCTCCTATGCTGGCAACTTTCTGTTATTCGACGGCGAAACCTACCCTTCCCCACCCCCTAGCACATCCGTCATCGGTGAATCGCCCCTACAAACCCCCCTGGTTCGTCAAAGCCTAGATTTAAAACTGCCCCCTCCTCCCCCTTAACACATCCGTCGACAACGAATTGCCACCCCCCGCCTCGAAACCGCCCTACCCCCACCCATGAAGACGACGAAATATCCCGCTGAAGCCCCCTTCAACAACCTTCCACCGGCTAACCGACCTCCTCGACAAATGAAGAAGAACTATAGAGAGACTTCAATTTTTTATTATTTTTATTGCAATCCTATACATCAGTGTTTATTTTAGTTATTGTACACTTTTAATTTCTTGTTCGCTTGATTAAAGTTGAATGGCCTTAAAAAGAATTATACCAATAAGATATATAAAAAAGATTTTATCGGTCTTTCCCAATAAAAAAATAAAATTAAAACAAAAGTTTAATATGGCTTTTCTTCACACGGTAGCTTGAAAGTGGGGGGCGACCCCTAGTTTCGTGGTGTTCCCACCTTGGACTTTGATCTAGGGGGAGAAATCTGTTGACTGTTGTTTTCAGAAAGTTTGGCAATGGAAGTCCGCCTAAAAGTATGTATGACCAAACTGAAAAGGCCCTCTTCGAAGTAATGTTAAAAAATAATAATATTGTGGCTGCTTTACATTAATGTTTACCTTTCTTGCCTAACAATGAAAGATTAAGGATCCATTTAGTACAGTGATTGAAATTAGAGTTTTGGAAGTTGAAATTGAAATATATATTGATTAACGTGTGAATTTAAAATAGAATGTGATAAATAAATAGTGAAAATTTTTGAAATATGCGGAAAAATATGCAATATGAATATTTTTATATTTCTCTCGTCGAATCCCACCTCTGCTCACTACCTATAATGGGTTAGCGTAACAATTTTGTACTCTATTCTTTTTTTCTTTTCTTTTTTTTTTTTTGGTCCTTTAAGATAGATTAACTATTTCACACTTATTATATACTTCAAGTCACATTTTAAGGATGTTAATCCTTTAATAGACTGTGACAATAGAAGTGAAATTGAGCTTATCTTTAAAACAAAATTAGTCTATAGAGCATTTTCATTTTATTAGGAGGCTTCTAAATTTCTAGTAATATATAAATGGTAAACAAAATGACATCAAAAATTAATTTTTTCTACCAAAATTAAAAACTCATGACCTCCATTGTTTAATATAGCAAAAAAAAAAAAAAAAAAAAAAAAAAAAACTCATCGTGGTCGTGATATGGAGCTAATAACATATTTGGAGCCTTCACTTTTATATGTCTAAGGTAAACCTTAAATCATACCGCATGAAGAGTCTACTCCTTGGTATATGTCATATGCTGGTCGAACTATTTGAATCTTGAACAGATTACTGTTGAAAACTCATAATCAATATCCCATATATTTTGTTTATAGATCTAATAGATTCTTATCATGACACTGAATGGGACATAAAAACACCATCTATCTCTTTTCCTTAATTGAAAAAAAATACTAACAAAAATGATTGTGTAACAACAACACTTATATAGAAATATGTACATCTTTTTAATATCATGATATCACTCCAAATATATATTAAAATCAATTACAAATATGTAAATACGACAGAATAAACGATTTAAGAATATTCAACCAATATATTAAAAACAAAAAATAAAAATGAATCTTCCTGGATTTTGTGGTAAATCTGTTATTAGGCACAAAAACAATTGTTAGTTCACCATCATGGTGTGTCAATCATAGATGATATGGCTTCTCTTCATTCAATCTAGTCCGTACTATAAGCAACGGTTTTGCAAGAAAGCTCCCTCTTAATTAGCTTAATTAATTGGCTGGAGTCTCGAAATCCGGTGATATAAAAAAGAGTAGTAATCAGAATATTTAATGGTTAACGATTTCCTTGACTTCACTAATTGTAAAGTAGAGTAAAACTTTTACTGTCCTTCCTAAACATGTAAGAGGTCGAAGGTAAAAGCACAGTGCACCGCAGAAAAGAGATAGTGGTACGAACGGGTAAATAAACAGTGTCATATGGAAAATAAATCCTCATTTAATAATTTAATTCATACTGTATTTTTTCATATCAATTTTTATCTTTTTCTGAAAAAATTTTTATCTTTTTAGAAAAATTAAGAAAAATTTTTAACTCAAACTATACTTTTTCAACTCAAACTGTAATAATTTTATAAGAACTACTTTTTTCTTTCATACCACAGAGTGTGCTAGTTTAACAGTAAGGAATTATCATAGTGATCGCTGATCAAAAGTTTAAGTTTGTGTTTGATTTATGGGTTAGAGATGTAATTTTTAATTTAAGATTAGTTAACTTTTAAAAAATTAATTATAATTTTTATTGATTTTTTAGAAAAAGATAAAAGCTAAGATGAAAATAAAAAAGTATAATTTTGTTTGAGTTGAGTTGAAATGTCAAACGTATAAGTGTTGGATGGCCTTTTTGAGGTCTTAAATGTGAAAACTTGTTTTCTACCAACCTAATATTCGATAGGGAATGCCTAACATTATGTCCCCATATATTCTTAACGTTAGCACATTTGATAGAATACAGGTGACATGCTCCTTGTCGAGAGAAAGGATCCATCCCATGCAAATTTAAGTGAATATTCATGTTAATGTCTGAAGAATTATGAAATAAGACTTCTCTTTTATCCCAAAAAAAAAAAAAAAACTTTATTGTTTCTTTTTTATTTTTTCCCAGAAACCTAACGTCAGAACAACTTTAGAAGAGGCTTGGAATAGGACCAAAAGATGATATTAGAGCTTTGCACTTAATGCTATTACTATTGCTTTCCCTTGTAGGTTTGTAGATTGCACTTATTAACTAGGTACCTTTTATGTTCAAAATTTTTATGTTCCATTATTATAGGCCAGCAATTTTCCCGAAAAGCTAAGACCGTACTTGTTATGGGCAAGTTACCTACTTTTGGGTATGTGAGATGGTCCATTTTGTGACCTTTTTTCATTTGTCAAGACCACTATTGAGGAAGCTTGATTTTCTCCCATTTTTGTGCAACCTTTTTGGCCTTTTTCTTAAATCTATCTATATATATATATATATATATATTATAGGGCCTATATTATATGTCATATTATCGTATTACGTACGTTCTTCTCCATTGCATGCGGTTACTCGAGCACCACATTGAGAAGCCTTTCTCTCTTTGCCTTTTCTTCTCTCGAATTTTTGGATCGACGATCCAAGAGAGAGCGAGTTTTTAGCTCAGAGAGTCACAGTCAAGCCGGGAATTAATTGCCTCGTGCTTATGAGCCCATTTCTAAAGTACTTGAAATAGCTAAAGAAAAAAAAAAAAAAAAGTTGCTTCTAGGTTGCAGTTCACGAGGATGAGACACGCTTACTATCACTAAAACTAGAGTTTGAATAAGGTTTAGGATTTAAAAAAAAAAAAGATTAATTACATATCTATGTCATTTGAACCTTTAGCATTTGATAAATAGTAAGTGAATAAAAAATAAGCTTTCGTTTGGAATACAGGTTCAAACTTAAATTTTTTATTTCAATTTTTATCTTTGTTTTTTAACTAACAAAAATTATAATTTAAAAAGTTAACCAGCTTCAACCTAAAAATATAATTTCAAACCGATATTCCAAATAGAAGCTAGCAACCTTTACAATAATTACAATCGTGAGGAGAATTAAATTTTTGATGGTTTCTTATATAGGACTTGCACGTGACATTTATTTATTTGTTTAATGAAAACTTGACATTCCAATTGTACACAAGAGTTTATATACATTAATGTAAATATGTGGCACACAATATTGACATACTATTTCTATGTGATATACTTTGAAATTCGATTATGGTAAGTTTTTTTTAATGTATATGTATTGAAAAAGGACTTTTTTTTTTTTTTTTTGGCTTAGAAACATGACTGGCTAGCTAGTTGTCATTTTTTGTTTTGTATTGTTTTTGTTTTTTTTCACCTTCGTTGACCTTAAGCATGATTAATAAAATGGTTTACCCATCTGTATTTTTTTCACTGTGGGATAAATTTTTCTGCTCTTAGGCCTGTGAAAATTAATTTTTCTCTTTAAAGCCCCAAGGAGGTCAACTACAAAGATCGTAGGTTTGGCATCGAGAAATGGACCGAGGAAAATTTAAGAAACACACCTTTCTGCTTCCCCTGTCGATTTTCATAGACGCCACCAAAAACTGAATTTACCCCCCATCAAGTAATTAATTTAAGCAGATGGTAAAAACGTACATGGACATGGAATGGAATTAAGAAAATGGTACGCTTGTCATCCACCATATAATAATAGTAATCATTGAATTTTTGGCAAGATATTGGTAAGATTTTTTTTTAATCAATAATCCATATTTCTAAATAATAAATTTCGTCTTAATTTCATTGGAAACTAATAGAATCTAATGGTTCAAACAAATCCATATCAGTAACAAGATAGAATTAGTGTTATATTAACGAGATTATTATGATCTAATAAATAAGCAAATGTTTTCAATTTTTATTTTATTTTATTTATTTATTTTTTTAAGTAAGGAGATGAGATTAAAGTAGAGTGAAAAGGAAGAAAGGAAAAAAACGAGGAAAAGGTATGAGCTGTAGTTGTTAAATGTGGACCTGTTAATGGTGGGGAATAAATCTAACTTGGATATCTCTGCAAAAATTTGTAAATATTCTACAGTATTTCAGTTGGCACGTACAGTAGTTTTTTACACAGTGATTCTGGCTGTTCAGCTTACATACAGCGCTTCAGGTTTCTGAGAGTTCTTTTTCTCCTTCATTGCATAATAAAAATCTCTTTGACGTTGATCTCTCTGAGAAAATTTTTATACTTCTCTATAGTTTCTCTTGGCATTTATATGTACTATTTAATTATCCTTTTTATTTTATTTATTTTTTTTTTTTTATAAAATTTTTGCAGTGCCTTCTGTTCATTCAGTGGTGCAGGGTTTCTGAGAGAGTTGTTTCCTTTTTCTTTGAATACACAACTGGCTTTCAGTACAGTAACGAAAAATAGTGTTGATTTTCTAAGGGGGTGTTTGGTGTATTAGTTTGAGTTGAAATATTTTAGTTGTAATAGTAAATTTTTTTGAATTTTCAGAAAAGACAAAAAATTTTTTGGGAAAAAGACAAAAACTTTTTAGGAAAAGACAAAAAAAAATTTGAAATGAGTTTAAAATGGAATGGTGTCCATCCTCCCCCTAAAATCTGTTTCGAGCTTCTATTACCAAGTGGGGTTTTAATCTTTTATTATATTTCGGCATTGAACCAGTTGAAGATGTAGATTTCCAACTCGTCACCACCAAAAAAAAACAAAAAAAAACAAAAAAACAAAATCCAATTGCAGATGCAAGAAAGGAATATTTATATATAGATATAGTCAATGTGGCTGTGACTACTTTGTGAGAAACAAGAGAAATAGCATCTACCTAACATTTGACTTGAATGTTGCGATACTTTCAACTAAACACTTGTCTTAGGTCCTTGTGTATCATGTATGTATATATACATATATATATATATATATTAAATGTTTTCTTAAAAAAATAAAATAAAATAAAATAAGAAAGAAAGAAGGAAAGAAAGAGAGGGAGCATGTGAATGTTGACCTAGGGCCCCAAACGCAGCTACGAATGCGATTACGTTTCACCACTCCCCACCGGCCCTCACAGAGAGGGCAATATTTTTTTATTTTTTAGAGTGTTTAAGTTTGACGAAGATGATGAGATATATATATTCACAAAAAATGGTCTCATATGTCGTATAGCATATCATAACTTTTATAATTCTTTATTTAAAAATAGATTTTTTTTTAATTTGTGCATCCTAAGTACGGTTATAATTTACATTTTAAACTTCAACTTTTTATTAATTTACACCATAAATTTAAAAATTTATAACAATTTACCCATAATTGATTACAATATATTTTTTTTCCATGAAAATTGTTACTTGACTTACACATAGGTTGTTAAAGTGTATAAAAAAAACCAATCAATATTAATTTGAATTTATTTAAAACAAAGTTAATTTATAGTTTTCTACTTTGATAATACTTTATTAAAGATCAATCAATTAACGACTTATATACAAATCACAAATCATTTTTCTTCAAAAAAAATAACATCGTTACCAATAATTGGGAAATTACTATAAATTTATAAATTCAAGGTCTAAATTGTCAAAAATAAGAATTCATGATGCAGATTGCAACTATGTAATCGGTTCAAGATGCACTTGTGCAAAAATGCCTTAAAAATATGTAGCCACTTATCAATTTATATGCATATTTTTATTTAAGATATTATCATAATATGGTACTATTCAGAGGCGTACATAATAAATATGACTGTAAAATAGTAAAATAGCCAACTTGTATAAATCTATGCATATTATAGAAAAGCACAATGTGTTGTCCCCCTCTATCCCAAATAGTTTGTTTTGGATGAAAAAATTTTGTATTTATTTTTGGTCTTCTTTTTTTTTTTTTTCAGACCAATTTGTTTCTTCATTTTAGTCCCGTTTTTTATATTATTTTCAGATCTTTTTTTTTTTTTTTGCATTTTAGTTCTTTTTATATTTTTGTATTTATTTTTTGGTCCTCTATTTTTTTTTTTCATTTTTCTACTTTTTTCGTTTTTTTCTTACTCAATTTTTGTTTTTCAATTTAGTCCTTTTTTCATTTGGATAATTTCTTCCATTTTAATTCTTTTATCTTTTTGATCTTTTTTCATGCATTTTTCTTGGGTTTTTTTTTTAAAAGATTTTTGTACTTATTATTTTAATTTTCGCCTACTTAGATAAATTTTTTTAAATTTATCTTATATATACTTAATACATACCTTAGACTAATATATGTATATATTTAAGTTCAAGGGTGTGGCGCTAAGGCCATCAATGTAGTCATACACATCCCATGGTGGAATATTTTAACTAACGATATTTGTGTGTAAAATCTTGAGTTGAAATTTATTAATAAATATCTCAAAAAGTAATATATTTTACCTTTTTAATAAGTAAAATTTTTTTGACTCTTCCATTAATTTCGAACTGTAGAGATGAAAAAGATAAAATAAAATAAAACCTATCACACCTGATTTTTTTTAAAAATAAAATATTTCAAGACAATTTTAAAAAAAAAACCACGGATATCCCCTCTTCCAACTTCGTCTGCCCCAACTCCGACCGCCGCGCCGCCGCCTCTTCTGCGAACATTAGTAGCCCTTCCCACAGCACCCCCACTGCCCCTGCCTTCTCCTTCGACCTGCGACCTTCAGCCACAATCACAGCCAGCGTCGCCGTCCTAATCGGAGAAGAAAAAGAAAAATCCGGCTAATCGGATGGCGAGAACGCGGCACGCCCACGACGGCGAGAACGCCGACAATGCCCAGCCACCTCAAACCCCTACCTAGCGTGACCCACCCACTGTCGAAATCGCGACAAGCTCGCGATCTGCAAGCCAACGGAGCCGCTTGTTGTCGAGCCTCCCTCCTCCTCCCCTGCTCGCCGTCGAACCCCCCGCTCGCCCCCCCTCTCGTCCATTCGAAGCTCGCCTTCCCCACGCCGTCGACGATGACTGGTTAATTTTTTTCCCCTAAATCTAGCAGGAGGAGGTCGCGTGGAGGACGCCGAAGTAGCCCCGGACGGCGGCGGAGATGGCGAAGAAGATGATTTAGGAAGGAAAATCTGGTTTTTTCTTTTTTTTTGGTAATTAAAGACAAAATCAGGTGCAATAGGATGCACAAGTAATTTTGTGCACATAGATCATCTAAACCGTTGAAATGTGATTTAAATAAATACTCTTTAATATTATATCTAAATAAATTAGTAATTACGTGAATTTAATAAATAAATAAAACTACATTTATTCTTTTGGTTAAGTGAAGGTCAACAATCCCGCATTCCGCCACCAGATTCTCAGCTGACAGCATACAGAAAGACATTGTCATTACATTGACGAAACAGTGCAGCAATCCGTATCTCCGTCGTATCATATGCCCCTGACTTCAATATGTACAAGCGTTTATGTCGTTGCGTGTCTCCCGATCTCTGTTTTTTTTTTTTTTTTAGATTTTTTTAATTTACACGAGTCCAATGAGCAAGAAGATGCATGTGCTTTTTTATTTTTTATTTCTTTATTTTTAGATGTGGAAATTTTTGACTAGATGATTGAGCTGTGAAGCATGTGCGGGAACGTTTTCATGGTGTCTTCGATTTGTCTTTCCTTTTTTCCTTCGTGTGCTTGCTTCTTTATTATTTTTTATTAACGGTGTTAAAAAAATTTAGTAAACCATCAAAACAAATCAATCTAAATTAAACCGAAACAAATCATTAGTAATTTTTAGATTATTAACTAGTTTTATCGTTTTTTTTATAGTTATTTTGACGTTCGGTTTAGTTAGTAATTTTAAGGTCTGAAACTGACCAAACAAAATCGATAATCTATTTGAAAGTGTACCTATACAGCTTTTAGAGTTTTCAGTATATTTTTAATTTAGGTATTAGTTTCCTTTACAGTTTTAAAATGATTTAACTTTAAACATTCTCTATTTTAGAACTAGACTGTGAAATTTGATTATCATCTTTAAATGTTAGCGGACTTTCTTTGTTGTTTTTATGTTTATACATAAAGTTACAAAGCATGATGCACAAGCATCAATGGATCTTCAGTTGCATAGCAAATTTAATGACTTAAAATTAAGACCTGATAAATTAAGAGACTCTTAGATAAACAAATTTAGGATCAAGATCAATTAATTATCGATTATAAATCGATGATCCCACATTTCTCACATCTATAAATAGGTGGAAAACTCCTATATTTGTATGCTTTATTGATTTGAGAATTAAAAATGCTTTTCGCTAAGGTTATTCTTTAATTCTTTAGTCTAATTAAATAAAATAGTTTGTTGTTTGTCATTTGATCACTTTTCAACACAAACGAATGACATTTCCTTGAACCAAAATATTCCTTGCCTGAAAATTATTTATTCCGTGTTACTTTAGTTTTATTACTATTATTATTATTCTCGCTGGAAATTTGAAAAAAGTACTTCTTAGTGATTTATGTAATTTAATTTTTCTCTTTAGAGAGAATGACATATCATTATTTTCTTTCAAACAAATGACATGTTAAGTCGTTTTCACCTCTTAACAAATAACCTGTCGTTTGCAGTGAATTATGATTTATTAATTAAATTAAAAAGGAGTCATTCTCCTTTTTAAAATTTTTTTTTTCCCTGAACATGAATTACTTTGTATTTCTATTATCTTGTTCTAGTGATTTTTTAAATCTAAATGGCAAGTCATTAACATGTAGTGTCGTTTCCTTAAACTACAAACGACAAACCGTTTTTTGGCAAAACGTTTAAACTAAATGTCGCTTATTTCAGTTAAACGACAAGGCATTGTTTTGTCGTGTCTAATCCAACGAACGACATGTTTCCAAAGAGTGATGTCGCCTTTTCCCCCAGTTAAACGACATGCATTTTACATCTTATAAAACACAGACATCACGCTTAAAAAAATAAAAAAATAAAAAAATAAAATCCTAAAACAAATCTTTCTAATCATCTGAAACCTGTTTGGCATATGCATTCCAAAAACTACCAACAAGCAAGTCCGGATTAGAAATTTCAAGAGAGAAGAAAAAAAGTGCAAAGTCAACACCACCAATAAGAAAGTGTCAAATCCGTACCATAAAATACAACTTGCACAAACTTTGCCATACAAAACAGGGTAAGTATTTCATTTATTCATACACATTCCTTTATTATTCTTCGCCGATAACCCATGTACCATATAAGGGCTTTGCCAAACAGAAATTAAAACGATACTTTAATGCCAAGCAAGGCCATCAACTGAGCAATAAACTCAGGGTGCCCTGGCCAGGCTGCTCCAGTTACCAAATTTTCATGAGTGAAGCAACGATGGATCGGGTCTGGTTCCAACCATTCCGCTCCTGCCAAAACCACGTTAAGCTTCACAGCCGGGTAGGCAGTGCATTTTTTCCCCTGTAAAGCGGGCAAGACAAGACAAACATGTTCACATCTTATTACAACATATCGAGCCAATCCTTACAACTAATTCCATTTAAGTATGCAATTCACTTAACTTGAATTGGCGAAGAATACCGTGAATCCTTTATCATTTGGGCATTAGACATATGATTTCTTTTCAGTTGTAGTACTAGTGACATTGACTACATGCTAAAATGTTTCGACATGTGATAAAGTTCATAGTTAGAGGATTATGTCAATGTAGCAGTACCTTCAGGACCCCGGCAGCAGCTAAAATCTGTTGTCCATGACAGATGGATGCAACCGGCTTCTTGGCTTCCATAAAGTACTTTGCAATGGCAAGGACCGACTTATCCAGTGCCAAATACTCCGGAGCTCGACCTCCAGGGATGACAAGCGCATCATAGCTTGATGGGTCTAAACCTTCAAAATCAGCGGTTAAGGTGAATTTATAGCCTGGCTTCTCACTGTAAGTTTGGTCACCCTCGAAATCATGCACGGCAGTTACACAGGTGTCACCAGCCTTCTTTTTGGGACAAACTCCATCAACATGGCACCCTAGAGCTTGAAGAGCCTGGAAAGGAACAGTAACCTCGTAATCCTCCATGTAATCCTGCAAATAGAAGGGACCGCAAGCAAATCGTTTGAGTGATAGACGATCCGAAATGTCAAATTTAACTAGGAATTTTTGAAGGATAATTAAAATTACTGATGTATAACCTGATTGATACTTTTCAAGTGCAGTAAAAAGAAAAGTATAACATACCCCGCAGAGAAACAAAATCCTAATTTTATCCGAACCAGTTATGTTCCCGCCTAGTGCCTTGACAAAAAGTCTAATGAACTCAGGATGCCCTTGATATGCGGGCGTGGTGATTAGATTGCCATCCACTACACAAGTTGCGAAGGTCTCAGGTTCAACCCAATGAGCACCCGCGTCAATGAGCACAGGTCCCAAACCAGGGAATGCAGTACACTTCCGACCTTTAAGTAAGCCAGCAGCTGCCAAGATCAGCAGTGCGTGGCAAATGCAAGCAATTGGCTTTTTGGAGTCGGAAAACTTGGTCACCAAGTCTAGAACTTTCGGATCCATGGCAAGATACTCTGGAGCTCGGCCTCCTGCAATGACCAACCCATCATAGTTGCTGAACTCAATGTCATCAAAAGTTGCATTAAGCGCGAAATTGTGACCCCTTGTTTCAGAATAATTCTGCATCAGGAAAAAAGTGCAAATAAGGAAGACAAAATCTCATGAAAAGTTCTAACATCATTAATTTCTCTGGGAAAAATGCTCAGGGACATCAACAGGTTAAACACCACAACTAATATTGAGTGGGTCCACCTACTAGTCCCATTTTGTGAGATCCACCCTCATTAAACATTACTGATGCATTTTAACATTGTTCTCTCTCTTGTGTATGAAGTCAATTTCTAGGCGCACACGAAAGCTCAAACAAAGAGCACAAAATGGATAAATTTTGGGAAAAATCTCATAAAACATGGAACCAAAAGCATTTGATTATTCTCGAATAAATGATTTCTTAACCTTTGACCTTGTTGCTTTTCAGGTTTATGTTCAAAACAACTAGAATAAAATCTAACTCCTAGTTCTAAACAACCAAAGCAAAAAAAAAAACTGAACAGTCAAACTAGAATCGCAAAGAGAAAAAAGAGCGATTAATACGAATGGAAATGAAATTAATCAGATTAACGAATTCTAATTAAGCTTAATAGATGAGAGAGACAGAGAGAGAAAGAGAGATTGCAGACTTGGTGATCGGATTCTTCGTGAATGGAGGTGCGGCAGAAGTCGCCGACTTTTTTGCGGGGGCAGACGGCGTCGACGGCGACTCCGAAAGCCTGCAAGGCTTGGAAAGGAACCATGGCTTCCGAGTCCTCGACGTAGTCCCCGCACAGCAACAAAACCCTTCTCTCTCCTTTCGCCATTTTCTCTCTCTCTCTCTCTCTCTCTCTCTTTCTCTCTCCTGTTTTCCTCGGAGCTTAGAGTGAACGATATGGATATGGTGGAGAAGATCTGAAATGAAAAGAAGTTGACCGGGGAAAGGTTTTGGCTTGAAAAACTAGTCAACTCGGGATACCATTTGAAAATGACATTTTACTGTCTAAATTTTAAAATTTTAATTTCACAATAAAATTTTTCTTTTTTTTTTTTTAATTTCAAAAAACTTAAATTTTAAAAATATATAATTTTTTATTTTAAATTTAAATGAGATAATTTTATATCAAAATACTCGTAATGATAAAATAAATAAGATAAAATTCATTTTGTATATTTTTTTTAACACATTTTAAATTTTTGTACTATTTTCTAAATTACATAATTTTTTAAAAATCTTTGACTCTGTTTAATGAAACAGTTTGAGTTGAAATTTTTAAATTTAAATTAATTAATTTTTTAAAAATTAATTATAATTTTTATTAATTTTTTTAATTAAAATAAAATATTTAAATTTAAATATTTAAATTTAAATTAATTAATTTTTTAAAAATTAATTATAATTTTTATTGATTTTTTTTAATTAAAATAAAAAATTTGAATTTAAAATATTCAACTAAACAAAACTTTTTTCTTCCAATCATATGTTATCAACTCGACTTTCGAAACAACATTTTCCACCATTTCAGAGTTTATTTGAGTTGAGAATATTTATGGTCCGTTTGGTGGAGTAGTTTGAGTTGAGATTTTTAAGTTTCAATAGTAAATTTTTTTGAATTTTCAGAAAAGACAAAAAATTTTTTGGGAAAAAAGACAAAAACTTTTTGAGAAAAAGACAATAATAATTTTAAGATGAGTATTTTGAGTGGTTGAACCAAACAAAGCTTTAAAAGATCTGAATCTATTGCGATGTGTCTGCGTTCAATGGAAACGTGACATTTCACGTTGAAATAAAAATTGAGGATTATTATCTTACGTGGAATTTTTCATTCTT
This sequence comes from Ficus microcarpa, assembly GCA_025413485.1. Lineage (NCBI taxonomy): Eukaryota > Viridiplantae > Streptophyta > Magnoliopsida > Rosales > Moraceae > Ficus > Ficus microcarpa. Next base: position 13,729,326 of record CM046377.1, on the reverse strand, counting down.
ATCTTACATGCTAAAATTCAAAAACAATTTTGTCTTTTTCATTTTAAAATATCCAACATAATTTTCTCTGGTAAAATATATGTTAAAATATATTAAAAAATAGATTAAATAAAGTCATGTAATCTTATCTTATCTATTTTTTTACATAATTTATAATCAGAAATGTTAAGTGAGAATTATTCATTCGTCCTTCATATTTTTTTTAAGAAAAACACGTGAATGTCACAAATTTAAAAATTATTACATTAATATAATACAAAAAATTAATATTAGACTAATATGATATAAATTTAAACTAAAATTAATTAAAATTTTTGTTTTATTGTTCAAGAATGAGAATTTGTGTTATATTGATCAATAAATGAAAAAAAGAGAGTAATTATTTAGGTTTTTTTTTTTTTTTAACATTAGGTAGAACAAATTCAAATTAAGAACCAAAATAAGAGTTTTCAAAATTTAAAAAACAAAATTAGAACGACTTTAGAGTTAAAACACCATGTGTGAAAATATTTCAATTCTTTTTTTTTTTTAATTTAAAAATAGGAAAATTTCAACTCTTCACCTTATGTGAAGTCCCATATGAAACCAC
>CM046377.1:13703025-13728637 GCA_025413485.1 Ficus microcarpa | reverse complement strand
GCTCACTACTTACGTTCATGTTGTAGGTGAGCTACCTACTGGCAATACCTGATGCAAAGCTGTGGAGAGATGGCGCTGTGGACCGTGAAACGTGGGAATGGACACCGTTACGGGTTTCCAAAATATGTTTGAAAAGAAAAAATGTGTTTACATTATGTTTTAAGTATGTATGGTACAGTTTCAGCTTTAGTAGATATGGCAACGAGTTGCCTCTTGTTGTACCGATCCGCATTAGGTCGAGTCTGGTCCACGGTTTATGTTATGTTTGAGTATGTAGCTTCCCCAAGGATAAAAAGCTCGGTACTCGAGTGAGTACATATTAAGAGATTAAGTTTTTATGAATAAAAATAAGTTTTGAGTTTAAATGTAAGGTTTTAAGTTTTACCTGTGCAATGTTTTCAAGTTACGATTTAAAAAAAAAAAAAAAAATTTACTCTAAAAATTGGGTAAGATTTAAGTTAAGTAAGGTAGCGACCCAAGTTTACGTAATAGGCCCTACGTGGATTTGGGGGCGTTACAATGTCCATCCTGTAAAGTCCCTTTACACGACGGTCCTCGTTATGTCCGTCGTGTAAAGCCCACTTTACACCACGGTCCTCGTTATGTCCATCGTGTAAAGCCCGCTTTACACCACGGTCCTCGTTATGTCCGTCGTGTAAAATCCGTTTTACACCACGATTTTTGTATTTAAATACATGATAGTACGACGGTTGTTGACCATCGTGTAAAATTGAGATAGCACAACAGTTCATATAACCGTCGTGGTATCTTCCACGACGGTGGATTACACGACGGTTCTGTAACCGTCGTGTAAACTTTGCACGACGGTCAAAAACCGTCGTGTAAACTGTAATTTTTAGTAGTGTATCCTAAATAAATGATAACTTTTTGTCCTATTTAAGTATAAGTGGTTTGATACTCGTTCAAAGAGAACGAGAATTCAACATTACAAAAACGCGACCAGTATCTGTATGAAGTACTTATGGTACAAGAATGAACCATTCATACTAGCATCTTAGGCAGAACAAGTTTTTTATGTGGATGATCTATTAAATGGTCCCAATTGGAAAGTTGTAGAACATTTTGGGCATAGACATATATGGGATTTTCCAGAGGATGTTGTTGAGGAGGTCTATGTCATTCAAGATACAGAGTCATAAGTTATTAATTAGTAGTTCAAAGAGATTTAAATTCATTTAGATTTTATGAGTGATTTTTAAACCTTAAATGCATACTATGTATTACAATATACATTTTAAGTATTTGTATCAAAAAATACTTAATTTAAGAGGTTAAGATACTTTTTAAGTAAATAAGGCATTTTTTAATAAAGAAAATACAATGTGAAGAACTCTTATGAAAATTAATCAAACCGGTAGATATCGACCTAAAGCAAAAATAGGCCAAAATTACTAAAAATGAAGTTAAGTTTTGAATAGAGGGTAACTTATTCAACCTTCTTCTTATACTAAAGTTACTTAAGCTTCCGTTTGACAAACCATCTTAAACTCAAATTTTTCATCTTAGTTTTTATCTTTTTCTGAAAAATCAACAAAAATTATAACTAATTTTTTAAAAGTCAACTAACTCAAATTTAAAAATTTCAACTCAAACCGTTTCACCAAACGGACCCTTAAGAGTGTAGTAACATTTCCATGACTTAAATTAATAGTGACTAAGACTATCTCAAAACAACTAGAGTATCATACCAACCTTCCGTAAATCATGGCGGATTATATATGTTTCAAGATTCTCAGAATTGTGAAAGACCTTACAAACTCTAACTTTTAGCGAGTTGCACGCATATAGTACATACGCAAAGGCTCAAATATTAAGTAAGATAACAAGTCCATAATGAAATATAAGAGACCCATAATCGATAATAAATGACTCATATATAAGTTATATGATGCTTATTATGTTTTTGTGAAATTAAATTTGTACTTAATAAGCAAAAGTTCATTATTATATTTTATATTGTAGGTAAGAAGCCTGCAGCTTAATTTAATAAGCCACGTGGGCGATGTAGCAAGTGAAGGACAGTATGAGATACTACTACTACACAGACTTTTCCGCAAATTCTTTTGAATTATAAATATATATATTTAAATAATTTGTATTATGTTATATGTGTAATGTTTCAAGAATTCGGTTAAATATAAAGGTTATGTAAGACTTTATAATTTATTCAACAAGTAATGTATATACATGGTAAAGTTTACCTACATGCATTAGTCTATTTATGTTGTGTTTAAAAAAAATATATTCTAAAATTTTCAGTAGATTAAAGTATTTAAAACTAATATTTAATTTAATTAAGCATGGTATTGACTCACGTAATCAGGTTGTTACAATATAATGATTTCTAATACAGATTAAAATTGAATACATTAATGATCATTGAAGAACACAAAATAAATAAATTAAGTAGATTGCACTATAGAAGCAACTATGCCAGCCCCAATTTGTACTCCAAGTTTTACCAACACTAGAGCCCTTATAGTATCCTCCTGCTCACATGCCCACACATTATAAATTAGCAGGATTTTGTCAGCAATTGAAAATATCTATATAAACAAAGGTAGGATTCTTTGGGTCATCTATAAGAATAAAATAAAAACTTACGTTTTCATGTTCAATACTAATTTCAATAAAGCAGTTTTACAAACCTGATCAAGCAACAGAGCCTTAAATTGCAATTTTCTTCTTAGGCAAAGCTGCAATATTCCAGGAGGGTGTCAAGGCCAAGCTTAGATAATGGAGGCACAAGAGCTGGTAATAGAAAATAACATATAGTCAAACTAAGTGTGCACTCAAAGTGAAGAAACATGAAAGCTTTAAAAGGATTGAAAAAAAATGATATTCTCATATTTCTTTCAGCATTAGACTTTAGCAAATTGCCTTTTGTCACAGAAAGAAAACTTAGTCCATTATCAAATTATAGTAAAGTACCACAGAAATAAGAACTAATAAATTTCAAATATAACATTAGTCAAACCAAAATGGTGTGACTGCTTTGCCTTTCAATTCTCGTATAATTAGAGGATTAAATATATATACCACTTTGTGCAAATGGGGTAAAACTTGTTTGCAACTAAACTTCCAGTCTAAACATCCTTAACAATTTCACTAATATTGTAAAGTGGTTTGAAACAAATCTTCATATAATATGGTTGCTCGGATTCCCTTACGTACATCCCATCTAAATTTAACATTGTCAAGGTAAATAAATACATACCAGTTATGTACATGCTCCTGATGTATCATTCTGTATGCATGTCTCACAATGACTAACCTTTCAATGGCATTGGTGAACTCTTTAAGCTCTTCCAATGAGCGATAGAGATCATAAACATCAACTATCAAGACGAACTTGACGACTTTGGTAAAACATTGACAAGAACTTTGCAAGTCTCCATTTCTTGAAGAAACACGATCAAACATTATGCAAAATGCATTTGTCACCAACTTGTGAGCTTAAAGTATACATACAAAATAACAAATGCTAATTCAAGAAAAAAGATTAAAAAAAGCACAATAATAAATTACCATTAACTTGTAGTTTCTCAAAACATGCAAAAGCTAGAAATTACTAAATAAAATATCAATAATTTCTTAAAATACAAAGACCGTATCACCTCCGATTTTAACAGATTTTGCTATAATTTTTCACCATTTTTTATATGGCATGTTAACCCTCAAACTTCGGCGTAAAAAAGCTCCAACTTATATCTGGCAGCACAATTACAAGAACAAACATCAATCATTGAAAAAATTAACTTGCAGTTTCTCAAAACATTCCACAACATTAGCATAGAAAAAGCTAGAAACCGATAAATAAAATATCAATAATTTCTTAAAATACAAAGACCATATACCTCTAATTTTAACAGATTCTGCTATAATATTTCACCCTTTTTCATATGATATGTTAAGCCTCGAACTTCAAAGTTAAAAAGCTCCAACTTATATATGACGGCACAATTAAAAGAACAAACATCATTCATTGAAAATGAAGTAAAAAGAAACAAAGTCTTGTGTTATAATAGTAAAACTTGAAGAGTAGCAAGTCCCATTATAACTAATATTAAATATTAAAAAATCGCTAAACTGATAAGTACTCAAAATTCATTTGTGGAGAAGTAGATGATGCCTTTTTTTTTTTTTTTAACTTAAAGTTGGTCATTCCCCCTAGTCTAAATTTCACATTCATTTACATATAAAATTGACAAGTCTAGTTGATTCTACCACAGATACTGCCAAATTTAAGGAGGGATTTTAGAAATGAATAAAGATTCACTTCACACTTACTCTAAATAAAAAACAGAGATAAGAAAATCTTCACCTAAACGTTAAGTATCTTACTCCCTTAGTTAGAACCTCGCATCAACATGGGACACAACAAAAATTTAGTAAAACTCCAACCATATGAAGAGATCAAAAGCACAATCCATTCAGCAAGCTTGAGCAAAATCAAAGCAATTTATACCACAAAGCCATACCTGTTCAAAAGGATCTAATATTCCGCCATCAATAGAACTTTACAAAGAAACTCTCCCTCAAACCAACCATCCTCTCTCAAAGGTCTTGTTCATATTTGAAAGTTCCAACATGAAGCCTCCATTGAACAAATTCTCATATGGGTCCCCACTATTTCCTCTTAAACTGGTCCGGCGCCCCGCGGCCCCCCCCCCCCCCCCCCCCCCAACCACCCAAAACAATCAAAAAAAAACAATGGTAACTCTGTCACCCACCCATGCTACGCCACTCATAATCACAATGTAGCACTTGAAGGCTTAGAAAACTCAGCAAATTGACAATGAAGAAAACAAACATCCCACTCATAATAAGAACGAAGAACTCAAGAAAATAAAAATAGGATTTTTTCATTTACCTTTATCGCTTCAGCTTTTTACCTTCAGATGCTAATGGGTTTAACATTAAAATCAGCACCTACCTAAAACAGCAAAGAGAAAGCCATGTAAATCAGAAATCGATAGCGAGAGAGACCGAGACAGAGACAGAGACAGAACAGAGAGAGAGGACAAATCAAAACCCGAGAAAAGATACGAGCTAGCGGTGGTCGAAAGTAGAGATCGTCGAAGGCGTTGGAAGTGAAGATAAGGAAGAGAATGCTCGAAAGGAGCGACAGTGGAGAAAAAATAGGAAATAAAAAAAAAATGATTATGATTTTGATTTGGAGGGAAAGATGGGGAATTTGGAGGCATACTTCTGTAAATTACATGGCGAGAACTTGAAGCCCACCAAATTTAGATTTTTATTAAAGAGTGTTTGGTTGAATGGTTCAAATCATTCAACTCAAATTTTTTTTTTTTGTTTTTTTTTTTAAATTTTGTTTTTTTTCTAAAAAGTTTTTTGTCTTTCTGAAAATTCAAAAAATTTACTATTTAAACTAAAAATCTCAACTTAAACTACTCCACCAAACGGGCCCTAAAAGTACGCGGAACTCGGATTTTTTCACTTTTTTATTTTCTTTTCTTTCCTTTTTATTTTTTTTTCCCTAAATAATAACTATAGGGAGGGTTTTTTTTCCTTGAAGAACGATGGGAAGGGTTTTTCTTAGGAAAGTGGGAAGTTTTTACTTTTTTCTAATTTACTTCTTCTTCTTCTTTTTCCTTTGTTGAAGAGAATGTTATTGAATTTTTTTTTTCCCTGATTACGCCTTTTATTTTTTTTTTTTGGGTAAGGAATTACTTCCATTTTTTAAAAGTAATTTTCAAATTTTAATGAAAGTTAAATTCCTTCAAATTCAATTACGTTACCTATTTATGTTGCCATTTTTTTTTTAGTAAATGTTGCCAATCTTTTAAGCATTTTATAAAGGGATTTATTCCCCAAAAAAAAAAAAAAGTGAAACAAGATGTACATATAACTTTTGGTGAGAAGTAAACCAAAAAAAAAAAAATTTTATTAGAGATCACATATAAGTTTTTTTTTTTAATCTAAAAATTCAACTACATCACTCATTTGTGTGGTCATTTTTACATATTTCAATTTTTTAATCGAAATAAAATTGTTAATCAATCAAATCAACAAAAATAGGATTCTCAATAAGTTTGGGTATCCCGTTCAACAAAGAAAAGATTTGGATACTACATTCAAGACAGATGACATCCCTCGACGAGCTTCATGTTGTCAAGTGCTTGGTCCTTATATGATGAGAATGCAAGATTGCTAACTGGGTATAAGATGAGAATTAAGACAAGTTTTTGCCCTCAAATCAAGGTCATGACGTGAACAGATAGAACATTCACGCCATGTTCCCACACCATTACACATATTTAAGAAACCACTAAACGTAGTACATGTGCTTTACATATATGCTAGTATAAATATTAACAGCTAATTTTGTTTTATTAGATGAAACGATCTGACTATTTCAAGCCGTTTAAAAGTTAACACATAATCATTTACTAGATTAAGGTAATAGGTCATGTCATTGCTATTCTAATTATCTATATATATTATTTTAATTTAAAGTTCGAACAAATAAGTAATTCTAATAGTTATTTGATGGATTTTAGTTTTCTCCCATGTTGGAGGGAATAAAAATGTAGACTCCAATATAATTTTTTCCATTTCATTTTCCTTTCCCTTCTCTTTTTCTCCTTACCAAACAACCAACCTCATGAATTTCCCTTCATTTTCCCGTTATCCCACTTCCTTCATTACCCATCCGATCAAACATAGCATAAGAGTGCGAAATTACCATATTGCTCTTAATGATTTTCCCTCGTTGGGCTAACATTGAAGTGATGTTATTTGGGTTAAAAAAAAAAAAAAAAAAGAAAGAAAGAAAAGAAAAGTGGTGTTCTAAGGTTTAGGTTCAAAATTCTAATTTTTTTTTTTTAATCAAAACACATTTTTGTCTAAAGGTAAGTTTTGCGTAAACATCTGTATCTTAGAATCCATCGGGAAAGCTAAAAATGAGCAATAACTTACAGTCAATCATGATATTTCTTAGGAAGAAAATTTTTAATACTATGAAGTAAAATTTTTTAGCTTTTTTTTTTTTTTTAAATAGTGCATTTGATTATGCACACTCATCAAATAGGCATGGTAACTTAGTTACGATAGTTATGTTAAAATTATCTTATAACTTATATGGGTAAAAAAATAACAACTCCAACAATTTTATATCTTTTGATGTTTTGGGCTTGTTACGTACTCATTTCATAAATTTCGGGCACTTTTGATAAATACTATAAAATCATTTATTGGATTGATTTTTATCACACATAAAAAAACTCTTACAAGAAATGTCATTGATGATATCATAAATATTTATTAATCTATTTATTTTAAAATGCGAATTATAATTACTAATTGGTATCTATGATACACTAGGTTACCAAAATGCAACCAGTTGGTTACCAACCGTCGGTAAGTTTCCGATCAGTAACCACCGCCGTTGGCGGACAATCCATTAGTTATCGAATGATAACCAATTGAGTAAGAAGATGCACGACTAGAAAAATCACACAACATGCGCTGAATAATATGAATCAACCTAAATCATTGCTAATTGATTAAAGTCATGTGATTGCTTTCTCACTTTAGAATCATCAATGATTTTATGTTTTCTTGTGTTTTATTAGTTTGTTTGACTTTAGTAGTAGTAGCAGTGCTGACTTTTAGTCTGTGATTTTAGCTTAATGCCTTCTCACTAGATTTGGATGATTACTACATTTCAAGTTGAGTGTTTATTGGTGATGACTATAATGGATTAATTTATTTATGTCAATGTTGATTGGGAACTTTCTCATCTAGAGAAATTATTTAGCAGATGGCGTGTATCACGTTATCGTGCTTACTTGGTATATACGTTGAATTAAAATTTGATATTTGAGTACTTTATTCATGCCATTTTTTTGTTTTAGGTTTCTCTTTTCTAATATGTGACGCCCCCTTCTACGTATGGCCGCCACCTTACTTACTTGACTTAACTTTACTTAAAATTTGGGAATATTTTTTTTTTTGAACCATACTTATAAAAAGCATTTGTCTTTTAGCAATAGATCGTTGATAGTTAAGCAGAAAGTTTACTTAAAGTCTTTAGTATCAAAATGCCATATAACATAAGTGGTTTTCATCACATATACTTGTATACAAAAATTTCTTGACATATCAAAAAGGTTACGGAATCTATGCGTAGTGGTATCCATACCGCCCTTCATCTGCCGCCGCATCATTCACACAATGCCCATCGTTTAAGCTGCAGGTTTCTTACCTACAGTATAAAATATAACTTGATGAGCTTTCGCCCAGTAAGTACAAACGCGATCTCACAAAACATTTTTATATTCAAAACATCTTGAAAACATAGCATTCATCATATACATATGCATGAACCAGTTATGTTCATTTATGCAATCCTTTTTAACTTGAACTTATCTTCCTTATGGGCCCCATAGTGTACGTACCATCATTTATTTAGCGCACCTCCAGATACAGTTAGGGGTTGCAAGGTCCCTAACTGCTCTGGGAAAACATAATTGATTACACCCTCCTATATCAACGAGAGGGCGATAATCCATAACTTTACGTGAAAAACCCTCCACCTGATGGGGAGGTCGGTACGACACTTTACTGTGATTTCTTACCATGTTGTTTATCCTTAATTAACATACCTTATGATGTCATTATATGATAACATAACTTTCATCTTATTCATAACATGGCATGGCATTCTTTTCATTCATGGCATTTGCAATTATGGCACTTTATAAACATGACATTTTGCAAATATAGCACTTTTGTAAAACATAGCATTTTGCAAATATAGCATTTTTCATAAACCTAGCACAACATTTTGCAGCATAATTGAAGATAGCATACTTGAAAATATTCTACTAGCTTTCATACTGTAGGTGATGTTTGTACTTACCTCTAGTGCCGTATCCTTAAAGTTGCGTCCCTTAAATTTGTCGGCAACAGCAGTTCACTTTCCTGATATACCAAAAATATAAGATCAGGATCCTTTCGTAAGGTGTTGGTGACCTAACCAACACTCATACCTAATCTTGGTTGTATGTCCCCTATACTTGATATCCATCTTGGTCACCTCAATCATCCTTCTTCATTAAGGATAATCAACTTTAATTAATACTTAAGAGGTCACGTTGGATAACCTCTTAATTAAATCCTTGTTCTTTTGTTGGTTTCCTTAAAAACTTTGGGCTTCATTTATATATCCTCATTATTGGGTTATCTCCATCAACCCCTTAAATCCTAGTCCAAAAATACATATGGGTGTCCCTTAGGGTTACGTTGGGTAACCCTTAAGGTCAACTTTAGGTGGACATTGGGTCAACCCTTAGTCATCGTTGGGTTTGTAACTCGGATATAACATCCGGCTACCGTTCGTAATTGGCTTGCTTACCAACTTCTCCCTAAAACTCCATTTCTTTATTTTCGGAAAACCTTGTGTAACCCTCTTCCAAAAACCCTTAGTTCGCTAGTAAAAATTCTTGCTTCTTTAACTTGAAAATACTTGGCTTAAAACCCTTTTCTTTCTTAACTTGAAAGTACTTGTCGTAATATCATCATTTTCCCTTAACTTGAAAACATTTGGTTTGAAACCCCTTTTTCTTCACTTCTTGGAAAAATATGGAATTTCAAATCCGAACCCTTAAAAATTCATGGTTTTAGAAACAGATCTTTTACAAAATCATCTAAGGCTGGAACTGCCTTTATAACAGTTTCCGTAGCTAAAATAACAGTTTAAAAGCACTTCACAATTTGTTTTTTTGAAAGCATTTTTGGAAAAACTAAGGTGCAAAGATTTTCGGATTCCCTATACACCTTCCCTAAAACATGCCCATTTTTAAAAATCCATAGAGAATATGAAAAACTTGTCTTCACGAAAGTTGTAGCTCTCGAAAAAATGCTAAAACTTTCATGTTTTACGAAAAATCCAGTTCGGCTTGTATTGTACCAGTTTTAGTTTGAAACTGGCTGACCCTGAAAAACGGAGTGAAAACTGGGTCCAGGGATCAGCCACGGTTTTGGGGAAAACAGAGGCCGTTTAAGCCTTATTTCGAGATTCTGCTTGAGCTGCTCTCTAGTAAAATTTGTTCCGAGCAACTTTCATGTTTTGAGTTTTACCCCGTTTGGCCTCTAAGGGCCTTATATTTTCACTTTCCCGAAACTGGCCAGTTTCCTAACCGAAATAGCAGTTTCGGTTGTTAATTCCGTTTTACGTCCTATTTCGCGGAATCTACCTCGACCGATCACATCAGGAGCTTATACATCAAACATGCAACGTTTCTAACATCCTGTTTCATACAAGCATACAAATCCCATGGGTCCATGCAACCTCAAACCGAAAACCCTAATCCTTAGTTGCATGGTTCTACCTAGCATTCCACACCATCAAGCATCCATCATCTCCCCCTAAGCTAGCAGCCATACATCCACTGCCTTAGGGCAGGTTTTTGACCAAATCTTAAGGGACATATCAACCACATCTAGCATGCTTCCTAACCATTTTTCAAGCACAAAAATTAAGCAAACAAACATCAAAAACAAGCCAACCAAACCCTAATCCCTAATCAAGCACACACACACCAACAAATTGGGGCTGAAAATAAAATGGACTTATGTCCTTATAAACCAACTTGAATCACCATAAAAATGCTTAAATGGAACTTAATTTGAAGATGGTTTAAGAGTTTTACCTCAAACCCAAGTTAGGGTTTTGAAATCCCCAAAACTTCTTCCTTCCTTTTGGCTTCCTCACCACTCGGCTGCACCCTTGGTTGGCCACCAAAATTTCTTCTCTTGGTTCCTCTCAAGAGCCGAACTCTCTCCTCAAGATTTCCTCACCCCAAACCCACGGTTTTGGCTGCCCAAAATGGGTCTCCAAGCCTCCAAAATTTTTCCTCCTTCCTCCCTAGCAATCCGAACACCTCAAGGAAGAAAAGTACTAAAGAAATTTCCTAATTTCTCTTCTCCTTCTCTCCCTCTCTCCCACGGTTTTTGCTGGAAATTTTCTGAAGAAAATTTGCAAGAGGTTAGTTGTATTTTGTGAATAAAAGAGTGGGTTTTATGAGGGGGTATTTATAGGCAAAGGGGGAGTGCTTGGGTGGTCAACTTTGCTCCTTAATTCATGGCTTTTCACCATGCCTTCCATGTGGTTGCTGCCGAATTCAAGGGAGGGGGAATGGGGTTGTGTTGGCTGCAGAAAATTTTTGGGCCAAGGGGGACATGTGGCAGCCAATGGATGGTCCTAGAGGTCTATAGAAAAATCTCCCATGCTTAGCTCACATTTTTCCCTTAAATCTTGGCTTCTCCCATGCCTTCCCATGCTTTTCTTTTCCCTTGGGCTGCAGCCGAATTTCATGAGTGGAGGGGGCTCCACATGTGCAACTTGAGTTAGTGGAAGGTGATGTCAAGGGGTTGATGTCATCTTCCACTAGCTCTTCAAAGGTCTTGTTTGGCCATTTTGTTCTTCCACAGCCCATTTTGTGCTCCACAGTTATTTTCAATACTGTGCTTAGCATTCTCCATATTGTACCTTGGTCCAAAAATTTTTCCCGGCGTAAAATAGGACTGTAAAAAAAAAATTCCTCTCTTATATTTTGGAGACCTTTTGCCCTTAATTCCAATTTGGTGTGCTTGATTTTTCTTGGGTGGTTTTATGGCTTATTGTACTATCTTGATCATAAAACTTCATTCTCGAATTCTTTCCATATTCCTTCATCTTACTTGAGAAGTCAATGTTGTGACCTCTCCTGGTCAAATTTTGACTTTCCTCGGTCAAACCCTTAACTTTTTGGTCAAACCTTTGACTTTCGTAAAATTTCATCCTTTTCCGTTCTTTTTCCTTTAAAAACCTCATTCATGGCTCATAAATCATTCCTTGAGTCTCATAGTCAATTTTAATGAGAACTCGAACATTAACATATAAAATTATGATTTCTCATTACTATTTATAATTTTTCATGAAACACATTATAAACACATAAATTGGACTTTAAATCCTTATGATCAAGGAAATTACAAGTCTACAAAAAATTTCAGGTCTTACAACCTACCCTCCTTAAAGGATTTTCGTCCTTGAAAATTAGAACAAATCGGGGTACTCTTTTTTCATGTCTTCTTCCCGTTCTCATGTCGCTTCTTCAATATGGCGGTTTCTCCATAACACCTTAACCAAAGGTATGACCTTGTTGCTTAGCACTTTTTCTTCTCGTGCCAATATCTGGACTGGCTTCTCTTCATACGTCAAGTCTTCACGAATCTCGATTGGTTCATGCTCGATTACGTGTGAGGGATCCGGAATGTACTTCTTTAGCATCGACACATGAAATACGTTGTGCACGTATGCTAACTCCTGGGGTAGAGCCAACCGGTAGGCCACATTACTAACCCTTTCGATTATCTCGAACGACCCTATATACCTCGAACTCAATTTCCCCTTCTTTCCGAACCTCATAACTCCCTTGAACGGAGCGACTTTGAGAAAAACCAAGTCTCCTACTTGGAATTCTAGTGGTCTTCGGCGTTTGTCGGCATAACTCTTTTGCCGACTAAATGCAGTCTCCATCCTTTGACGTATAAGCTTCACGGTTTCCGTGGTCTTCCGAATGAAGTCCGTAGATACGAGTTCTTTGTCTCTTGTCTCGTACCAATGGACTGGAGACCTGCATCTTCTTCCATACAAAGCTTCATAAGGAGCCATTCCAATTGAAGCGTGAAAACTGTTGTTGTACGAGAACTCAATTAAAGGAAGCTTCTTATCCCAAGTTCCCTTGAAATCCATCACGCAAGCTCGCAACATATCTTCTAAAGTCTGAATGGTCCTTTCTGATTGTCCATCCGTTTGTGGGTGAAAAGCTGTACTAAACGCAAGCTTGGTACCCATTGCTTCATGTACGCTCTTCCAAAATTTTGAAGTGAAGCAACTGTCGCGATCCGAGATAATCGTTTTCGGAATTCCATGATAGCGAACGATCTGGGCCACGTACAATTCTGCCAATTGTTCCACTGAGAAGTTGAGCTTGATGGCCACAAAGTGTGCTGACTTTGTTAATCGGTCGACGATCACCCAAATAGCATCGTTGCCGTTAGGAGTATGGGTAGGCCAACTACGAAATCCATCGTCACTTGGTCCCATTTCCATTCTGGGATGGAAATTTTTTGTAATTCTCCACCTGGACGTTGGTATTCCGCCTTTACTTTTTGACAAGTAAGGCACTTACTGACAAAAAGTAGCAACGTCATTCTTCATTTTGGGCCACCAAAAGCTTTCTTTCAAGTCTTTGTACATCTTTGTGGCTCCCGGATGAGCAGAATACGGAGTCTCGTGGGCTTCTTTAATGATCCGTCTCTTTAGATCGTCCTCGTTGGGAATACACAATCTACTCTTCTGATAGAGTATGCCCTCATCAGATACGTTGAAATTTGACTCATTTCCTTCCAAAACTTCGTTTTCGTTCTGAGCAGCGAGGCATCTGCTTCTTGATGCTCTTTCATCCCATCTAAAATTGTAGGTTGGAAGGTTAGAGCAGCTAAACCTCCCGTAACAAGTTCAATTCTGGCTTCCATTAGCTCCTTTTGAAGAGGCTCAGTTAATGACCAGATTGACATCATCGAGGAAGACGACTTCCGACTAAGGGCATCGGCTACCCTGTTAGCCTTTCCCGGATGGTATCGGATATCTATGTCGTAGTCCTTCACCAATTCGAGCCACCTTCGTTGTCTCATGTTAAGCTCCTTCTGTGTGAAGATATACTTCAAGCTCTGATGGTCCGTATAAACTTCACACTTAGTACCATAAAGGTAGTGTCTCCAAATCTTCAATGCAAATACTACCACCGCAAGTTTCAAATCATGCGTCGGGTAGTTCTTTTCGTGTTCCTTAAGCTGTTGAAAGGCACACGTGATCACTTTTCCATTCTGCATGAGTACGGCTCCCAATCCTATCTTAGAAGCATCGCTGTATATCACGAAGTTCTTTCCTCCACAACTGGAATTGTGAAGATTGGAGCGCTCGTCAACTTGCTTTTGAGCTCTTGGAAATGCTCTCACACTTATTTGTCCATTCGTACGCCTTTCCTTTCCTGGTGAGTGTGGTGAGTGGCGCCGCGATCTTAACAAATCCTTCGACAAATCGTCGGTAATAGTCTGCTAAACCGGAGAAACTGCATACTTCGGTGATATTTTTGGGAGCTGGCCACTTGCTTACCGCTTCAATCTTAGCCGGGTCTATGGATATGCCTTCCTTCGAGACCACATGTCCTAGGAAATGGACATTCTCCAACTAAAACTCGCACTTGGAGAACTTGGCATAAAGCTGATTTTGCTTCAAAATCCGTAGAGCAATCCTTAAGTGCTCCTCATGTTCCTCTTTCGATCTTAAATATATCAAAATGCGTCTATAAAGACAATGACGAACTTATCCAAGTAGTCCTTAAATACTCAATTCATCAGGTCCATGAAGGCGGTTGGAGCGTTTGTCAGTCCAAACGGCATCACAAGGAACTCGTAGTGCCCATATCGAGTACGAAACGCCGTCTTCAGAAAATCTCATTCCTTGATCCGGAGCTGGTGATATCCCGATCGCAGGTCAACTTCGAAAAGACTGAGGCTCCTTTCAGTTGGTCGAACAGATCGTCGATCCTGGGCAAAGGATACTTGTTCTTGATGGTGATCTTGTTCAACTCCGATAGTCGATGCACATCCTAAGAGTGCCGTCCTTCTTTTTAACAAACAACACCGGGGCTCCCCACGGTGAATAGCTCTGTCTGATGAATCATTTATCCAGGAGCTCTTCAACTGGACTGCAATTCTTTGAGTTCAGCCGGCGCCATTGATAACTCTAGAAATTAGAGTTATCTTAGGCACTTTTAGACTTGGTTGAACTTGGTTTTGTGAGTATTTGTGTTTTTATTAGCATGTTTTTCCCTTGTTTTAGGTTTGTATGTCTTTTCTTTTGTCTTGGGTTATTGTTTGGTGAAATCATGGATAATGGGAAGAAAAAGTAGGATCATTTGACGGCTTTTTGACGTGCGTTTTAATTCTATTCTGACTTGTAGGAGAGCTTAAACCGAAAATGCTGCAGAAATGCTACAGCATTCCTTACAGCATTTTGTAGCAGAAGCAGTGAAGACTCAGCGAAATGCTGCAGCAATTTCTGCAGCAAAGTTGTCCAGCTGGCGAATTTTTTTCTGATTAAGTAAAAGAAAGTTGACAGCTCATATGGTGGGGGCCACTTCTTTTTCTTCAGCTGGGAGCTTCACACGTGGGCTGGTTTTGTTGCCCTAAAGGGTATTATTTTGAGGATTGAAGGGAGGCAGCCGCCAAGCAAGAAGAGAGTTCAAAAACAGAGGAAAAGAAAAGAGAGAAAGGGGCGAAAATCAAGAGGAAGAAGGAGACGAAAATATTGGGCAAGAGAGAGAGAGGGCTGTGCTGAAGTTTTCTTCCATTTTTCACGCCCATTTTGGAGAGCAAGCTGAGGAGGAGAAGGAGAAGGAGACGAAGCCCATCTGTAGCCATTTGGAGTTTTCTTTCTTCATACTCTTGCTTAATTTATTTTCTGATTTTTCTTTCTTGTTGAACAATGGGTGACGATTTTTATTTTGATTTTGTACTCCGAAACATGAGCTAATTTTCTTTAGCTAGGATTGTTGATGAACCTGAAATTGTGAGGATGATTTGAATGTTTTTGTTGAAATGTTGGGCGAAATTTTCCTGTTCATCTGAGTGTTTGAATGATTATTTCTATTGTTGATTGGCCATCAATATATAGGGAACTAGGCTTGTTTAATTCTGGAAATGTTAAGTTAAGCTAGAAATAACTTAGATGATGCAAGTTCAATATGCTTTCTAAGTTTATATTGATTTGTGAATGATATAGGAATATATTGTTTGCCTTGTATAACCCATTGAAATTGATGCTTGAAATTGTGTTATGAGAACTAGATTCACATAGGAATATGTTGAAAAGGTTTAATAACTTTTAGTCATACTAAATTCGGAAGAATTTTATGATGAAAATCGAATTTCGGTTAACAGGACAGGTTTTGCTGCAGCATTTCCTACAGCATTCGGGTTTGACTTGCAATGGAGGGGGATTTGGCAATCCTAGTTTAATTCTCATTATTGATTACAAACTTTTGATTGAATCTTGTTCCTTTTGTCTATTTTAGTGCTTTTTCATTATACCCATTCATTTTTATTAGTGTATTGCATTTTTTCTAATTTTCATTTCCATACTCAATTTAATTTGTGCTTGTTTCTTTTACAATTTATTTTAGTGAATCAATCCCTGTGGAGACGATACTTTTACTCACTTTCTATATTACTTGTGCGATTACGTACACTTGCGTAGGTTTATATACACTAGTTAATCGCGAACAAGTTTTTGGCGCCGTTGCCGGGGATTGAAAGCGTGAAAATAATTGTGAAAGTTAATTTGTTTAGTTTTTGTTTTTGCATTTTTCTTATTAGTTGAGTGTTTATATTTTCAGGGGCTTTCTTTCTCTACATGAACAATCAGCGAAATCAAGAGTTGATGCCCTTGGACCCAGAAATTGAAAGGACATTTCGAGTAAGGAGAAGGGAGCAACAAGGTCTTGCAGGAGTGGAAGAAATACAAGAAAGAGTGGCTGTCAATATGGCTAATGATGGGCAGCAAGTGGATGTCAACAATCTATTGCCTCAACCACCTTTGATTGATGATAGAGACAGGGCTATTCGGGAGTATGCTGTACCCATTCTACATGGGCTCAATCCGGGCATTATTCGGCCAGAAATACAAGCACCACAGTTTGAACTCAAGCCGGTTATGTTCCAAATGTTGCAAACCGTAGGCCAATTCAGTGGAATGGCAACTGAGGATCCTCACATGCACCTTCGGCTATTCATGGAAGTGTGTGATTCTTTCAAGCTACCAGGGGTGTCTGATGAAGCATTGAGGCTGAAACTGTTCCCTTATTCCTTGAGGGATCGAGCTCGATCATGGCTTAACTCATTGCCGCCGGATTCAATCGCAACATGGAATGACTTGGCAGAAAAATTCCTCATGAAGTACTTTCCTCCGACCAAGAATGCCAAGCTCAGAAACGACATTACCTCATTCCAACAATCAGAGGGAGAATCTTTGTACGAGGCATGGGAGAGATTCAAGGAGCTGCTGCGAAAATGCCCTCACCATGGGATTCCCCATTGGATTCAGATGGAAACTTTCTACAATGGGCTCAATGGGCAAACACGTACTATTGTTGATGCGGCGGCTAATGGTGCTCTTTTGGCTAAATCGTACAACGAAGCTTATGAGATTTTGGAGAGGATGGCTACCAACAATTATCAGTGGCCCACCGAGAGGCTCAATGCTCGGAAGGCAGTGGGACTTCATGAAGTAGATGCTATCACCGCACTTTCCGCCCAAGTGTCGAGTCTGACTAATATGATCAAGAATATGAACATGTCGGCGGGGGTTAATTCTGTGCAATCTGTTGGCGCCACTTGTGTCTATTGCGGAGAAGGACACTTATATGAGGATTGTCCATCTAATCCAGTTTCTGCTTGCTATGTAGGTAATTTCAACCGGAACAACCCTTATTCGGCACCTTACAACCAAGGGTTGAGACAACACCCCAACTTTTCATGGAGTAATCAAGGGGCCGGTTCTAGTGGAGCAAACTCTCATCATCATCGACCTTCTCACCCACCGGGTTTTCCATCTCAGCAACCAAGAACACAAGCTATGGACTCATCTAGCTCATTGGAGAATTTGATCAAGGAGTATATAGCGAAGAATGATGCTAGAGTTCAAAGTCATGATGCAACATTGAGGACCTTGGAGAATCAAATTGGGCAGATTGCAAACGCCTTGAATGTTAGACCGCCGGGTTCTCTCCCAAGTAATACAGAAGATCCAAGGAGGGACGGGAAGGAGCATTGCAAGGCAATCGTATTAAGGAATGGAAGGGAAGTTGAGAGAAGTGAAAAGCCAAAAGCTGTACGGATCGAGCCCTCTTCAATCCAAGAAAAAGATGATCAGCCTCAACAAGAAGAAATTCTGGTGAAAAATCAATCAGCAGATTTTGCTGCAGAAAATGCTACAGCATTTTCGCAGCATTCTGAAGCAGCAAGGAGCAGCGAAACTCGACCCCCTCCACCATTTCCTCAGCGGTTTCAAAAGCAGCAAAAGGATGGTCAATTTCGCAAATTTCTGGATGTCTTGAAGCAGCTTCACATCAACATACCTCTTGTGGAAGCCTTAGAGCAAATGCCTCATTATGCCAAGTTCATGAAAGACTTGGTCACTAAGAAGCGTCGACTTGGGGAATTCGAGACTGTGGCTTTGACGGAAGAATGTAGTGCTATTTTGCAGAACAAACTCCCTCCTAAGTTGAAGGACCCGGGGAGTTTCACCATCCCATGTTCAATTGGAACCCACTACTTTGGTAAGGCCTTGTGTGACTTGGGAGCAAGTATTAACTTGATGCCAATGTCCATCTTTAAGAAGTTAGGAATCGGAGAAGCTTGGCCCACTACAGTATCCTTGCAGCTTGCGGATAGATCTATTGCTCTTCCTGAAGGAAAGATCGAGGATGTTCTTGTAAAGGTCGACAAATTCATTTTTCCTGCTGATTTCATCATCCTTGATTATGAAGCGGATCGAGAAGTGCCGATTATCTTGGGAAGACCATTTCTTGCTACAGGCCGCACTTTGATTGATGTGCAAAAAGGCGAGTTGACTATGAGGGTGCAAGACGAGCAGGTGACTTTTAATGTGTTCAAGGCTATGCATTTTGGTGATGATGTTGAAGAGTGTTCGGCCATCAATGTTCTGGATCCATTATTGGCTGCTGAATTTGAGGAGAAATGCTCTCCAAAGATGACAAATAAAGATGATTTGGCTGTGTCAGATGAATATGAGGAAGCTAGTGATAATCAAGTGTCTTGGATGGAGAGCAGACATATGGCAACAAGAGGAGGGAAGCACTTCGAATCACTTGAGTTGTCAGAAAGGGCGTTTAAATCCCACAAACCATCTGTTGATGAACCACCTATTTTGGAACTAAAACCTCTACCTACACACTTGAGGGATAGAGGTAGCAGAAAGAAAAAGCGAAAAAAAAACTTGATTCGCAAGACATCGGCTGCACTTTGGAGTTTTTTCTGTAGAAAAAATTTTTTGTCAGAAAGAAATGCTGCAGAACACTCAGGAAGAACTTTCAAAGTTAATGGACAGCGACTTAAGCATTATTGGGGTGATGGTTTCAGCCATCAGAAAGCCTCCATATCGCTGCAAGATGCCTGAAATCCCGCAAAGTCAGGCTGATGACTTAAAAACAAGCGCTCTTGGGAGGCAACCCAAATTTTTTCTTGTTTGGTTTATTTGTGGTTTATTTCAATTTGTTTGAGTTTTTGATTAGTAGTTATTAAGAAATTTGAACTGATTTGATGAGATTTTTCTATGCAGAAATCGGCCTAGGAGTAAGCCTTACAGAGCAATCTGTGTAAAAATGCTGCGGAAAATGCTACAGCAAAACCTGCAGCAAAGTTGGGCAGAACTGGGGAGCAATCTGTATAAGAATGCTGCAGGAAATGCTACAGCAAAGCTGCAGCAAAGTTCGAGGGGAGCACTCTGTGCAAAAATGCTGTAGGAAATGCTACAGCAAAACTCGCAGCAAAGTTAGGCAGAACTGGGGAGCAATCTGTGCAAAAATGCTGCAGGAAATGCTACAGCAAAACTCGCAGCAAAGTTGGGCAGAGCAATCTGTATAAGAATGCTGCAAGGAATGCTACAGCAAAACCCGCAGCAAAGTTTAAGGGGAGCAATCTGTGAAGAAATGCTGCAGGAAATGCTACAGCAAAGTAGTAAAAAAAAAAAAAAAAAAAAAAAAAAACGAAGGAAGAAAAGACAATATATATATCGTATATAGTATATTGATATCGTATAATATATATTATATGTTTTCGATATTTTTATATGCTAGTGAATTTATATTGAAAAAAAAAAATTTATATATATATATAATATTAATTAAATAAATACTTATGTTTATATATATATATATATACATATATATATGTATACGTATATATAGATATTAATTAATATTATTTAACTATAGTAATATATATATATATATTTTTATGTTTTTTTTTTTTTTTTTTTTTCTTGGATTGGAGAAAGCTGAGAAGAGCACAGATTCAGAAGCTATCAACGAAGTGTTTCCGGATGAGCAGCTATTGGTTGACTAGTGTATAACTAGTGTATACCTCGCACTAAGAAACTCGCGCGCAAGCAAACGGGCCACCAACCACCGAGCACCTTTATGAGGTTGAGGAAGAGGTTGCAGACGAGTCGGATGATTGAAGCGAAGCTCCAGCCGCCATTTAAACAGGGAGTTCCAAACTTTTTTCTTCGTCATTTTTGTGCATGACTTCATGATTGTTCTGTTTTGTGTTGTTGTTGGTGTCATGTTGTTTTGTTCAAAGCAGTGAGGACACTGCTTCATTTAAGTTTGGGGGAGTTATTTAGCTTTGTTTTAGTTTTATTCAGTTGGGTGTGTTCTATGTTTCTCTTGTTGTTTGTTGTTTATGTGGTTAGCTTTTGTTGTTTTTGTGTTATTTCTTTGTTTATGTGTCGTTTCTCTTGTTTGTGTTATTTATGTTGTTTAGTCAGTTTGTGGTGTTGTTTATGTTTATATATACATAAAAAAAAAAAAAAAAATTTCTGTGTGTCTTTATGTTTTTGTTAGAAATTGCTCTATTTTAGCTGCTGAGTTGTTGGTTTGATGATGTTCGGTGAAGATTACTAGAGTTTTGAGAATTGTCAGCTTATGGATTGATTAAGCTTGAGTTGGGTGTGGGTAATGTCTTTTATCTGGTTGCTCTTTGAGTGAGACTACTCTTTTTCCACAATAGACTATACCTTTGTATTTCTGAGGAAAGCCTAGGAAACTCCAAGTCATCGAGAGAATTTAGAATTTGAGGACAGGTTGTACCGAACCCTTGAGCCGAAGCTTTAAGAAGTGAAATAGACTGGGAATAATTGGTGTGCTTTTCATGTATAGAGTTGGGTGTAAAAAAAAAAAAAAAAAAAAAAAAAAAGCTATGAATAAAGAACTCCGCTGTTTTGAGCTGCCTAGTAACCAGGAGTAACATGAGCCCCATGTGTACTTTTGCGTCAAACAGTGGTTCATAATATGAGTTTGCTATAGCAATTCTGAAGTGTGACGTTGCTGAGTAACCGGGTGTCTTCATCACCAATGTTGGCATTCGCGTAAAAAGGTAAAGGTGACATGACGAATTTAAAAAAAAAAAAAAAAAAAAAAAAACAACGAAAAAAAAAATAGAAAAGAAAGTTATGATTTAATAAATTAATGTATGCATACACATGCACCCAGCTCAACAAGCAGTGGAATATGTATATCCTTAGATTTTACCCAGCTAATGATAGTAGAGAGGAAGTCATGAATCCAGCCTGCTAGATTATAAACTAAGCTTGACGATCGTGATAGGAGGGACATAGGTGATCTGAAGATGCTTAGATATAGTCTTGCACACACGCATCTATAGAGGAACCTCACTTGGGAGCAAGTTTATAAAAGATAGAACTGATATTTGATGAAAGCTGAATCTTGAAATGAGTTGGAAATTAAGAAGCTCTTTTGAGAATGGAAACTCAACTTGTTTAGCAGCTTGAGCATTTTTCCTTTTTGTGTTTGGTATTTTCTTTGTGTGTATTGTGTTTTGTGAGTTTAGTTCGGCATTGCTCGGGGGCGAGCAATGTTTTAAGTTTGGGGGTGTGATAACTCTAGAAATTAGAGTTATCTTAGGCACTTTTAGACTTGGTTGAACTTGGTTTTGTGAGTATTTGTGTTTTTATTAGCATGTTTTTCCCTTGTTTTAGGTTTGTATGTCTTTTCTTTTTGTCTTGGGTTATTGTTTGGTGAAATCATGGATAATGGGAAGAAAAAGTAGGATCATTTGACGGCTTTTTGACGTGCGTTTTAATTCTATTCTGACTTGTAGGAGAGCTTAAACCGAAAATGCTGCAGAAAATGCTACAGCATTCCTTACAGCATTTTGTAGCAGAAGCAGTGAAGACTCAGCGAAATGCTGCAGCAATTTCTGCAGCAAAGTTGTCCAGCTGGCGAATTTTTTTCTGATTAAGTAAAAGAAAAGTTGACAGCTCATATGGTGGGGGCCACTTCTTTTTCTTCAGCTGGGGAGCTTCACACGTGGGCTGGTTTTGTTGCCCTAAAGGGTATTATTTTGAGGATTGAAGGGAGGCAGCCGCCAAGCAAGAAGAGAGTTCAAAAAACAGAGGAAAAGAAAAGAGAGAAAGGGGGCGAAAATCAAGAGGAAGAAGGAGACGAAAATATTGGGCAAGAGAGAGAGAGGGCTGTGCTGAAGTTTTCTTCCATTTTTTCACGCCCATTTTGGAGAGCAAGCTGAGGAGGAGAAGGAGAAAGGAGACGAAGCCCCATCTGTAGCCATTTGGAGTTTTCTTTCTTCATACTCTTGCTTAATTTATTTTCTGATTTTTCTTTCTTTGTTGAACAATGGGTGACGATTTTTATTTTGATTTTGTACTCCGAAACATGAGCTAATTTTCTTTAGCTAGGATTGTTGATGAACCTGAAATTGTGAGGATGATTTGAATGTTTTTTGTTGAAATGTTGGGCGAAATTTTCCTGTTCATCTGAGTGTTTGAATGATTATTTCTATTGTTGATTGGCCATCAATATATAGGGAACTAGGCTTGTTTAATTCTGGAAATGTTAAGTTAAGCTAGAAATAACTTAGATGATGCAAGTTCAATATGCTTTCTAAGTTTATATTGATTTGTGAATGATATAGGAATATATTGTTTGCCTTGTATAACCCATTGAAATTGATGCTTGAAATTGTGTTATGAGAACTAGATTCACATAGGAATATGTTGAAAAAGGTTTAATAACTTTTAGTCATACTAAATTCGGAAGAATTTTATGATGAAAATCGAATTTCGGTTAACAGGACAGGTTTTGCTGCAGCATTTCCTACAGCATTCGGGTTTGACTTGCAATGGAGGGGGATTTGGCAATCCTAGTTTAATTCTCATTATTGATTACAAACTTTTGATTGAATCTTGTTCCTTTTGTCTATTTTAGTGCTTTTTCATTATACCCATTCATTTTTATTAGTGTATTGCATTTTTTCTAATTTTCATTTCCATACTCAATTTAATTTGTGCTTGTTTCTTTTACAATTTATTTTAGTGAATCAATCCCTGTGGAGACGATACTTTACTCACTTTCTATATTACTTGTGCGATTACGTACACTTGCGTAGGTTTATATACACTAGTTAATCGCGAACAATGACCAAATGGATTTAAGGCCTATTAAAGCAAGGCCTTTGCAGAGGATGAGTTTGGAGTTTTTTTAGTGTCTTTCTTTTGTGTTTTTCTTCTTCTTGCAATTTCATCTCATGTTTTCTTTTTAGAATTTTATGAGATGAATTGCAAGTTTGGCTAAACACTTTGATGAGATTAGTGATGATCTAATGTGTGAAGTAATCCAATTTGGGTTTGATTTTTTGTTTTGGTTTGTAAAGATTATATATTTTAGTGGATTGAAAATGTTTTGGAGAAGGGTAACTGTTAGTACTACAAGCTTGTTTCTAGCTTCGACTCACAAGTTGGCCAAAATATTGGAATCTCAACCAGATTTGATGAGACAAAGCGTCTCGTTCCGGCGGATGAACCATTAGTGTTCGAATTCAGGCCCTCAGAAGATGGACTAAATGCATCTAATATATCAACTGATTTACATGTTGATGAACACAACAATAATATTATGAATAAGGAATAATATATTTTATGTATTATGTTTATTTTAAATAATATAAATCTTAATATAAGAAATGGCATCTGCTCTTGACATTTTACCAGCTTTTATCATTATTATTAAAAAAAAAAATTTGTTTGTTTCAGAATCATCCCATACAAAAGTAATAGGAAGTCAAGTATCAAAACGGTAATTACAAAACTAACAAAAATACTTGTAAATTTGTACCAATCGGCCATAGCACTGACGAAGCAAAATCTGGCATTTATTTTATCTGTGGTTGAGTTTGTTCATTCTCAGTTACATATTTATTTATGCCGAGCTCGATGAGGTTCTAATTGAAACAATATTTTTAGTTTGACCCTTGAAATATATACGTAACAACGGCTATTTTGGTAACATCCACACACACACACACACACATATCTACTCCGAACATTGATTGCACAGGGAATTCCTTTATTTGTAATGTATATGCTGTGAAATCTTTTATCCAAAGTTAGCGTTATGGTTGCAGATAAAATTTTCTTTTATTTTGCCTCCTTTTGAGAAAAAGTCTGGATGATCTTGTATATCTAGATTACGATAATAATGTTTACTACTTAATAAAGATAGCAGTTTATTTGAATAGTCCCAATAAACTTGTAATTCTTTTCTAATTCGGTAAAAGGAGTCAAAATTCTATTACTGTTGGCTGATCGTCCTATTTCTTGTGTTATTCTGGCTAACATTACCACTACTACGGTTTTATTTGGTATTCAAGTTTAACGCCAACTAAACTATACTTTCAATTTTAATTTTTGTCTTTTTTGAAAAAATCAACAAAATTTATAAATAATTTTTGAAAAATCAACCAACTCTAACTTAAAATTTCATCTTTAACTGGCGAACCAAATACAAGCTACAATCACGTGTTAGACCTGTTGTACCCCTTGTAGATAAGCATTAACGGGACTTTATATGCAATGGACAACGTTGGACTTGATTTGTCCTCTTCTATATGAAAAGTACAAATCTGACATTAATTTTGATAATATCTAATGGTTAGGACAATTACGCTTTAGACTTCTAGTCATGTGGTAGATAACTTATGTGTAATGATCAATTTAAGACCATTAATGCTCTTGATGTAACCTTACTCATTCTTGATTAGTCCTTTATATAGTAGAAAATATGTGTATATAATTATGTTTGCATATATGACATTATATTATGTCAATATCCATTGGTTAATACACAATCACGTTTTAGTCATGTTGTATCTCTTGTTGATGAGTAATAATGGGACTTATGTGTAAGACCTTGGACCACTGCCGACACCTTACTATGGTTTCAATATTCTTTATTTGTCGTTTGCATATTAAGAGGAAATATATATATATATATGATATAATCACTATATAAAGTTAATTTAAACTATACGAAGAAAAAATCTGTCATGGTTCTCTTTCCCCCGCCCGTTGTTGTTGTTGTTGTTTTTTTTTATTTTTATTTTTTATTTTTTATTTTTAATGTACTTTAATTTGTAGTATCCAACTAATCAAAATAATAAATCATGTCGCTCATAGCTATATATAATAACTCTTTTAAAGGAACATTTTGTATCTCATACTTTCAAAAAAATTCACTTCTTCTATTAAAAAAGTAATGTCTAATTTTAATAGAAATTATTTTCTACTTTGGGTAAATGATTTTTCTATATTTCTTAAAACTAATGCCTATTTTTTAAGTACACTAATTTTTTTTTCCTAGTCAAAATTTATTTTCCTTTTCTACTATGTTTAGATTTG
>CM046377.1:13682037-13702925 GCA_025413485.1 Ficus microcarpa | reverse complement strand
CTTCTTATTGTGTCTTGAAGTTACTCTGACCTTTTCAGGTGTTCATAGCCTCTGTTCATTCGAACTACGTTGACTGTAATAGGTGGCTTGGTGACTTTGTCCTATCAAAGGTGAATTATCAGCTTGATCCACCATTTGCATGTCTTTATTAAGATCATTAAAAGCTTGTTTATGTGTTTATTTATTTTTTCGTTTGGTAAATAACTGCATTATAAGTGTTGATCAAGTTGTTTCGAAGTCCCTGTTGTTATAGTCACATTTCAGCAATACCATGGTCCTTCATTTAAAAAAAAAAAAAAAAAAAAGAAGGGAAGAAACAAAGAAACTTCGTTGAGTATCAAAACGCGGAATACACAAAGA
Organism: Ficus microcarpa; assembly: GCA_025413485.1. NCBI lineage: Eukaryota > Viridiplantae > Streptophyta > Magnoliopsida > Rosales > Moraceae > Ficus > Ficus microcarpa. Next base: position 13,702,565 of record CM046377.1, on the reverse strand, counting down.
CAACAAAGCAAGCTTCTATGAAATTATGTAAATATTGGCAATATTGGCTAGTACACAAATATCTTAGTCATTTGTTTGGTCAGGGTGAAAATGTTTTGGAAGTTCACTAAGAGGAGAATACCTTAGTACTTAAAATCATTACAATCTGGTTTTCCTTTCTGATGCAATAGTGAACTCGTATTTCAGAGTGTGGACAATGAAATTGTGTTGTGGGAGCCTAAAATGAAGGAACAGTCTCCCGGGGAGGTTAGCAAACTTTCTTGTACATTTTTAACCATTTTAATACTGTTAATATGAGTCATGTAACTAGCTTCCGCCCACCCTAAACTCTTCTCCAATTTTATTTTCAGGGAGTAGCTGACGTCCTTCAAAAATACCCTGTTCCAGAGTGTGACATTTGGTTCATTAAGTTTTCGTGTGACTTCCATTATAATGCTGCTGCCATAGGTAATGCGAGTTCCAAATCTATTTCTTTTCATTTAATCTTTAGTGTTTTGTTCGTTGTACTGCTATTTATGTTTAAAATTCTGAGTCCAGCCCGTATTGGTCCTAACTATCAGGAAATCGCGAGGGAAAGATATATGTTTGGGAACTTCAATCTAGCCCTCCTGTTCTTATTGCAAGGTTTGTTTTGTTGTGTGTTTCTTTCTCAAAATTCATATTGAAAAATTGAATTTCCGATCTTGAAACATGCTTTATCAACCCGCCTGTTGTCTAGTAGGTTGTCTCATGCTCAATCTAAGTCTCCAATCAGACAGACTGCCATGTCCTTTGATGGAAGGTGAGTTATTTCACGATTTATTGCAGCCTCTATTCTGTACTGTATGTGCTATTTTAAATGGAATAGCCCTTTATGACGTGCAAACTTATTCCTTTTATATGATGCAGTACCATTCTAAGCTGCTGCGAGGACGGGACGATTTGGCGTTGGGATGCCATGGCCAGTTCCTAACTCCTATGCAAGGCGTTTTGTTAAAAGGTTTTCTTCTAAGTGCATTTTGCAATCGTATGGTATCTTGTATCTGGCAATGGTATTTAGAGGAGATAGGTCTAAATTTTCTTAATGGATTGATGGATTTATAATCGACTTAAATTACAATGCATCCACCTAAGACTGTTTGGTCTAGTGGCATCGGGGGTTTAAGTGAGGTGAGGTTTTGCGGGGAGGTTGCGTCAATCCCGCCTTGTATCAAAAAACAACGAGTTCTATAAACAATTTGAAACGAACGGCAGATTGCCGCTATGAAAAGTAATTTAACCAATTATCATCAACTTGACGGTAATATGCATATGATGTATGTTATATAAAAACGATATCCATTTCGAAACTGTATTGATGCATAGGGAACCATCATTAAGAAACATTGGCCTGACTTGTGAATCTGCAACTGCAACATCGAGTGATGCAATTGTTGATTCCTATGTATCAAACAAGCTGCTACTTTATTCTTCATTCAGTAGAAAAACCAGGAAAATTTTCAGGAACCAAACTGGCCAGATTAACTGAATAAGTAGTAAAAAAAACTTGAAAATACATGGGAGTTTCACTTGTTTTCCTCGTTTCCCTCCATCTTGAAACATTTCCAGAAACTCGAGTATTATTTCTTCTTCCGGCAGTATTCTTTTCCTTGGAGCGGCATTTTCTCTTCTAGAGATCATTGAAAGACAGTGTAAAGAACTTCCGCAGTTCCTCATGGTCACCCAGGCACATTAAAGTTTCTGTGACGTGCAATATTCGGACTTCAAATTCAGATATACTAGAGCTTCATATGTTAAAAAAGTTTGCTATATTTTAATCGAAGATTCTAAATTGATATTGACTGTGAACATTAAAACAAGAAAAAACAAACTTTAGAAAAATACCTCAAATAGATATAATCAATACTACTTAGAAAAACATTTAAAAATTCAACCCAACCGCCCTAAAGTTTTTTGATTATTTAGGTCAAATTGACCAATTTACTATTATGGCAATTTGAAGAGTCTCTCCTCAACTTTTACAGCGTTTTCATGATCACGAGACGTAATAACATATATTCCAATGATGTTACTCCCTATGAGAACTATATATCTCGTTTCATTTTTGAATTCAACACCTCATAATTGAAGAAAACTACAATAACAATAAGAGTTTAGTCACACAATCCTTAAAGAAACTCCTTTCAAGCTACAATAACATGGTAAGAATAGTCACGTACTCCAACTAATGGAAAGCAGACACAAAAAGGGAGGGGGGAAAAAAATCGAAATGAGAAGTTGAACTTTATCGTTTCGATTTAGGAGATGAGGGGAAGTCCAGCGATCAACAAATCGCTAGCAAGAACTTGGTTGGCAGCCTCAGAAGGATGAAAACCATCCCAAAATACGTATTCGGATGCATTCTTACAAGTGATAACCGATGACGCGGGGTTGCACAGTATGGAAGTTTCTACCAAGCCTGTTCCACAGCAACCCTTTCTTGTCTCTGTAAATCCTGTAAAATAGACAATGTTACCCGATCAGGTAATTAGTGGAAGGAAAATTAAAAATTTGCTTACTTCAAAGTCTTATTTGGACTATTGAATAGTACTTAGTTATGCATTAAAATGTTTTTGTCGCAAATTATGTTCCCAAGATCACAAAATGGCATATCGTTTAGCCTGAATTTCTTAATGCAACCAGCTAGTCAGAAAACACCTAATTTAAATTAAAACAATTGAAGGATACCATTGAGGTTGAACACGATAATTAGTACAGAGTGAAACCCACATATAAATCACATGTTACACCCGATATTAATGTGTACCCGATATTAATGTGTAGTGATGGATACTACTCATGCACTTAAACATTGCTCATTTTAAGTCCATGTGATTTTCAACTAGTCAACTTTGTAACTCACGTGTAGTAATAGGTTTTTCAGTGTTCCTTCAATTAAAAAATAAATAAAAAAAAGAAAGAAAAGAAAGTTTTGGCGGGGTTAGGCTTTTAGACGCTTTGAAGCAAACGTTCGGCCAACAAGTAACTAAGGAAAAAGACGAGCAAATGCTGAAAATGTCGTACCATGTTCAGCAGGCTTTGTGAGAAGTTCATAAAGAGGTTGGTAGATATCAAAGACAACCAGGGTGAGATTCGACAGCTTATTTTTCACTAGTTGATCAGAAGTGTCGTTGAGTTTTCTGTTGAAGGAAAGGGCCTCACGGTTTAATCTCTCCACGCATTCTTGACTGCCTGATCCGAACAGCGTTATGGCTGTCGGCAAGCACCCGAGAGGTGGCAGTGAAGTAACTCCAATCTTCCTTGCTCCCAATGCATACAAGCCCTGTCTCACAATAATACTCGTCAATTGCTCGTTATTTAACATCACAAAAACTTGCATCTAAATCTAAGGTGTTAGTGAAACTATCCGTCTCTCAACTTGAATCTTTGTTTAGTTATTTATCCATTAGCAGATTAAAAGAAAAATAAAGTATGAAATTCCATGTAACTATAATTAAAATGTGCCTAAACTGGTGACCGTAAAACTAGGACATTTCATGTTTCCTACAAAAACTTTACATGCACCAATCTGAATATAAAATAGAATCGTAAATTTGTTGGACATTGGTCAAAATATCGATGGTGTTAAGTACCAACCATTCATAGAAGGAGAGTCTCATGCTATAGGGTCCACAGATGGGACTGACCTTTTATTAACAGTGGTGTTTAATACAGTGCTCCTAAGAATTTTTCAAAGTAGTTTGTTATAACAACACTCATAATTATCAATTACAAGCAAGAATGAAATTATTTGAATGTTAAAATAAAATGCATGCATGGACATGGAAATTATTAAGAAGTTGAAAATATTATTTAGAGACTTAGAGAGTGACCTCAATGAATTTTACAAAGTTCTGAACAAGAATGTTACTGAATTGATCGGGTGTATAGGCAGTGTTTAGCAAAGGATTGACATAGTAGTTCTGAACAAAGTCACTGCTTCCGGCGCTTATAAGGTATATTCCGCTAGAAAACATCGATGTAGCATTGTCCGACCCGATTTTTTCCACCACCTTTCCTTGGTACTCCTTGTAGTTGTCCAGCTGCTTGCTTAGTGGAATTGCTCGCTACAAAACCAGTGCACTTGTAATCAAAATCTCAGCCAAAAAGATTCAGATTCCACACACACATGTATACATATGTCACAAGGTATTTAGGTTTGTTAACATCAAAATATACAAAAGTTTTCATAAATTTAGGTATAAAAATTTCGGTATCAACTCGTCTGTCCTTCCAATTCAATTTCTCAATTATATGATCAATATTGTTTAACATTTCCTCTATGAAAATAGAAAGAGATAGATTAGTAACGACATCTCTTGTTTTGAACGACACAAAAGGGATATTATATGAATTGAACATAGAATATGGATATGCAATATAATCAACCAGAGCCACTTTGAGGCCCCGGATGAAATGAAAATCCGATAGAATATGTAATTAAAATTTAAAGATCAAGAAATAATCGGAAGTTTGTTTAGAAAATTCGTGTTCACGTTTGAGATTGCAGTAGGTTCATAATAACCGGAAGCAGCTGATGCGAAGTTGGCACCGATCAAGAGATTACTTCCACTAGCTTCCTTGCTAAGATAAGCTGGTTGGTAAGAACTAAATCCAAGAGTCTCGGCTGCGGTTGATTGAAGAAAATGAAAAACAAACAGAAAGAAATTATGAAAACCGGCCATTATACAAAATTACATCCGATGATATAGAAAAAACGAGAAAAAAGAGACCGGAGAAGAATGAATTTCAACGTAAATTACCGATGAGGTCGGTGGCAATCTTTCCATTACAAAACCTTCCGGTTGGCGTGTGATTGAAAAAGTCTCGTCCATAAGGAGCGAAGTTCGCTTTGATAAGAGTGGGACGGTGGTTGTTGTTGCCCACATCCATAACAGAATCTCCAAATATGAATATTGCAGGAACAAGCTGCCCATTAGCCGAAGGCGAAAAGAGAACCAAAGAGAGAAGAGAAAAGGAGGACAGAAAAGAGATCGGAAAAACCATTTTTCTTTGCAATATTTTTAGCTATCAAAACTTAATATTTATATTGTAATAAAACTTCATGTGCTGTTTTGTAAGCGTACTAGTAATAGTTAAACATTGTTCTTGGTCAATTCTTTAGAAATTTACAACCTTGGAAGAAATCGACGGGTAAACTCCAATTTTTCAGCAGAAAAACCCAAAATCGGTGCGTATGGATGGCCTTCCAATTATCTGTTTTCTTAATTTCTAATATGTTGTTACACAAGTGTAGGCAGATTTCAAGTTGGGACACTTTCTTGGTGAAGCCCACGTTCCTGCATGTGTTCAAACAGGAGGCATTCTCTGTTTCTCAACGTGGGCTTCTTTTCTTTTCACCTTAATTTGTTTGATTTCAGTCAAGTTTATTTTTCTTTTTCCAAACAAGAAAAATTTTATTTATTGAAAGAAATTTTATTTATTTTTATTTTTCTTGTAATTTCTATATTTTAACACAGTTTTTTCTTCCGTTGCCTTTTTCCTATTTCAGTCTCCATACATTTACGTGTCCAATAATTTGCATAATTTCCCACTTTTACTTTTTATTTTTCTGTTGAGAGATATTCATTAATTATTTTGTCTTTATTAACACATATATATCTAGTAGCGTCTTGTATTATCCAAATGATTCTCCTCTAATATCGGTCTTATCTCATACCGTGTCAATAATTGTTTTTTCCTTTCATTTATTTTGTCGAATTGTAATTATAACAATTACAAAAAAATTGTTCTCTAAAATGTACCACCTTTGTGTCTAAACATCAAATATGAATGAAATCGAAGGAAGTAGTGTAACTTCCCATGTTCATTAAAAAAAAAAAACTTGAGAATTTTTTATTATGTGATATCAAAAAGCTAACAAATTACCTAATATTGTCGCGAATCATGATAATTTGAATCACGCAAAGCTAAAATACAAAATTACAAATTATAGTTAAATTCAAATTACATATCCTCATCTCAGAAATGAAAATGATCGAACGGAAATAGTTTTCATGGCAAGTGATACACAACATTCTTGCTTATGCAATTTTCATAAGATTATTTTCATAAATGACCCTTGAAATAAACATCATATCTTAAAAGAAATAAAACTTGATTGATACTCGATCAAACATGGTGATTTTCAATATTAACACATGACTTTTAATTTAACACATCACATTACCCTGTTTTTACTATTTCTACATACAACAACAACAAAGCCAACAGCAACATGCCCTTTTCCATCATCATAGCTGGAAGTCAAAAACCAGATAACTTTGTTTATAATTCCATTTTGATTTCTATGATAATAAATCTATAATAACCTGCTGATAATTTTATATCAAAACCGTAAACTTTGGTTAATGTGAAATGGAAAAATCAAAAAGTACTTTATGATCACAAAGTCTAGGATTGTTTTTCCTTTCCAACCTAACTTTGAATTAATGTGTGATTGATTCAAAACTTAAAAAAAAAAAAAAAAAAAAAAGGAGAAAGATGTTCATTTTACCTAGATTACTATGTGTATACAGCTCCACGCAAGAACTTATGTAATCTGATTGCTACTAGCTAGTTAATTACATGTATGAGGCAGAATGTATGTGGCCAAATCATGTTTTTTGATTTTGATTTTTTCCTCAATAACAAAGTTAATTTATATATATTTTTTGTTGCATCTTCTTTGTGTTCATGTTTCATGTTGTGCGCCTACCAAAATTAACGTGTTCATGTTCCATTAACTTAGTTATTTATTTATTTATTTATTTAAATTTTTTAAATTGTTTTATTTTTAAACTTGGAGGTGGGAATACATGAATCCTAAATCTTGTGTTAAAGTCAGATGTAAAATTAGAGTTAGATTGTTTTTGATATATCTTACTTTTACCAAAATTTTATTGGATGAGAAAACAAAATGGTGTTACATATATTTCATGTTTTCCTAGTACTTTTAGGGAGTAACGGAAATTCTTTTTGAGAAATTTGAGCACTTTAAAACTATCACCTTAGTGATTACAGATATAATCTAATAGTAATTCTAAACCCAACTTTACTATAAGGTGAAGAGCCAATTCTCCAACCCTAAGTTAAAAAAAAAAAAAAAAAAAAAAAAAGAGCTCTATCACCTTATGAGACCAAATGAAGAATTGAGGAATAGAAAGGACCAACGAGACAATTCTTATACTTGCATCCTGAACTTTTGACAGGTTGCGCTCTAAATTTAGCCCCTTCATTAACACAAACACACACACACACACACACAAAACTATTATCCTCAAAATTTAAGTATTAAATATAAATACGTTTGATTTAAGAAAAAAGAAGCAAATTATATGTTAAATTTTGACCTTTAATTCAAGTATTAAATTTAATCATATTTTATTATTTAAATTATAAGTTAAATTTTGACCTTAAAATATGCTTGTATTCACTCCCATATAATCATATTTGATTTTCTCGCCCAAAAAAAATTTTATGTTACATTCTGACCTTTAAATATATTTATTTTCACTCCCAATTCAATATATATAAATATATAAAATATATATATTCAAAAAGTAGTAGCAATTTGATTTTCGAACTTTTAGATATTTGGAACTTTTGGATGATGTGTAAGCGACATCATCTTGTCTTGTACGACAAACAACGAGAAATCGTGTTTTCATTCCTGCGGCATGTCGTTCATTTTTTAAATATTTTTGAACATTAGAATGAAGTTTAACGACATCATCTTGTCTTGTACGACAAAAGAACGAGAAATTGTGGTTTCATTCATACGGCATGTCGTTCATTTTACACTGCTGTCCGCCTGTCAAACTTTTAGCTTTTGACAAAAAGACCAAACGGCAAGTCACTGATCAAGGACAAATCCGGCCTCGTTTAATTGTCGTTTGGACAGAAGGCAAAACGACATGTCCCTCTCAAAACGACATCTGTATTTTAATAGAAGGAGGAAAAAAAAAAAGAAAAAGAGCTGGCATGCGCAGTTCATGTGCACTTTTTTTAAATATTATTACTAGTTGAGATACTGCAATGTGTATGCATAGGATTGTAGTTAAAATTTTCATGATTTATAATAAGAATGAAATATGCTAAAAGGAAAATAAAAGAAAACAAATTGAACTTTGAAATTTCAAAAGAAGAGCATAATTACGATATGAAACCAATTACATAGTCCTTATACAAACACCCAGAAATTGCATTATACTTATTCGAAAGCCCCACACACAAAAAGAAAAAAAAAAAAAAAAAAAAGGGAAAAGAAGATAAGAAATTGATTTTGGCACTTTTATAATAAATAATTTTAGGAGATGAGGCCAAGGCCAGCATTGATCAAGACACCAGAAAGGATTTGGTTAGTAGCTTCGGAAGGATGAAAGCTGTCCCAAAATACGTATTCTGTTGCGTTGGTACATGTCCCATGTGCTGTGTACGGATTGCACAGTATGGACGTTTCTATCAAACCTGTCCCACAACACCCTCTCCTTGCCTCCGAAAACCCTGTGTTAAGGATTAAGACAAAAGTTAATTAATTTTTAATCACTTAGATTATGCCCCAAAAAAAAAAAAAAAAAAAAAGAAGTCCAAATTAGACAAGAAAACTTGAAAGGATATATTAAATTGGACCGTTTATCGGATAAACAATGTATTATTTATGGGGACCGGTAAATTTTTTTTTTTCTTAAATTAAGGTTATGCATTTGAGCTAAGCAATTAAAAAACAGAAAAATAATTAAAAAAAAAAGATCATGCATCTGAAGTGTTTCTTGGCCATTATGCTTACACATTTATATCATTGACTTTAGATATGCATGCAGCTTATTTATTTATTTATTTTCATAAAAAAATGGATCAATGGTGTCTTTACATGTCTCCTTGCAACGCTTATACAAGAGTCTATTAGGACCATAAGTGAGATGAAAAGAGCTCTGATCCTCAATCTTCAACAATTAACGATTGTTTCTTGACCATTATGCTTTCAATTTATGTCGTTGACTTTAGATATGAATGCAGTCTTTTTACTAGAAAAAAGGGGATCAATGATGTTTTTACACTCCCTTCTAACATCATACAAGAGTCTATTAGGACCATACATGTGAGATGATAGGAGTCTTAGCCCTAAGTCTTCAATAGCTAACAACCCTCAGACTTTAAGAGCATCTGAACATTGTCTTTTTGCCAAAGACTAGACAAAGTGTGTGCGTGCTAAATCTCAAACCTCAGAGTTAGTAGAAGTGAATACTCTAAAAAGGACTTTTTTGTCATAGTGCTCATTGGACCATTCACCTGTCTGTAATTAGTTTGAAAACAATTGGCCCTTGTTTTGATATTTGTTTTAAACCGTTTTTTTCAACCGTTATTCTGTAGTGTTTTTTTATTTTTTATTTATTTCTTTTCCCCTTCATAAAAGTTTAAAATTTCAATTCAAAAAGTAAATTTAAAACGGAAAATCCAAATGCAATCTTAATCTTCCTAAATTTCAAATGGAAAAACCTATTAGCACTAACCTTTCCTATATCCTCAAATGAGTACTTAAAAAAGAAAAAAAGAAAAAAAAAAAAAAGGTTTTGACCATTTCGAAAAGAAAGCCTTTAAATAATTATACGTACCGTTCTTTGAAGGATTTGTAACAATATCATAGAGAGGTTTGTAAATGTCCAAAACAACCAACTTCAAATCGGAATGGCTGTTTTGCAATCTTTGAGAAACGGAAGTGAGTTTTGCGTTGAAAGATTGAGCATCATGATTTAGCCTCCTTACACATTCATTGTGGCCAGACCCAAAGAGTGTTATGGATGCTGGTAAGCACCCAATTGGTGCAAGTGAGGTCACTCCAATTCTCCTTGCTCCCAAACCATACAATTCCTATAATATTTCACAAAGAGCAATTATGCACATCATAAAAAATTTTATTTTGAATATCATAAATTGTCAAGCGTCTAAATTCTATAGATTCTGTAAAACTATAATGACTACTTTATCTTCTTCTTCTCTTCTTTTTTTCTTTTAAGTAATTTTTTAGTTTTATGACACATCATGAAAATTTTCTTCATAATATAAATAATTTTCATTGCACAAATTACAAAGCCACATTTGTTCGATTTCTTACACATCACGAAAATCATAATTTGTCAAGTGTTGGTGGTGACTCTTCATGACCCATATAGCACTTTTCTTCTTCTTCTCTTTTCTTAGAGAATTTAATAGTAGGGTTTTAAAAATATTTGAAGTAAATAACAAATTTATTAGGTAAATAGAAAATTTACTAGGTAAACACTACATTTATTATGTAAATAATATGTTTATAAGATAAAAATAAATCACTTATCTAATAAATTTACTTCTTTATTCCTTCTTTTTATTGAAGTTTGAATATTAAACTTGACTTTAAAAAAATGAATAATAGAGAGAGGACAACTTAGCTCCCATTTAGCATTTCATTTTTTAATCAACGTTTCAAATTTTTTCGACCGTACTCTTTTTTCTCATAAGTGTACTATTTAGTACTTTCATTTTGATTTAGACTCCATCTCAAATCATGCCCCTCCCCCTCTCTCTCGTCAAATATTACTAATTAAATAAAAAGAAAGTTAAGAGGTGTCCAGATCAAAACAAATAATTGAACTCAACTAAACATAGGATGTACAACACGCATTAGGTCAATCACTAAATCTATTTACTACATACGCGCAGGCAAACAAAATAAAAAAACAATGTTCCGTACAAGGGTAAATATCTATATATCTACCTTTTTTTTTTTTATATCTATATATCGTAGTTATAAAATTTAACATAGTACCATTAATTTCAAGCTATGTAATAATATGGACTAAATTTAAGCTGTTTTTATCAGGAATATTAAGAGAAAGATGCAAAATTGGTAAGAATGAATATAAAAAAAAAAAAAAAAATATATATATATATATTTAGTTGAGAGTTTAAGAGAGACCTGAATAAATTTTTCATAATTTTGCATAAGAATGTTGATAAACTGTTCTGGTGTATACTTGTCGTAAAGCAAGGGATTAATATAATAGTTCTGGACAAAGTCACTGCTTCCAGCACTAATTAGATATATTCCACTTGCAAATAATGAAGTAGCATTGGCTGCCCCAACGATTCCCGCAACTTTTCCCTGGTACTCCTTATAATTATCCAGCTGTTTGCTCAAAGGAATTGTGTGCTACAAAAAACAATTAGTACGGACTAATCATTGTTAGTAACGGAGTCATAAATTTCTATCAGTGGGGGACTTATAATTAAAAAAAAATATTTAATATGATCAAAAGATCAAATTTTTTATGCTTGGTGGAATTTTTAAATTTTTTGAACAAACATGAGTTGAGTGGGGGATTAATAGAAAATTAAATCAATTTTGTGGCAATTCTATTTACAAATAAGTTCGCCGTCTCGTCAAAATAACCGGACGCAGCCGATGCAAAGTTGGCGCCAATTAGGAGGTTTTTTCCTCTAGCTTCTCTACCAAGATAAGCAGGTTGGTAGGAAGTAAAGAGAAGGGCCTCAGCTGAAAACAAAGAAGTTGACAAAATGCCAGAAAAAAAAAAACCATAAATAACCCGAGCATTAGAGAAAGCTACATGATATGATGAGATGAACAAAACGAAGAAAAAAAAATGTAATTCGAGGTAAATTACCAACGAAGTCAGTCGCGAGCTTTCCATTCGAGAACCTTCCGGTTGGCCTATGGTTGAGAAAGTCTCTTCCGTAGGGAGGAAAGTTTGATTTGATGAGGGTGGGAAGGCCGTTGTTATTACCGACATCCACAACCGAGTCGCCAAATATAAAAATCGCCGGAACAAGCTGCCCATAAGCTAAAAATGGCAATGAGAGAATCAAAGAGTACAGAAGAAAAAAGGAAGGCAGAGTAGAGCTTGGGAAATCCATGATTTTGTGTTGTTTCTTTGAGTTTGCCAAAACTAGTTGAAATGTTCACTCGTCGGATATGTGATCAAGATGTGGTGTTGTGGGGAAGGGACAATTGGTTTATTTATAGACCTTGTAGAAAGCAATGTAGCGTCTTGAAAAACACCATTCGGGTTCAAGAATTACGAGTGCACAACATATTTGCATTTATTTATTTATTTTTTACTTTTCTTGTTATCATCATCTTTGAATTGTCCCCATTAGAAATGTTTGCTGGAGTTGCATAGGATTAGTACAGTTCAACTATAATGCTTTCCCCCCCCCCCCCCCCTTCTAAATAGGGAGGTTATATTAATTTCCCCAACTAGATTCTTTAGTATCCCCTATTATAAAAAAAAAAAAAAAAAGAAAAAGAAAAATCCTTCAATTTATATATAGATGTGTTGTAATACTAATACCTCTACTATTTTTTTTAACTCTTATTTTCATATATATATTTATTTATTTATTTTTTAGGAGACAAATGGATGGAGAAATTTATTATTTTTGGTCCATGAATATGAAATTTACTAAATTATACATTTAAGAGGATGGGGGTGAATTTAAATTGAAAATTTAAGCCTAATTTTCATATCAACGTGATACAAATTAATTATTAAACTTCAAAAGTGGTATACAACCTCATTAACACTGAGATGTCGACAGTTTGATTGTCGGCAGCAAATTCTCTTTTGTGGTCGTGGAGGTGATTTTTGGAGCAACACCACATTTAAAATTTTAAAATTCAAATCTATGATTTTAATTGAAAATTTAAGCCTAATTTTCATATCAAAGTGATAGAAATGATTACCAAACTTCAAAAATGGTATACAACCTCATTAATACAGGGGATGTCGGCCGGTGAATATGGGCACCGAAGTCTTTTTGTGGTCACTCGGGCTACCGGTAAGATACTAACATGTTAAGTAACCAGAAGTCACTTGAGTAACTTGTTAGACTACCGATAGTATCTGACTACGGGTCACCAGAGTAACCTGGTGAGATACTAATGGTAATCTGTGCAAATTACTCCATCGAGCACAAAATACCGAATCTAGAAACAACTTTGCAATGCGCTCAAACAAGATCTTTATGCATTTGGAGACCGACAAGACAAGAGCTGTACCTAAATTAGTAATATTATTTTATTTTTCAAAAAATTGAAGGTAAGAAAAAAAAAATGTCCACGTACAAATGATGGGGGAAAAAAATCCACTTTCTAATCAATCTGTAGCATATCCTGAATGCATGAATATTTTTTAAAAGAAAAATATTTTTGTCGTTCAATTTCTTTAAGAATTAGGTTAAGTGTATCACTCATGATAATATCCCAACAAACCTAAATCCTTTTTAGGGGATTATAGTGGATCAGATTGATTAAAGTGCCAGAAAATTCAATGGCAAGTTTTACTATTCCCCTTAAATAATTACTAGTATATTTGAGTTAGTGCGGGAAATGGTAAAACCAAGGGCAACAACGTCCTTTCCATTGTAAAATGAAGCGCTACTTAGTCATTTCTATTTACTAGTTAGCAAGCACACGTGAAAAAAAAAAAAAGGGCCACTGGCGGGTGAAGGGCATGCCATGTGATGAAAGTGACGAATTCACTATGTAAAATGCATCAATTGTGCATAATACACAAATAAAGTAGAGTAAAAAGAAGAAATTGCCACACGATGGGTGTTGGCGGGTTGGAAGATTGGCGGGTTGGAAGATGAGGAAAAGGCATTGTAGAAGTATCTATTTGCACTTTTAAATATTATTATGCATATAACTTTACAGTACATAATATATTATTAGGTAACATATATATACATATATATATAGAAAACTGTAAAGGCCGTAATACAACTGCAACTTATAACAAATAATATATATTCATAGTAATAAAATAAATGGTTTGGTTCATGGAGTGACTTGATGAAATTTCCTATGAGCTGTTCTATAGCTTCTTCGACAGCCTCTTTCAAGTTAGGCATGCTGGTAGAAAAGAGACGCAAGCGATGCTCAACTAAAAATTGTCATTTGTATTTTTATATTACACAACCACCAAATAAAAGAAATAGTCTTCAATTACTGCCATCAAAAGGGAAACTACTACATTGAATATTAAATTTTAAAAATACATGTGTGAAAAATGTGTAAAACAATTTGTTATATGCAATATTGTATTGGCAAATAAATAACTCTCAAATTGAATTGATCATAATGGTTGTGACAAATACATTATATTTGACCAAATGTCAACTCGAATTGATTATTGTTACTATTATTATTTTCTTTTTATGAACAGCTCGAATTGCGATTGTTAACTCTTGCTAACTGTGTCGTATTTTTGTTTTTGTTTTTATTTTTCATTTCAATCCTTAGGATTTGGTGGGACTCAAAATCTTGGCTAATGTAAACGTTCACTAGTCTTGCACAGACTGTAATCTTTTTAAATTGTAACTACAGGCCAATATTGGGGGTGTTTAATTGAGCTTTAATTGTGAATGTTGTGTTTTCTCAAATTATAAAAAGAGTTGTCAATAATGATTTTTTTAACGTGAGATTTAAAACTACTTTTATTTTATTTATTTATTTTATCTAATTGTCCTCTTGAATTTATTTTTCCCAAATATGGCCTTATTTAAAAATTATTTTCTTACATACCTTATTTAATTTTCTGTATAATATTTTTGTTTTGCTACTATTCAAACATGATCGTCTATTTGGTCATTTTAAGGGTTTTTCTTTTCATTTTCTCCTATAATCTTACCCTTTTTCCCTCCAATTTGTCCAATTAAAACTTTTTTTTCCCCAATTATCTCCTCGATTTTTTCCTTATATTTTTTCTGATTTATTTTTTATTTTTATTTTTAACGTTAAATATTATATATTTAACTAGGCCTTATTAAATTGCTTTTTCTTTGTGATGTTTTATTAGTAAAATTATTATTATTTTTTTCACACGTATACATGGAATTATTTGAATGATCTTTTTTAATTTAGAGAGAGAGAGAGAGAGAGAGAGAGAGAGAGGGGGGGGATATGCGATTTATGTTTATTCCATGATTGTGATCCCATGCGCACCGTTGAGGTGCTCATTTTTCTTCTTTTATGTTTTTTGACTCCTTTATTAATTTTATTTTTTGGATTTTTAATATTATTGCCCTAAAATTTGTTGACTTTTGACTGCTTGTCCTAAACTTTTAACTTTAACAATCTATGCTTGAACTTTTTGATTTGTTATAGTGTGCCATAATTACTTACTTTTAATTTGTTAAATTCAGGATTTGAAGTTATAATATTTTAAGATTTGTATTTGATTGGAAAATTTTTAATCAAATATGATATTTTTGGTCATCAAATGAGACATCTGTGGATTGTTCGTCATCAAGTTAACAATAAATTAAGTAAAATAGGATATATTGTAATAGTTAATTAAAAAGCTTGGAGGGCAAATTCTCAAAACTAAAGCAGGGTTAAGTTTTTAAAAATCAACAAGCAAGTTTGAGAGCAGTAGTGTTGAAAACCTTATTCTTTTCCTTTTGTTTCCGTACTCACTATTTTTGTCCCTTTTTTTTTTTTTTTTTTTTTTTTAATGCAAATTCCCCTCTCAACTCCGTTTCTGTTTACTTTCTGTCTATTCTCTTTTATGCAAAGAAAGGGAATAAAATTTCACTTCTCTGTCTCTTTTTAAATTTCTTTTCGAAAGGAAAGAAAATACTTCTCTACTTTTTTTTTTTTTTTTTTTTTGGCTTTAATCATTTGTGTTCTCCTGTTGTTGTTTTAACCTAATTTTTCATTAGTGTTGTCCTATAAATAAGTATGTCCTCTTATAATGAAAACCAAATGTTAATGTTATATGAAGTTGAGCTTTGCCTCAGATTATTTTCTCATTCAATTTTCAGTATTTTGGGTGAATCAATAAAATTTTGAAATTCCTTTCCCGATAGTCTGTTTGAATCAAATTAAGAGTTGTTCTAGTAAATTTGCTTTGATGATGCAAATTAGGAATAGGTATAAATAGTTCATTAATTGGAAGCATAAAATTAATAATAAAAAAAAATTATAGGAGAATAGAAATGTTTAATGTGGAGAAGACGAGTCAAGTACGGACCAAAAAAAATCAGGTAATTCGTTTGTAAAATGGACTATAAATATGACTTCAAATATATACAAATTACAATCACAAAATCTAGTAAGTTATCCAAAACTAACAAAAATCTAGTAACTTATCCAAAACTAACAAATCTCCTAAAATTACAATCGTTTTTCCTAACAAATCTTCTAAAATTACAATTGTTTTTCATAATTTTTTTGGGGGTTTTTTTTTTGGGTTTGCAACTTTACTAAATTGAACATACGTAAGTTTACTTATGCATTCATTTTTTTTCTTTTTTTCTTTTTTTTGAAAGGGACTTACTTATTCATTATTTGAAAGAAAACAGATATTTCTCTTCTAGGGAAAAATATAAAAGTAAGCTCCTGAAGAGAGAATACACCATAACTGCACTTATCAAGTTTAATCAATTGTCAGTAATTTCCCATTGGACAAGGGTGGGTTTCAAGCCCATTACACAATATATATTTTAAAATTCTAAAAATAGGTGTGTGACTACAGAATAATATTTCTTAAAAAAATTTTTTTTCTGTCTTGATATGTAATTTTGTTAATGGGTAAATAAGTAACAATAAATTTATTAAAAGGGTAAAGTAGGTGTGAGACAAGTAAAAGAAGGGGTGCTAATAGACTTCTATAATGTTTAAAGTGGCAAGGAAACAAATAAGTGTGAGATTATTTGTAACGACTCTGCCTCCCTTTGATATGATATTGTCCGCTTTGGGTCTCGTGTTCTCACAATTTGCTCTTGAACTCACCATAAAAGGCTTCATATCATTAGGAGGTGGTCTCTTTACTTATGAACAATTACTTGTATCTATTCTCAAACAATGTGGAATTACACAGCTTATCCAATTTCTTGTAGGGATTGATGACTGTCACATTCTTTAAGGTTGTTTGGTGGGTGAGAAAATGTAGGAGAAGAGAAAAGTGAAACTGGTTTGATGGGAGAAAATATATAATATAGATTATAATTTAGTCGTGGGGTTTTTTTTTAAAATATTTTTTTAAGAGGTATACAAAGTAGTAATTAAAACTAATAATTAATTATAAAATTTTCCCCTGAAGTTTAACTCTTGCAACATTTTGGTCACCGACTTTTAAACATTACATTCGTTCTTCCATACTTTGAAGCCATACCAATTTTGTTACCCTATTGTTAGGGTTTTTTTTTTTTTTTTTTTTTTTTTTTTTTTTAACCAAAAACTCATGGGATGAACACATGATAAGAACAATTAACTCGTGAAGTTTAACTCTTGCAACATTTTGGTCACCAACTTTTAAACATTACATTCCTTCTCCCGAACTTTGAAACCGTACCAATATGTCCCCCTACTGTTAGTTTTTTTTTTTTTTAATTGAAAAACTCATGGGATAAACACATGATTAGAAAAATTAACTTCATACACCCCCCGCTCTTTTTAAAGTGGAAAATCTATTCCCCTGATCTGTGTTTCATTAATAAGGAACGTCCTCTATATGAGTTTATTTATGTTTTATCTTGTATTTCTTATATTTCTTGTAGTTTTAATCAAATAACGTTAAATGTGCATTAAAATATAGGAAAAAAATAGTAATTATGTAGTTAATATCTCAACAACTAATGTTAATGCTTGATATGTGTAATTTCCATCTGTAAAAGTAAACAGAAGAACTAAATTTGTTAACAGAGTAAAGATCAAGGTAAATGGATATTACGTTTTGAAATTCAAGGGGAGGGGTAAAGTGTTACAAGACTTATAATTCAAGGAAAATTGTTGTAATTAATCCTAATTTTGTTAGTAGAAGTTTTAAAACGTGGTGAAAAGTGCAGACAAGAGATTAACAATAGACCTCCTCTTTATTGTATTATTTTTACTTATTATTCTAATTTACAATTCCGCTACCTCAAAGTTCAAATTTTGTTCGTAAAATTTGCTGATAGTTAACGAAAATCTTTCGTATAGTCTTTAAAATTTTTTTTTTCCTTTTCTTTTTGGCTAAATAAATCCTTTACTTTTTTTTTTTTTTGGTAAATAATAAATCCAATCCTTTATTTAGTACATGGCATATACCCATGAAACAGAACAGATGGGTCACGTATAAAGTATTTGACTTACGTAGCAAAAAAAAAAAAAAAAAAAAAAAAAAAAAACCTAAATGTAGTTATGCAAAGAGTCTCTACCATGGTCTGTCATGAGTAGATATGAAATGCATAATGTGTATATATCTTTCTTGGCTTCCTTTTGTATTCCGTCTTTTGGTTCTTTTGTGGCTTTGGCTAGGTTTGAATGCCCACCCCCAATTAAATTAAATTAAAAAAAAAAGGAAAAAAAATCTAGTATACTCATGCTTACTACAAGAAAACAGGGTTTTAGTCACCACAAAGGTATAACGTCATTACAAAAAATCTTTTACCAATGACAAGTCATCGCTAAAAATTTATTAGCAATGAAATGCCATGTCGTCGCTAATATTGAACAAATTAGCGACGACATGTCGTGGCTAAAAAGTTCAAAATGTTGTTGCTAAAGTCGATTTATTTTTTTAATAAACAACATTTAATATTTTGAAATTAGGCAATTAGTGACAACTTTTTCAAAAATATCATCGCTAAAAGTCAATTTTTGTTTTAAAAAATGATTTCGAACTTAAACAATTAGCAACGACTTTTTCAAAAATGTTGTAACATCCCAAATTTAACTTAATGTTGAATAGAATTAAGATGTCTAAGATGGTAAAAAAGTTTCGATATGATTAAGTACAACTAAGGATTTATTTAGTAATGCTTTAGATTACATCTGATATATTAATAACCTAATGATAAAGAAAAGCTAAGTGTGAGTAAGTTATTAGTTGTGATATATAATTTTGTTAATATTTTATTGAGTTTTCTTACAGATGATTATAAAGAGAAATCTCGATGTGTATAAGGTATTAGGTTATGATATTATGATAAATATGAAATTACATAATTGGAAGTATTTTGATAATTAAATTTTATGTTCATATATATTACAATATATTTATATGGATTAGTATGTATTATTGATGTTTAGTTTAAATAAGATTAATTATTGATCACTTTAGTATATATGAGTTTAATACCCGTGCATTGCACGGGGAAGGAAAATAAAAAATTAAAAAAAATTGAGTGTTATATGATAAAAACAGTTGGTTAAGATAAATGTTATAATTATAATAAGTATAATTATTCTCAAAATTTCTCCCAACAGTGAAGATGTAAAATTAAAATGATAATAGTACTAACAATAATAAAAACGAAAACAAAAGCAAAGAAGGAAAAAAATTTTCTGTAGTCATACTCATTTAAAGAAAAAAAAAATAAAACAAAAATAAAGCAGAAAACCAAAAAAAAAAAAAGGAAAAAATCTTTAAACTCAAAAGAATCGGAAAAAATTAACCGTAACAAAACATTATAACAAAATAAAATATATATATATCATTTTATCATTTTTTTACTATTTTAAAACAAATAAAATTTTTTTTATCAAGTTATATACATGTAAAAACTTTAAAAAAAATGATTGTTAAAATATAAACAAAACAAACAAAAAAGGAAAAAAAAATTACATGCAGAATCCTTACAAAAATGGGGTTTTGAAAAATAGAACAAAATAAGCAAAAAAGACACAAAAAAATCGAAATAAAGATAAAAAATTTAAAGTAAAAAATCATTTAAAAATAAAAAAAAGACAAAGTGAGCAAAAATACAATATAATAATAGATCAGAATCTAATATCTAAAATTTAGCGTAAAAAAAAGGTAAAAATAATCTTAAGGGTAAAAAAAAAAAAAAAAACCAACTCTAAATAGAGGTAAAACCGACAACACACTGTAGGAAAACGAAAATGAACTAAAAAAGAGGCGTAAAACGGTAATTATACTGTATGGACAACCAGCAATTTCTGTATAATAGGGGTAAAAATGTCAACTCATTATAGATAAACGAAAACCAACTAAATCAGAGGGACAAAAAAGTCTCTGCAATGTAGATAAAACAGTAAAATATGTGAGGACAAAACTGTCCTTTCACTGTAGATAAGCCAAAATCAGCACATAGGATGAGGGCAAAATCAGTAATTTAATGTAGAAAAAACAACTACTGTATATTACTGTAGAAAAAAACTGTACAGCAAAAGCAACAAAAATTTAAAAAAAATCACTATTTATTAAATAGTGATATATTGCATCATTTTACTGTAGCAAAGTAGCAAAAGTTAAAAAAAAAAAAAAACTGTAGCAAAGCAATAAAAGTTTAAAAAAATACTATTCACTGAACAGTAAAGCAAAACAGCAAAAGTAAAAAAAAAAAAACGCAACAAAGTAGCAAAACTAAAAAAAAAAAAAAAAAAAACCCTATTCAGCGACTTACATTCTTTAGTAAAAAACAACAAACAACAATAGGCAATAAAAAAAAAACAGCAACAACAAGCAAAAAAAAAAAAAAAAACCAGCAGCAAAAAGGAAAAAAAA
>CM046377.1:13651449-13681937 GCA_025413485.1 Ficus microcarpa | reverse complement strand
ATAAAGTTGTTCTCCGTTTTATTTTTTTATTTTTAAAACATCAATTCACATTAATGTAACGGGGCTTGTCATTTTATTGAAGCTGTTGTTGGCTCTTGTAGAGGCACATTAATTCCTGGTCAACCAAATGTGCTGTCCATGCATGTCATTACAAACAATTGGACAAAATCCTGTTCAAGCGTGGTGATTTTTTTTTTTTTTTGGAACATATTCCATTCTATTCAAGATTACTTTTATGGGATTTGACTGGAAAATTTTCTTTATTGTATCGCAAGCTTTGCAGTGCTGATATGGCTAGTTGTTGAGTTATGCAATCCGTTTTACCATAAAAGCAAAAAGAATATTAAAAAGAGAGGGGGGTGGGGGGGGGAGGATTATATGGAGATTAATCATTATCTTTTTTTTTTTTTTTTTCTCTTGCGTTATTGTGTTGTAATTTTAAAAAGAATCGATGAAATCTCTATATGGGTTTAGTGGCTCTTTACGATATCACTATCTACAGATCCTATTAATTTGAGCACTATTTCAAAAATTTCTTAACATAATTTCTCTTATAAAAATTTAAATTTACTTTTTAAATTTATGATCCTTATGACCCATTAGTCTTATGTTCAACGCCTCATGTGAAATGGAAAGTAACTTTCTTATAGATTGATCATGTAACACACTAATTTAACTTTATTTGTAACTAAAGGACTATGTCACTTTACGTGTTAGTGTCAAATATAAAGATATAAAAATTTTTATAAACAATAAATGCAACATTAATAATGTGAGTGTTACATGTCATTATCCTAATATTATATAGTCAATTGTTTCTTATAATAGCATCTGGTAAAAGATTACTCCAATATAATCCAACTTTCCCGATATCCCATGTTCTTCTTTATGCCTTGAGGTGCATTTATTGATTAAGCCGATGATGTTCATTATAATTTGTTTCTAACTTACCAAACATTATATATATATATAATCGTTAAAATTACGACATATGAAACATATAAATATATATTAAAATTTTTATATATTTATTCTACAAATATAAATGTCAAAGTTTTAAATGATATAATATTTTTTTACACTGGTTTAATAAAAATATTTTTTGACACAAATGTTAGGCTATCATAGCAAAATTGAAAGTAAATACATTTTTAAAAATATATTTTTATGGGGATAAATTTCATTTACAAAGTAAATCCATATAAAAGAGTTTAAAAGAAATAAAAAAAAAAAAGAATAAAAAAAGATAAATTTAGAAAAAGTTATTAAAGGAAAAAAAAAAGACAAATCAAGAAAAAGTAAAAAGAGAGAGAGAGAGAGAGAGATCATTATAAAAATAATAATTTAACTAAATTTTTTAATAATATTTGTCGTGAACTTCACTCTTTTAATATATATTACAAAAATGATATTCGATATATATATATATATATATATTTTGCTGAAATGATAACATATATTTAATTAAAACGTCATTTGTATCATAATAGTATTTAAATAATTTTTTATTATTCTATTAAAAACTACATACTTTTTTGTTGTTTGTTGATGCATAGGACATTTGGGTTACAAAAATATTTTTTTCAAACCCCATTTTTTTGAAATCCCATTAGATTCATGCTCGACTCGATAAATTAAAAACGACTTGCACATCTATTACATAACAATTAAAGATTGATGATAGGTACAAGTTGTCACTGGATACAATCTTTTTAACTTAGCCTCCGTTTGGTAGGTTAACTTAGCCTCTGTTTGGTAGGAAGAAAAGGAAAATTATGATGGAAAGAAAATTGTAAGGTTTAGTTGTTTAGTATGAGAAAGTGAAAAAAAAAAAAAAAAATCATTTTTCTTTTTCTTGTTTGGTATTGTAAGTAAAACCAAAAGAATGGAAAAATTGCTTATATTACAATTACTATTATGCCCTTACATCACAACCCAACCAAAACACATTCAAAATGCAACATAAAATTTTACTTCAACCACTTGTCAAAGTTTCAAACACAACAAAATAGTAGCTGCTTAGCGTACATTCACTGCTATACATATTACATAAATGGTCTTATTTTTTGGCTAGAATTTTGATAGATAACAAGGGTAATTGTGTAATTTTCACTTCACTATGTTGTTCTCAAAGTTTTCCGTCATAAAATCCTTCCATATTTGGGAAGATATATTTTGTGGGCCCACCCTCATATTATTTCTTTCACTTTTCCATTTCATCCAAATTTCCTTCTTACCAAACACCCCTAATTATCCTTTTCCATCCTAAAATCTCTCTTACATTTTCTTTCCATCCTATTTTCCACCCTACCAAACATAATAAAAAAAATAGAAAATTTGAACTTTACTTCTTTTAATAAGGTCAGACATATAATATTACTATCAATTAACCGGACATCCGACAGAAGGGAGAGAAAGGAAAGGAGAGATAATACAACAGGAAAAGTTGTATCATAGTTCACTTTCTCTCCAATCAGGATCTTTCATTTTCATATCGAACGACTCCAAAGGGGCTGCTATTTTTGTCCATAACGGAGGTGTCCGATAAGAGATAAGAGCTTAGTTATATACACACATATATATATTTATAGAAGTTAGTTTATTTAAGAGAGAGAGATAAAGGACTTTGCCACCTTCTATTATGCGTGTACTATCGGTTCTCTTACTATCAATTTATGTGGGCCCCACCTTAATTTTGTTGTTTTCTTTGTAAAGATTAAGCGGTTCTACGTAGGCGGAGTTCTGCGGAGCTATAATTATTCTGGAGCCATTTAGCAACCATGTTGATGGTTTAATACTCCACAATCTTCTTTTATGCACCAATGAGTTGTGTACTTTTGTGAAGAAAATCTGAATCCAATCTTTTGAGAACAAAAATAAGTCTTTCCGTCTCGTTAATAGATCCCAAGATTTCCTGCATGGTAAAATAGACAAATGATGAAAGATATTAGAAAAGAGATGATATCAATTATAAGCTTTTTTTTTTTTCTTCATAAAAAAAATTATTAAAACAACGTAACATATGGTACAATATTTAGGTAGTTGAAGATTTCTAGTAAACTAGTTAATAGCAGTTAATGTTTTTATTTGTATTTTTTTTCCCTTTGGTTTCTCACGTCCATTGAGCCTCTATGCCTTGTTCTTTTGTATATTGTCATAATATGAACATCGGTTTTCGTTCATGGGTTCATGTTATTGATAGAGAAAAAAAAAAAAACAAAAACAAAATCAAAGTAAATAAAAACCTAATCCAAAATCAAAGTAAAATAAATACTAAAATAAAATCCAACAACACAATTGTTGAAGTCAAATTTCGTATCTCATTGTTACTATACACATGTAAATTTGAATCGCCCGACTACCAAAAAAAAATGAGTCAAAATGACTCCCCGATAGGTAAATCGACTCATCAAATCGCTAGTCTCACGAAGATCTTGCAACCTTCTTCGGTGAGGATTTTATTAGTATGTAATGCCCCAACTTTTAACTAATATTATTACTATAAATAACACGTTAGAAATCAATAATGCTAGCATGATTATATTATAATTAATTAATTCTAATGTTAGTTGAGTTATTTTTTACAGATTAACTCGATAAGAACTCGATGTGCAAGAACGAGTTTATACCATTTAATGAAAAGTTGTAATATTATATTTTAATTTGATGATTTGCTAAATGATGATATGATCATGATGTGATGTATTTTATGTTATAACATATGGAATTAAGTATATAAGGAATATTATAAGTTTCCTTAATATTTCGTTTTTCAACAAAAGACTTTACGTTACGTTAATTTCCAACTCAATTATGAACCTCTCAACATCTAAAATTATTTCTCTAATTCAGAAACTTAAAGAACATTCCGTAAGCTTTCCAACTTGGGCAAATCCAAAATCGGAGTAAAAAATTATGGCCAGTATACTATCCAGATAACTACTAGTCACCAACTAGTTTATTATGTATAAGTATAGGCGCAAAAATTTTAGAAGTTGACGTAACTTTTTCCTTCTTCTCCCACACATTTTCACACCCCAATGACACGATACACCACCTATTAAGAGACAATTAGATAAAAAATTATATCCCAACTAATCCCAAATTAAACTCTTAATTTTAAAAGTGTTATAAGTCAACATCATTGTTTTCAACTCTTGCTCTCTCCCTCTATCTAACGCTATTCTCCCTCTCTCTCTCTCTTTCCCTTCAATTCTCTCACATTTAAGAATACCACAAGAAAACTCCATTGAGTAGTCACCAAACCTATTCTCTTAATCCCTTGATATTTCTCAATTATTGGGGCGGCAATAAAAGATTTGCCGCTGAATGATTTCTTCCTTCTTTCATATGTGTTTTGGGATTTCATTATGGAGGAATTGAGTAATTTCTTTATGGTTTTTTTGTGTTGGTTGAAGGATGATGAGAGGGGAGGGCATGAACGTATATTTGAGTGAGGTTGTATGATTGATTGATGATGTTTAATTATTTAAGAATATGTTAGGTTTTTATTGGTAGAATGGTTTCGTTGATTAGAGAATTTTAGGGTAAAGTTTTTCATCTCTCATTCATGATTTTGTTGGAGTGGTGATTTAATGATTTTATGTGTTAGAAATATGCCTTAGGGCTATATTTTGTGTGTATATTAGTCATGTACATTTTGACGATGATTTTCCATTTTTGATTTTTTTGTTTTGGGTAAAATTTTTGGATTTGGACAAACGGACTCTGTTTTTGGTACAACTGGTATCATTGGAACGCTTTGGATGTCTACTTTTATTTGAATTTGGCTTCATATTCTTTGAAGATTTATGTGAATTTTTAGGACTTTGCAAAGGGGTAGAGGTCCGACTACAAGTTTTTATAAAGTTTTGCAATAAAAATTCAAAACTATTTTTGAGAGTCCAAACGTATTCTATTTTTAACGAGTTAGGTATTGTTAGAAAGCTGCAAATGTCTATTTTCTTTTGACAATAGCTTTAGGCCATTTGGAGTCTTGTATGAATTCTTATGATTTTTCAAAGAGATAGAGGTCTACCTATCAATTTTTGTAAAGTTTTGTAATTTTGTGTAATTATTGGATTTTTGTATTTTTGACATTATTGGATGATGAAATAGGCTTTTTAGGCACTGTTTTAGGCTTCGTTTGGCGACACATTTGAAGATGGTATTTAAGAGATTAGAGATGGTTTGAGTTTTGTAAATGTGCATTTGTTGAAAATAAACTATTTGAAGTAAAAAAAAATATAAAAACTTAAAATATGTTTTAAAAAATAGCAATATGATTCTTGTTTCATTCCTCTCAAAATTCTATGCAATTTGAAAAAAAAAATAATCTTATTTCGACTTAAAATCATAAAGTTATGGACTTTTAAAATTTGAGTTTTTTTTTTTAAATATTTGAAAAAGTGAATAGAAAAATTGGAGGGAAAGAACAAAAAAACTTTTACAAACATAGTTTCCAAATGTGTCCCCAAACGGAGCCTTAATATATGGATGTGTTTGATAAATTATTATATCCTTTTGATAATTTTATTATATCTATTTATTTATGACATGAATGGTTATAAAGGCGAGCATCCAAGATCTCTATCATGTGTCACCATCAGAAAATTTTAAAAAGATTAAGTAAGGTGTTTATTTAAGTACACTCTCACTTATAATATGAATTAAAGAATTGAGAAGTTTATATTTTTAATGTTGATGACAATGTTATGATATTTTTAATATGTCTATTATGATGATGTTTTGTTGAAAAATATTTACAGATAAAAATATATATATTTTTATGTTTTAAAATAGTATTGTACACCCTTAATGATGATGGTGACCGATGAGCAAACTATTCATTACAGTTGGTTTAAGATTTGTTGTCCCACTTTTTTCATGACTAGTGCACTATGATGGAACAATGCTGAGCCAATATATGATGGTTTAAAGTTAAAATTTTTTAGATATTTATAGTTATGATGACTTTTATGATGATGATGATGAAAAACAAAAAAAAAATGTTTATTTGTATTTTTAAGATTTAAGTGTCTTACTAATCCCTTATTTATATAAGTTAATTTATATTGCAAATAAAGAAAAAGGGTTGGATATAGCAATGGAGAAGTTTGGAGCAAAAGAGAGATGATGTGTGATTGGAAAATAGGGGAAACGATCATGGATGGACATGTTTATTTTAAATAAAATTTTGAGATTTTGATTTATAATTATTTTGATTAAAAGATGATTATAGATTTTCTTAAATTTATTTCGTGATATAGATTATAAAACTTATATTAATTATGGAAGTTATTTTGATAAGAAAAAAAAATTTTCCTAGAATTTTCTAAAGTTTTCTAAATAAATTTTCCGACAATTCAAGAATATTATGTCAAATTAATTTATTTTTTGCATGTTTAATAAAATATGAATGTTAAAAAGAGATGTCAACTGTAATTGTATGTGAGTGGTCGTTACATGGTATCTCATGGAGAAGAATCTACCGAGTAAGGTGGGGAAAATTTTGAGAATTCATTTGGTGATTGAGAAGAAGCAAAATTGGGAATTGTATATGTTTTTTCCCCCAATTTATGTGTGGAGTAAAAGAATGTTTATTTTGTAAATATAGACTAAATTTTATTGGAGTTTGACTAGGACTCATGTAAAAAAAGTTAAACAAATTAAAATATAATTGATTAAGGAAAAGCAAATGCTGTTAACCACCTTTTTTTTTTTAAGGGAAATTATCATTTAAATTAAAATTGAATACAAATATCAATATCAAAGATGAAATAACTTTATGATATAAGATACATAACCTTCAACTAACATCGATTCTATTAGTAAAATCTGCTGAAACTCATTGAGAAGGACATATGCCGAAACCCGATAATGGGAAAATTTCTTGAATTGCTAGGCAATCTTATAATCGAGAATGTATAAATCTCTTTTTTTTAAAAATCTACAATTGATGGAATATTCTGATTGATCGAAAGACAGTCATTCGCAGTACATAGACCGCAACAAACTCTGTATAGCCTTAATACCAACGGAACCGTAGACATATATCGCTAGAAAACAACTTAAGTGGAATATACATACAAAAACAAATTGGAGGTGGGAGAACTACCTCTTTCATTACAAAACTAAAACTTAAACACAAAAACAAAGCATTAATTTAAAATAACATCATCCACAAAATTCTTACCCCACATGGAACAACCACTTCACCACACACCACAGCTCAAAGGAAATCAATCGATTTGTTTGAAGGTAAGAGATCGCCGCATCAACTATCTAATCACCAAGGCCTCGCCGGGTCTTAAATCGCTGGAAGCTTACCGGTTAGATCTAATCGAGAAACTCCTAATTAGGACCCTCCGACTCTATCTCCACCAAGATCTTCAAACTACCAATTACTTTTACCAGCCACGGTAGCAGTGGCAACGAAAGTTCTACATAAAACGAAACCATAGTTTATGAAAAATTTAAAAGAAAAAAGGAAACCATATTGTTTACCCATTTCCAAGAACATTGAAAGGTTTTTCTTGTTGTTCTTTCTCACGATCTTATTTTATTCTTTCTATATTGGGTTTTGCCTCTAAAATATTAAAGCAAATTATGGGTTCTCGAGTGTTTTTATGAATTCAAAAGATAAAAAAAATTTTTAGCCGATGGACACCTTTTTTCAAGGTAAAACTTGTCAAATATCAAGAAGTATGATTAATGATAAAATCTCAATGAGGATCCATAAATATATGACTACTATAAGTATTACCATAAATCTAAGGCCTGTTTGGAGTCATATTTGGAAAAGTATTTTTCAAACATGGTTTTGTCATTTTTCTCTAATTTTATTATTCACTTTTTTAAATATTTTCAAAAAATTTAAGTTTTAAAATTCCATAACTTTATCATTTGAAGTCAAAATAAGATTTTTTTTTTTTCCAAATTATATAGAATTTCGAAAGGAATAAAACAAGATCCATATTGTTAATTTTTTTCCGAACATATATCAAATTTTTATATTTTTTTCACTTCAAACAAGTCATTTTCATCAAACATATATTTCTAAAATTTAAATAATCTCTAACTTCCAAAATACTATCTTCAAATGTAACCCTAAACGAGTAAAAATCACAATTAATTCTAACAATTGCACCCATATACTCACCATTGACCTATCTTAAGACCACTCCAAAAAAAAAAAAAAATGAAAAACCAATGGTGGGGATCCATTGGTACGACACGAGGTCGAAATGCAAACAAAATGTTGTTGTTATATAATTAGTAGTTCCGATATTACTACAGTAAATACATTTTCAAATTGATGTAGTTAATACAAATTTTTTTTTTTTAACTGTGACATATAGTCGAAATATAGTTTCGTTTGGAATTTTTTGTTTTGTTTATTACATGAATTTGCAGGTAAATTTGCTAAATAAATTGCCTTTATGATAAATTGCTTTAATAAGACTTGCTTTCATTGATTTAAAACGTGGCTTACTATAAACCATTGTACGCAACAAAAGTGAGCTTTCTTCTTCTTCTTCTTCTTCTTCTTCTTCTTTATTAAATAAAAAAAAAATGAAAGTGAGCTTTCTCTCTGGCTGGATAAAATAAAAAGTGGCTTACCTTTGGTATAATAATAATAATAATAATAACAATAATAATAATGTAAAAGAAAGAGTGGCTTACCAGTTACCAAATGTGGCATACTATTTTGTCTTTCTTTCTTGCTTTGTTGTTCTATAATTTTTCCACGTCAAAAAACAACTTTCCCGACTACATTTTAAAATTCTATATCATTTTTTATATTACAATTTATTTTTGACTCACATTTTAACCAAATATACATTTTAATTCTAATTTATAATATCCCAACTTCAATCATAGTTCCAAACAGATCTTAACACAATCGTTGTTCAAAGAAAAAGCCGAAATGATCGTAAACACTAGGGAGAGTAGCTCAACCAAGTATGGGGGCAAGTTTTTTATTTTTTTAGTCCAACGACATGTTTTAGTCACAATGACAGCTAAGTAAAAGAAGAAACGACATGCCGTTTCAAAGTAGACGACAGGAAATCGGATCCTCCTTTTACACAACTTTTGTCTAATTGTAATAGACTCTCTTTCTCTCTCTAACAGGACTCTCTCTCTATCTATCCGTGACTGTCTCTCCCTCGCTCTCTGAGCTTCAAAAATCAGGGACGAAATGTTGAGGGCTTCACATCTTCCGCCATTGGCAACTCCAGCTCTCTCCGTTCTGAGATTCTACGTTCTCATTTCTTCTCAAGTTCACTTCTTTTCGCCTTCAAACCTTCGCAGAGTCTTTTCTCTAATTGTCACTTCTGTCCTCTCCTTTCGGCTTCAAGCGCTTAACTCCCATGGCGGATTTTCCTTCTCCCAAAGCCTCAGTTACGCCGGGAAACTTCCTTTCTTTCATTTTGCGGGAATTCGATTTCATGAATTTCAGGCCTAAACGAACAAATTATTCGGAGAAACCAACGTTTTTGTTTTCGTTGAGTCCAAGGACTTTTTTTTTTTTTTTTTTGGAGAGAGAAACTCTATTCGGATGACACTGAGGGATGTATGCAAAAAATGGCAATTTTGGCCGATGTTTTTAATAATTCTCCCTAATTTTGTTGAATTAAAACCCGTTTTCAAACATTCGAAAATTAATAATTTACATTATTGAAAATTGACAAATTAGGCGTAACTGGTAATATCAATAATTAAATAAGTAATGACATAACAAATATCAATCAAAGATTTATCAAAGTTGATTTAAATGTAGGGCATTTACTAAAAAAATAAGCTTTAAAAAGTGTTATCCATCTCAAATTTCTCAAAGAGTTGAGGCTAATTGAACTTGCTAGTGGTTTCATAGTCAGGATAAAAATTTGACCCCGATTAAAGTATTACTGATTGAGTGGATATTTATTGCAAGACCAGTAATCAATAAGTTATTTTGTGTTATTATTGCTCGTTTTCTTTTCAATGACTGATTCAGATGTTTCTAGGGTAATTCATAATAAATAATTAGATAAATTTATCTGATCTTAGTGCTAGACATTTTGAGATTTGATGATCTTCGGTAATGATTTATTTGTTTTTGGTTTCTTTTCAAATTTGATGGCTTATTAAGTTGATGAGGTTGTGATTTTTGACTTTACATTGTCTGTTCTTCTTGTCGCCTCCCAAAGAACGGGGCCGTCCCATGTAATTTGGATGGTAAACGATGCTGTTGTGCCTTATTGTCTTTATTTGATTAATCGGCTTCTATTGTTACGGCTATAAAGTTCACGTGTTAGTAGCTATCCTCTTAAATTTTGTTACTAGTTTTTGTCACTTAGACTCATGGCTGTCTTCTTCATGAGTTTGTCTAATATCAATATCGGTGATATGACGAGGTGGGACCAGATTTTAATAAGAATTTGACAAAAGTGAACTGACTAAAAAAAAGTTGGGAATTGTCGGACAATTCTAAAAGGACAACAAAATAAATAAATAACAAAGGCCTTTGACTAAAAGTAGGGCATTGTCTAAAAGCTCAATCTCTCCGTCCACGTGTAAGGCACGAAATGTAAGAATCTCCTTCCACGTAAGAATCTTAATTAATAAATTTGCTTAATATAACACAAAACTCCATGTCTTGAGTTTCTTCACTCTTAGGAGTTTTCCTCCACTTCCTCCACTTTCCTCCACTTCGCTGGCAACGGAAGCTCCACTTCGCTAGCAACGGCTTCTTCCCCTAGAGACAGCAGCGACGATAGCTGAAAACCATAGCTGCAACAGCTGATTTGGTATAGATTTAAGATTTCTGTAAGTTTAAATCAATTTCCTTTTTTTAAAAGCAATTTCCTAGCTTATTACTCGTAAGAATCGTTAATAAAAAAGTCACAGCATCCTGCATACATACAAATATACACACGTATGTGCATGTATATATCATACATATATAAGTGTTTCGGTGTGTGTACATATATAATATGGTTCTCTAATCTTGAACTCAAAGGAGTTTGAACAAACCTATATGCTTATCTTTGAGTTTTTGCCATATGTGTTGAATTCTTATTTGAATCTCCTCGATTTATCCTCTCACTTTGGTGCAGCAATCGTTGGAACTATTATTATTATTATTTTAGTGGAATCAACCAACTTCCGCAATGTCGAGATACAAATTTGAAGCATTGGTTGACGAAGCCGTACGTCGTCTTGCCGAGGATTTTCCGGTCATGACGGGGGACAAGAAATCCGAAGTCGATCGTCGTCAAAATTTTATCAAGAGAAGGAGGACACCGAAGGCCCGGAAAAACTCCTCCACTTGGACTACTGATTTGGGTGGTGTACTACGTCTACTTGGACAAGGAAGAGCAAGTGCACTAGACATGTCCATCAGAAAGCTGAAGGATCTAATCCGGGACAAGGGTGGTTACGCCTTGAAGCTTATTATTGAGAAGAAACTGTACAAAACCGATGTGGATGAGGGCCAGTATCGGCTTTCAATGCCGTTGAAGCAGATTCTCTCCGACGATTTTCTCAACCGAGATGAGAAGATGATTCTCAACAGATCAACCAAAAAAGGCGGCCTCAAGAATGGCCTCGTTGTCAGGTTCATCGGTCCTTGTCGTGAAGAAACGACAATGGTGTTGAAGAAGAGGAACTTCACTCGAAGCAGTTCTTATGTGCTGATCAAGAACTGGCACAAGATTGCCGTGAAAAATGAGCTGAAGAAGGGCGACACTGTCCAGGTCTGGTTCTTCAGGGTCAACAAATGTCCTTGCTTTGCCTTGGTGAAGCCTTGATACGGCCCAATAGACCTTTTTTATTCCCTAAACTACTGTGTACTACTGCCGTGTACTACCCTTACACGGTTCCCATCTCCCGTATAATGATAAACTATTTCCCTTTTTTTTTTTTCTTTTTTTTTTTTTTCCTGAGTTAGTTTTGCTTTTTTCTTCTTCTACCTTCGTGTTTTGTCAGCTCTTGTTATTATCTGCATCTATTAGTTAAATTATCAATTGAGATATTGACCATAATTGATTATGTTAATAATTTGATGCTGATGCACTATTAATATAATTAATCATGCATTTAAAGAAAACCATGGAGTGTCCAGCCGATCTAACAGCAAACAATAGAGTGACTAAACACTTCCAGAGGCTACTTTTAGACCTGAGAAGTCAAAAGCAGACGCACCCTATGCTTGGTTGCAATGACCCTTGACCTACTCCTATGCCGTAAAATTTTTCTTGCCCCATTGCTGCTCTTTGATGAATCCTTGCCATTGGATCTGACATATAGAGAACAAAAAAGTCAAACTAAATTACAATTGAAGAGTTCAGATTTAGGTCCCATTTGAGGTAAAATTCATGGTCATCAATTTTGTTGCTTAAACTCACACTGTGTTTTTATTGTTCTTTAGTTTTTTGTTTGTTTTGTTTTTGCTTGAGAACTAGCAAAATTCTAAGTTTGTGGTGTTTGATATAATGATTTTATCGATCTTTATTCTTTGGCATTTTGTTGGTTTTTGAGCACTTGTTTTTATAAGTCCGAAATGTTATAAATTTGAATGAATACGTGCAAAACGAAATATGGAACCATCTAGTTGTTCCTTCTAAATCATGCCTTCTCTCATTTTTTTTTATTTTATAAAAGAAAAATAAAATTAACTAAATGAGAGTCTTTATTCATAAATGATTTAGTTAAAAAAAAAAAAAAAGAAATGCTATAACATTGAATTACATCTAACACCATACAATGATAGGTTTTTTTCCATGAGAATGATCGCAAACAATAGAGGAACAATTAGAAAAAGTTATGAAATGACCGATTGGTCGTTCCTTTCTATTTTAAAAATAAGAATAATACTGGAACAATTAGGAACAGCTATTGTAATTCTACATGGTCGTTCGGAACTTACGTTGGTCGTTCCATCTGAATCATCTTCAACCTTCATCCAACAAATCCATTTATATTTTCCACAAATTTTGATTTTTAGGCTAGTCTCGTTTGGTGAATGAGTTTAAATTTTTCATCCCAATTTTTTTTTTCTGAAAAGTTAATAAAAATTATAACTAACTCAAACTTAAAAATTTTAACTTAAATTGTTTCATCAAACAGATATACATATACACTTCAAAATAGGCCTCTAAACAACTATCTTATAAACAATATTTAAAGTGATTATAAATCTTCAGAAAATTATAAATCTTCGAAACGTTTTTCTCTAATTTCTTTCTTTCTCCTCCTTGGTTGTCGTTCTCCTCCTCTGTTGGTAAATGGTAATGGGAGGCTCTCTAATTTCTTCTTTCTCCTTCTCCTTGGTTGTCGTTCTCCTCCTCTATTGGTGGCCATCGTATTTGATTTTTTTTTTTTTAACCTAATTAAAATAGTCTTATCTATTTTTTTTTTTTAAAGATTTGCTAATTAAAAATTTTTGGACAAATAAGAGAGAGTGAATAGATTATTTAGCAAAAACCTCCATTTTCCAATAGATTATTTTGCTAATTCACGGCCATTTTCCAATAGATTATTTAGCAATTCCAATAGATTATTTTGCTAATTCAGCAAAAAAAAAAAAAAAAAACAAAAAAAAAGACTCTTATTATAAAATTTTTTTGATTGAAAAGCCACTGCATCCCTCCACACACACACACAAACACACATGCATGTATACATGTTCACATGTTTTTTAATACGGGTTTTCAGATATTGCCATGAAAAAATGGGCTGAAGAATGGCGACACTGTCTTGTCCAGGTCTGGTTCTTCAACTACCCCTAAACTGGTTCTTCAACTCCCCCTAAACTACCCTTACACGGTCCTCCTCCCCCCGTATAATGATAACTTTTTTTCTTTTCTTTTACTGTTATTTATCTTTGAAGATAAAACACTAATATTTATCACTTGAGTTGACTGTGCTTTCTTGACTCTCAGCTCTGACTATCATATGTCACATGACTATCATATGTCACATGGGTCTACTATCTGTTCTATTCCTTGCTCTCTTCAGGCTTCCTTCTGATTTTATATTTATATATATTCTGCTGTTTTAGAACTCACAAGGAGGTTGCGCCTGTGGCTTCCTCTGCTTTGAGTTCTTTTCTCTCTTTATTTTGCTTCTGCACATCTGCATTGACTTATACGCGATCCCGTCGTCACAATCTGAGTTTGCTTCTTCTTCTTCGTGTTATTAGTTTTAGGGAGTTTGGCTGGAAATGATATACACAAATTATCAACATGTGATGCACTATTAATATAGCTCATTATAAACTGTTGCATTTCCTTCTCTCTGAGGAAAAAACGTACGTTTTTTTAGGTCTTTGTGCATGCGTGTGTTTGTCTCTGTCGATGGAGATTTGGAACGAAGACTACTGCTTGGCATACTGAATGTCAAGTAATGTCGTCAAGGGTAGGATTTCATTTGGCATGGATTAAAATTTTGCTTCAAAATTAAACAACGATCTTTGGACTTTTTACTCCCAAAGGCCAAAACCATAAATTTTTTTCCCCGTCAATACACACACATATATAATTTTAACATTGGTTGTCCTCTTCGGCACGTTAGTACTACCCCCAATGCCTCCTAAATCATAAT
The DNA here is from genome assembly GCA_025413485.1 of Ficus microcarpa. Lineage (NCBI taxonomy): Eukaryota > Viridiplantae > Streptophyta > Magnoliopsida > Rosales > Moraceae > Ficus > Ficus microcarpa. Next base: position 13,667,348 of record CM046377.1, on the reverse strand, counting down.
ATATGAATATCCCAAAAAAACCCAAGTATTCATGTAAATAAATTAGTTTGGGGGTGTAGGTCTATGAGGTGCAAGGTGTGCTTAGGGTGATTTCAGTTTAAAATTTTCTTTTTTCACCCATCCTTTACTATAACCTTACGTTACAAGCCGTACGTACAAAGTCCTATTAATCTACAATGTTACGCTTTAACCTACATTAGTGGAGAGCAACATTAAATTGGGCCTACGGTAGTTTTTAAGTTCGCAATAAGTCCATGAACTTCCTTAATGCATAAATCAATCTGATGTTTGATCGGTTGGGTAGTTTGGGTCTTCACACACAAATGAGAGTCTTGAGTGGATTTGTGCTAGTATTAAGTGTTGAAATTCTCATAATAGTTGATTTTCCTTTCGAGCTTTAAGACATTTGTAGATTTTAAGGTAAAATTCAGGTCGTCAATTTTGTCACACTGTGTAATACGCACAAAACGGAAGAACGACCACAAAATTATTATGGAGCGACCTTCTCTCATTTTTTTTAATATAAAAAAAAAAAAACAAAATTAAAATTGGACAAAGTTGGGAGGGGGGGATCAAAGAAACACGTGTATAAGGGAAAAGCGAAGTTCACAGGCACTTGCATACATCCAATTCGCTTATTTTTTTTAATTTAAAAAAGCAAAAGATATTTTGCCATCTGGAGTTTATTTAATTTTTATTTTGCTATTTGGTGAAAACTCCAGTCCAAAACCAGTGTTCTGGCAAGGAGAAAGGCACTGAAGCACTGAAGGCACTGTAACTTTTAGGGTTCTGAGACATAATGTTATTAACTAGGATTTGAGACAATGTGAAATTTGAAAAAAAAAAAAAAGAAGGCAATTAATAACGTGAATATATATATTTTTTTTTCATTAAAAAAAAAATGTAACCATCCACAGTACTGTTGAATAAAATATGGGCCGGGTTGAACGATCCCACCGAATAAAATATGGGGCGGGCCGGGGCGGGCCTGGCCGGGCCTTCCGTCCTTATTTTTCCGGGTGGTGTCCAAATTACTGTACATGGATGATATACGATGTTCCCGGGTGATGTTATCAAAAATAGACGGATGAGGATATAGGATGAGGATATACATCCCGGGTGATGTAAATAAACAACTATTGATAACTGTTTTCCTTGGTAGAAAGGTCCCAAAGGGGGTGACAGAAAGGACAGAAAGGGGAGGGGAGGAGGGGAGGAGAAGAGAGAGAGAGGAGAGAGAGAGAAGAAGAGTGAGAGAAAGAGAGGAGAGAGAGAAGAAGAGAGACTCTCGGGTAGAGAGAGAGAGAAGGGTCCCACCAAGGAGGAGAAGAGAGTTGGGTAGAGAGAGAGAGAAGGAGAGGAGATTCGGGTAGAGAGAGAGAGTTGAGTCCCACCAAGGAAGTGAGAGAGAGGAGAGAGAGAGAGAAGAAGAGGGTAGAGAGAGAGAGAGAAGAAAGTGAGGAAAGGGGAGGAGAAAGGAGGAGAAGAGAGAAAGAGAGGAGAGAGAGAGAAGAAGAGTTTCCGGTAGAGAGAGAGAAGGGTCCCACCAAGGAGGAGAAGAGAGATTCGGGTAGAGAGAGAGAGAAGAAGAGTTGAAGAAAGAGAGGAGAGAGAGAAGAAGAGTTTCGGGTAGAGAGAGAGAGAAGGGTCCCACCAAGGAGGAGAAGAGAGATTCGGGTAGAGAGAGAGAAGAAGAAAAGAGAGAAAGAGAGGAGAGAGAGAGAAGAAGAGTTGAAGAGTTGAAAGAGAGGAGAGAGAGAGAAGAAGAGTTTCGGGTAGAGAGAGAGAGAAGGGTCCCACCAAGGAGGAGGAGAAGAGAGATTCGGGTAGAGAGAGAGAGAGAAGAAGAAAAGAGAGAGAGGAGAGAGAGAGAGAAGAAGAGTTTCGGGTAGAGAGAGAGAAGGGTCCCACCAAGGAGGAGAAGAGAGATTCGGGTAGAGAGAGAGAGAAGAAGAAAAAGAGAGAAAGAGAGGAGAGAGAGAGAAGGGAGAGAGAGAAGAAGAGTCGGGTAGAGAGACAGAAGGGTCCCACCAAGGAGGAGAAAGAGATTCGGGTAGAGAGAGGGAGAAGAAGAGTTGAAAGAGAGGAGAGAGAGAGAGAAGAAGAGTTTCGGGAGAGAGAGAGAGAAGGGAAAGAGAGGAGAGAGAGAGAAGAAGAGTTTCGGGAGAGAGAGAGAGAAGGGTCCCACCAAGGAGGAGAAGAGAGATTCTGGTAGGGAGAGAGAGAGAAGAGAGAGAGAAGAAGAGTTGAGTTGAGTTTTCGGGTCAACAAGGAGGAGAAGAGAGAAAGAGAGGAGAGAGAGAAGAGTTGGGTAGAGAGAAGAAGAGCTGGGTAGAGAGAGAGAGAAGAAAGGTCCCACCAAGTGAGTAGAAGGGGGTGACAAAGAGAAGAGAGAGAGAGAAGAAGAGTTGGGTAGAGAGAAGAAGAGCTGGGTAGAGAGAGAGAGAGAGAAGAAAGGTCCCACCAAGTGAGGAGAAGGGGGTGACAGAAAGGGTCTGACAGAAAGGGGAGGAGAAAGGAGGAGACAGAGGGGGGTGATTTTATCCCTTATGGGTCCCAACGTGCATCGCTCTTGCTCTTTTATTTGCTTGCTTATATGCGCTGAATTCTTATTTGAACAAACCTATTATTATTATTTTCCGGTCATGACGCTGGACCTGAAATCCGAAGTCGCTCGTCGTCAAAATTTTACCAAGAGAAGGAGGACACCGAAGGCCCGGAAGGTAATTTACGTGCATATATATTTTTCTAGCTCTATATTTTTCTAGCTCTTTTTACGACAGTTTGAAACAAACCTATAAGCTTATATAAGCTTATCTTTGAGTTTTTGCCATATGTGTTGAATTCTTATCTGAACAAACCTATTATTATTATTTTAGTGGAATCAACCTACTTCCGCAATGTCCAAATTTGAAGTATTGGTTGACGAAGCCGTACGTCGTCTTGCCGAGGATTTTCCGGTCATGACGCTGGACCTGAAATCCGAAGTCGCTCGTCGTCAAAATTTTACCAAGAGAAGGAGGACACCGAAGGCCCGGAAGGTAATTTACGTGCATGTATATTTTTCTAGCTCTTTTATTCGACAGTTTGAACAAACCTATAAGCTTATATAAGCTTATCTTTGAGTTTGAACAAACCTATTATTATTATTTTAGTGGAATCAACCGACTTCCGCAGTGTCCAAATTTGAAGCATTGGTTGACGAAGCCGTACGTCGTCTTGCCGAGGATTTTCCGGTCATGACGCTGGACCTGAAATCCGAAGTCGCTCGTCGTCAAAATTTTACCAAGAGAAGGAGGACACCGAAGGCCCGGAAAAACTCCTCCACTTGGACTACTGATTTGGGTAGTGGAGCAAGAGCAAGTGCTCTAGACATGTCCATCACCATCAGAGAGCTGAAGGATCTAATCCGGGACAAGGGTGGTAAGCTTATTATTGAGAAGAAACTGTACAAAACCGATGTCGATGAGGGCCAGTATCGGCTTTCAATGCCGTTGAACCAGATTCTCTTCGACGATTTTCTCAACCGAGATGAGAAGATGATTCTGAACAGATCAACCAAAAAAGGCGGCCTCAAGAATGGCCTCGTTGTCAGGTTCATCGGTCCTTGTGGTGAAGAAACGACAATGGTGTTGAAGAAGAGGAACTTCACTCGAAGCAGTTCTTATGTGCTGCTCAAGAACTGGCACAAGATTGCCATGAAAAATGGGCTGAAGAAGGGCGACATTGTCCAGGTCTGGTTCTTCAGGGTCAACGAAAGTCCTTGCTTTGCCTTGGTGAAGCCTTGAGACGGCCCAATAGTCCTTTTAAACGGCCCATTTAAACGGCCCAACAAAGAAGCCATATTGAAATAAAAGTATGTATTCCCTAAACTACCGTGTACTACTACCGTGTAATACACTTACACGGACCCCCTCTCCCGTATAATGATAAACTATTTCCTTTTTTTTTTTTTTTTTTTCCTGAGTTAGGTTTGCTTTTTTCTTCTTCTACCTTCGTGTTTTGTCAGCTCTTTGTTATTATCTGCATCGATTAGTTAAATTATCAATTGAGATATTGACCACAATTGATTATATTCATAATTTGATGCTGATGCACTATTAATATAATTAATCATACATTTAAAGAAAACCATGGAGTGTCCAGCCGATCTAACAACAAACAATGGAGTGACTAAACACTTCTAGAGGCTATTTTTGGACCTGAGAAGCCGAAAGCAGACACGCCCTATGCTTGGTTGCAACCCTTGACCTACTCCTATGCCGTAAAATTTTTCTTGCCCCATTGTTGCTCTTTGATGAATCCTTGCCATTGGATCTGACACATATAGAACAAAAAAGTCAAACTAAATTACAATTAAAGGTTCAGATTTAGGTCCATTTGAGGTAACTAGATTATAAAACTCTCAAATTTATAACTCACTTTCTTCCTCTTCTATTTTTAAAATACTCAAATTTTAAAAGTTCATGCCATAATTTTCTTGTTTCAAAAAAAAAAAAGATGATTCTTATGTCAAAATGCTTACAACGATGATGAACAAAACAAATTTTTTCCAAACATATTTCAGATTTTGCATTATTTTCTATATTATAGTTCATTTCCAAAAGTCCTCCCTCCAAATATATATTTCTTACTCAACCTCTAAAATTCTATCTCCAAAAGTCCTCCAAAATTGTGGGACCGCAGAAGTTCTAGTAGTTTAAAGGAGTAACCTCATTGTCCGCCTACACCGCCCAGCCTTTTTTAACCCTGTTCTATTTATGTCTCTAATATATATATATATATATATAGTTTTTTTATTTTTTTGGGTAAAACGAATTATGCCTCTATCAGTTGTGTTAGAAGATTTGTGAGTAGGAAAAAAATATCTTAACCAAATATTCACTTCTTAACTTTTTTTTAAATAATAATCTGTAATTAAAAAACTTCTTTTTTCTTTTCCACACGAAATTACTTCATAATTTATTTTTTCTGAAAACTTTATAAATTATTTGTTGCAGTTGTTTTCATTCGACTATTTTGCTGAGTACAGATATTAGTCGTATGGCACTTATGCGCTAAAAATTACCTTACATAATGTTGATCCTTTTTGTGCAAAAAATAACGCGTTTGCTTCTGTAATTATATGATTATTATATTATTTTGAGAAATAAAAAAATCATGCATGTAATGCTAAAGGCTGAACTTTTTTCTACGAAGCATGAAGTTACTTTTTTTTTTTCTTTGTTTTTTTTTTTTTTAAGCTAAAATCCAGAATATAATTTTAGTAAAAGCGTCCAACTAGTAAAACGGTTAAGAATTAGATAACAACGGATGGTAGATTATTTTGGCTTGATTTCTTGTGTCTCTTTTTATTATATCAGTTCTTAGTGCTTGTTTGGTTCATCAATTTGAACCTAAAATTTTCATCTCAGTTTTTGTCTTTTTCTGAAAAAGTTTTTTTATCTTTTCTAAAAAGTCAATAAAAATTACTATTGAAACTTAAAATTTCCAACTCAAACTAGTGAACCAAACGGAGCCTTAATCTGTTTGGTCTTTCTTACTCAATTTGTGATTTTTGTCGCATTACTATTACTCTTTGAGTATGTATACTTGAGAAATAGGGGAAAAAATATATATATATATATATTTTCTTACACTCAAGCAAATGTCACCGAATGTACAAATCTTGGAAAGAACTGTATATAATTTGATTATACGTGATAAAAGTTTCGAAGGCTTTGAATTCGCATGAGCTTCAAAAGGGTTTTAAAGTGATTCAAATATTCGAAAAGTGGCTACTTCATATATAAGAGCATTCAAGAAATTTAATGTAACTAAGATTTCAAGTCTAAAACTTTGATACAAAATTGAAAAATAGGAAATTTTTTTTTCTCATTCACATATATTATAAGAATTAGTGCATTAATATATTTATATTGAGAAATTATTTAATAAGCTGGGTGTACCATGTATATCGTTATACTTATCATACACCCACCCAAAATATATAACATTAGGAAGGTTTTTTATACCAACTTTTGAAAAAAAATCAAAATAAAAAATTGTTTTTCTTTCCTACTTTAGCCATCTACTGTTTGACAACGGACACGCATGTGTCAGCAAAAAAAACAAAAAACAAAAAACAACAAAAAAAAAAGCAAAAAAAAAAATAGAGACTCTTCAAACAAAGCGTAAACTTGAAACAATAACAATTTCCTCCAGTCTGGACAGGCTTTCTTTTCCCAATATTCAAATTTCTTTCCATCAACTTTAACCCAAAAAAGCTTCTACTCGCCTGATCAACCAGGTTTACAGATACAATTGAGGCTTTTCTGATCCTGAAAGCAGCTTCTTCTTTAGAGGATACCTTCCATTTGAGAATCTTAAAAAATTTTGCTTTAACGTTCTATTGTTTTGATTAAAAAGCCACTGCATCCCTCCATGCATACACATACATACACACGGCATTTATACATGTTCACATGTTTTTCAGTATGTGTATATATGTAATACGGGTTTTCAGATCAATCTTGAACTCAAAGGAGTTTTTCGAATATAAGAATTTGAACAAACCTATGTTTGTCTTTCAGTTTTTCTTCTCCGTTCTTAATTTTTCTGAATCTGATCCGTAGGACGACACCGAAGGCCCGGAAAACTGCCTCTACTTCGAGTACTGATTTGGGTAGTGTACCACGTCTATTTGGACAAAGCAGAGCAAGTGCGCCAGACATGTCCAGCAGAGAGCTGGAGGATCTAATCCGGGACAAGGGTGGTTACGCCGATGTGGATGAGGGCCAGTATCGGCTTTCAATGCCGTTGAAGCTGATTCTCTCCGACGATTTTCTCAACCGAAGTGAGAAGATGATTCCGAACAGATCAACCAAAAAACGCGGCCTCAAGAATGGCGTCGTTGTCGGGTTCATCGGTCCTTTTCGTGAAGAAACGACACTGGTGATGAAGAAGAGGAACTTCACTCGCAGCAGTTCTTCTTACGTGCTGATCAAGAACTGGCACAAGATTACCAATGGGCTGAAGAAGGTGCGACAGTGTCCAGGTCTGGTTCTTCAGGGTTAGCAAATGTCCTTGCCTTGCCTTGCCTTGGTGATGCCTTGATACGGCCCAAGCCTGCTAATCTCAATAATATGCAGCCTTTTAACGGCCCAACATGTATTCTATTCCCTAAACTACCCTTACAGGGTCCCCCTCCCCCGTATAATGATAAACTATTTCCTTCTTTTTTTTTTTTTTTTCCTGTTATTTATCTTTGGATAATTTGTTTGTGGCTAATATTTATCTGAGTTGTTGCTTGAGTTGACTGCCCTTTCTTGACTCTCAGCTGGGAGGATTCAATTTCTGAATCTTCTGTTTTTTTTTTTTTCTTTTCTCAAAATTAATTCAAATGGGTCTATTATCTGTTCTATTCCTTGCATTCTTCAGGCTTCCATGAAAAAGATAAAATTCTGATCATATATTTATACATATTCTGCTGTTTTAGAACTCACACAACTGGATCAGCAAAAAGGCTGAGTTGAAGGAGGCTCTCAAACGGTTCTGCCTGTGGCTTCGTCTGCTTTGAGTTTTTCTTTTTTCTCTCCTTGTTTTGCTTCTGCACATCTGCATTGACTTATTCGCGACCTCGTCGTCAAGATCTGAGTTAGGTTTGCTTCTTCTTCTTCCTGTTTTAATCTCTTGTTAATTATCTGCATTGATTAGTTTTAGAGAGTTTGGCTGGAAATGATATATACAAATTATCAATTGAGATATTGACCAAACAAAGTTCTGTTAATTGATTCTGTTCATGATTAGATGCTGATGCACTATTAATATAATTAATCATGCATTTCATGACTTTTGATTTGTTTATTTTCTGTCCAACCGGTCAACTTGGAAAGACAGTTGATATGCGTTTGGAGACAAGGGATCAATTGATAAGTTGAATTCTGCATTTTTTTTTTTTGGGGGAAAATTCAAAGTCATTATCCTTAAATTTGATCAAAATATGACAATTGCCCCTCCAAATATAAACTAAGAAGAAACCATCCCTGTGTTTTTTTTAATCATCTAATAAATATTCCTCGTATTGAATTATGCTAAGAAACATGATGATTCATTATTTAGAAAAAAAAAAAAAAAAGATTAAAACAAAACAAAAAAAAAACAAAAGGATCAAAATAGAAGTAGTGCCCTTACCCAGAGCTATATATGTTATTTTGATAAAATTTTAGGAGATATCGTTTTAGTTTTTCTCTTTTTTTTCCCCTCCCCTTTCTATTGACCAAACTTGATTTTTTGTTATGATACTCATAATCAGGTCAAGATGATGAAGATTGACTTAATTAGGGATGTTTGTTTCACTTTAATTATCTGAAACATTTGTTTAGAGCCAATCGAATGGATCTTTAAAATTGTTAGGTCACCTGCACGCAATGGCCATGGTTAAGGCCCTAGCGTGCACAAGGCTGTGGCCAAGCTAGTGTAATAAAAAAAGGGGCTCAGCATTCGGATGGTGGAATAGTGGTACTGTTGGAAATGACCATTTTAGGCAAAATTTAGAATTGGCCCCCTCCAAAATTTTAACTATTTTTATATATTTGCTACAATATTATTTAGGGGCCATTTGGATTTTTAACTTAAATGATTGTTTTTAACATCTATTCAAACACACATTCAATTACTTTTGTTCAAATGATTTTCTTCAGGCTGTGAATATCTAAATGTCAATTCGAATGACAAATCAAATGCTTATATTTAAAGTTTTCCTTTCAAAATTTTTCTTCTTGAAATATTGCCTAAAATGATCATTTTCACTATTTTCACCATCTAAAAGTTGCATCCCTTTCTAGATTGCTAAACAACAATTTAAATGGTCCATTCAAATGGCGCCATCCAAATGATTCAGAATGCATAAAACAAACACCCGCCAAGTGTTTTGAGGGCTTCTAGAGGTCGAATACAAGTGTTAAAGGAGTTGTTCAGATGGATCATGTACCTTAGACAAGGATGCATATTACAGGTATGTGCAAAACTCATAGGTGGCATCAAAATGTTGTTAGCTAGCATGGTTGATGTTTCTCATCAGCATCTATATATAACATTCTTTGCCGGTTTTAGGCATTGGCTAAGGTCATGGTACTTATTGGCGTTTGCAACTTTTCTTACTGGTATATTGTTCTTTTGGTTGTTTTCACATGAAAGATGAATGGCAGGTCTAAAAAATATTCACTTGCTGAAGCTACATGCTGTCATGACAAACTTTAATTCTATTTGGTTGACTAAAACACGTACAAGCTTTAGTCAAGAGAGAACTGCAAAATCGATTAATCTTGAAAAGTGTTACCCTATTAATTTAACTTTGGAAACAGATAGTCTAAGATGAGTATTTTCTAGTTGCTTTTTAATATCTTTTTCCTAGGAGGTTTTGTACACTTGATAGGGACAATTTACATCTGTCACTCATTTTGGGTTGAGCATTGGGATTCAATCCCGAATCTTTGAACCTCATAAAATAGTAAGTCTCACTAGACCCACTTAGTTGGGACTCACATTAGATCTACCAAAAGTGAGATATCGGAATTCAGTCCAATCAGATTGAATGACATTTTTCTTTAGATTTTTACAAAAATACATGCAATGTAGATAATGTAGTAAATAGGTTTTTCAAGAGACTCATAGTACGGTGTGTTATCAAATTTTTTTTTTTGTTAATTTATTCATTCTAGAAGCGAGCTTTTGCTCATTTATCTGGACGTAATGGATAATGTAGAACCATTCATCTTTTTTTTTTTTTTTTTTCCTTTTTATAGTAAATGACATTTCATTGATTAAAAATCAGTTAGAAAGGGTGCAAGGACAAGAGGTCCTTAAAAAAATTGATAGAAAAGTAAGAAACAAGTAAAAAAGTAAAGAGAGAGAGAGAGAGAGAGAGAGAGAGAGAGAGAGAGAATACAAAAATGGGCAGAAACACAATAACAAAGAGAAAGGAAAGTCAATTACCATTTTAGGGAGCAATTCTTTTGACTTTTCAAACAAGTCCACTCTCTCTATCTTGCTATCCGAAAACATTCTAGCATTTCATTCCAACCAAATTATTAAGTGATGATTCTTGTTAATTGCTGCTAATTTAGACTGTATATGATCACTTGTGTTTATTTATTAGAATGCTTAAACATATCATATGTACTACTAGTTTATGATCGAATGATTTTAAAGCGCGTTTATTAAACCGTAAAGGAATATAATGAGAAAAGTAATGGGATTGGAAAGTAAAATAATGGAATAGGAATGAGGATCATTGATTCCATTTTTAATGTTTACTTGCATATTAAATGGTGTAAATGGAAACAATTCCATTCTCTTTGTAGTATTTACTAACCTTTGTAATGTTAATCTAATAAATGTAATTACTAAAATATCATTTTACATAATAAAAAAACATTAGCACATGAAAACTTGGTAGATGAATAAATGGAATCAATACCAAGGGGATGTAATGATTGGTATTCCCCTTCTGCATTCCATATATTGTGTGGGGCTCATTAAATTCTCATTTCTCATTTTGTAACATATGATTAAATGGGAAAGAGAATGATTAATCACTTTCCCTTTCCCTTTAAAGCAAAGTAAACATGCCCTTCATGTACTTCAACTGAAAGACAGATAGGCTCAAGAGGTATATAGAGTTTATTTGAACAATTTGTACCCTTTCTAAAGCTCATTATAAACTGTTGCATTTCCTTCTCTCTGAGGAAAAAACTTACATTTTTTAGGTCTTTGTGCATCATTATAAACTGTTGCATTTCCTTCTCTGAGGAAAAAACTTACATTTTTGGGTCTTTGTGCATGCGTGTGTTTGTCGCTGTCGATGGAGATTTGGAACGAAGACTACTGCTTGGCATACTGAAAGTCAAGTTATCAGGTAGTAATGTCAACAAGGGTTCCATTTGTCATGGATTGAAATTTTGCTTCAAAATTGAACAACTTATTCCTGGATTACATAGATGTTCACCTAGAATATGTGTGTCCAAACTGATACTAGCTAGGATCTTTTCAACTTTTTACTCCCAAAGGCCAAAACCACAAAAAAAAAATTTTTCCGTCAATACACACACATATATAATTTTAACATTGATTGTAGGCAACGCTTTGTCCTCTTCGGTACGTAGGTTCCTCTACTAGCACTACCTCCCCAATGCGTCCTAAATCATAATATATGAATATCCCCATTGAAAAAGCGAAGCCCTATTTTTGGTAATGGCAATAATAGGAGTCTTTATATATATACCATATAGAATGTCGTTGTAATTCTTTGTTTTAGTATGTTGTTTTTATTTATTTTTTTAAATGAAAACACTTTCAAGTTTCAAATCCGGGAACTCCTGGAGCTAACCCCCATCAAGGGTAACCGAAATTTTCCTTCATCTTCTGAGTATGGAATTTCATCTTAGTGGCTAAAAGACTAAACCAGCTATAGCATATTTATAGACGTGATCCTCTTCACTGTACAAAGAGCATCTTTGTTCTTTGCTCACTTACACATATGCACACGAAGGACGGAAAATTGTATAGCTATAATTGATGCAGGTTGAAATGGACATCTTTGTCCGTTGCAACTTGCAAGCACAAAGAAAGTGACTTGTATTGAAAGTAGCAGGCGACTTATATTGTCATATAAAAAGAAAACCATGAAGTGTCCTGCCGATCTAACAGCAAACAATGGAGCAGTTTGAGAAGTACTTGGCTGAGAACGATGAAGAAGAAAGTTTTCGGTCCCAGTAGAGTGGCTAAGAAAACTACCGGAGATTGGGGAAGGCCGCGAGGTGGTGGTTAGGGCTATAGATGGGAAAGGCTTCTACTGGGAGTTCTACTGCGTCATTAGGAGGAGAGGACGCTACAAGAAGCCTGTTTTTCAGTCTCTAGGATGGATCAAATTCGTCTACCAGAAAGGGCTTAAAGTTGGAGACAAGATCGTTCTTTGTGAGGAAGAAGATCTTTTCAGGGGAACAAATTACAGAATTAGAGCTCAAAAGTGCATTGGAGAGTCTCTGGGTTGATGTCTAGCTTCAAACTGACAAACCGGTACTAAAATATTATATAGCCGAGTATATGATATGAAATCTGTGTTCCCTAAATCTTCAGTTTGAATATGTAGTACTGCAATTCCTTACACTATGTTTGATGAGGGAGAGAAAAGTTAATAGGAGATATGTGCATTTTTTTTTTCAAGTACGTGTGTATATGCTTATCTGAGCTTTAGATTTATATTCATCTTATTTAAGATCTTTTTTTTTTTTTTCTCTGCAGTGTTTTCCAAAAAAGTAAATGAAATATAGTTGTTCCTAGCCTAAATTCCTGCTCCTTTTAGCCTTTTTCTTTTCTAATTATTTTCTCCAGAGGGGGAAAAAAAACAAGAAATAATTGCGCTTAATATTCTACCTTATCTGTGCTTGAAATGTAGCTCCTAAGTTTGACCCTTGTACCGTCGGAGACACATGCCAGCAGGGACAAAGTAGCGCACTCAACAGAAGATAGAATCAATGAAATAAACTTTATGAAATATTCATGATAGTTAATTAAGAGAGTGGTAACTTTTTTAAAGATCAGTAAAACTGTAAGAAAATTAGAGAGTAAGTAAAGAAATGCAGAGGATTGTAACTTTATTTAGAATGGCATAGTGGTTTAAGGTCCATTTGAATTATAGGTTTAAACTTGAATTAGATGAAGTATTGTATATGATAATTAATTAGCAAGCTATTAACCCTGGACATATATTTTTCCAGTGCTTGATTGAAATATTTGCACCTAATGTTGAATTCTAGAGCCATAGGTTACATGTAGTTATACTATTTTTTTTTTTTTTTTGGGGGAAAATCATATGTAAACGAGTGTACGCATTTCAATTGAAGTTTGAATAATGTACACTTTCTGAATTCTAAATGTGGTTGAGCTTTTTGTTTGTCGTCAGCAACTTGTTCATTAAAAAAAAAAAAAGAAAAAAGAAAAGAAAAAAAGCTTCAATTACACGTTCAGTTCTTCTGCTTTCAAGGATATAATTGTCATGTCCGAGGATATGATTGCATTAAGCAACGTTCAAACTCTTCCCACCACCCCCCACCCCCCGCATGACATCATTATTGACTCTCTCTCTCTCTCTCAAGACATCATTATTGACCAAACACTCTATGTGTCTGTATTGACCAAACATGCGTGAAATATTTCCTGACAGATATATTTAATATATTTATGTTTTGTTTACTTCAACAATATTTGATTATGAGATTTTAGATTTTGTACGGTGAAGTCATTTAAGTGGTAACGTAATGGATGGAACATTTAAACGAAAATATTTAAATGTTAACACTGATTTGTTATTTGAAAAGTATAATTGGATGTTACTGATCTAAATAGAAACATTGAGCAAAATATTTGAATATATGTTTGAATAGAAATTGAATACAGTTTTTACAAATCTTATAAAATCTCAATCCACGACAAAATTTGATAGGGTTCATGGAAGAAATTTAGTTTATCTTTTTATTTTGAACCCATAAAAAAATGACTTAATTATTTTCAGTGTCAATTGCGCTTTGATATCGTATCTTTTCTCCTCATGAGTGGAAATACATACCTAGTTATCATGGTGTAACATTATATTTGATAAGAAGGATGAAAGATAAGAAGGAAGGAAAAGGCAAAAACTAATTAGTAAGGGGAATAAAAAAGAGAGATCAATTAGTTTGTTATTTCAGCATGTAACATGTTTAGTAAAAGAGAAAGAAGAGATGAGAAAAATTATCTTTTAAATGTATTTTACCAATATAGCTTTATACATAGAGTGAATAAGATGTAATGTAAGGTAAAATAGTTATTTTATACCATTACAAAATATTTTTTGTGCAATGAAAATTTTTATTTTCTGTACAATATTGAAAGGAATTTAAAAAAAAAAACCCTCAATATCCATGGATTTTATACTTCTTTTTATTCTCAACTTTTTCCTATCTAACAACTCAAAATTCTCTTGTCTGCTTTGCCATAAAAAATAATTAAAAAAAAAAACTCAAATTTCTCTTTAACTTTTAGTCTAAAATCTCTCCAATAATTTTTTATGCCTGCCGCTTCTCTTTCCCTCTACTTGCATCATTATAGCCCAATTGACTTTCTACCAAACAAAGGTATCTGTTCAGTTGATTCCAACATAAATGAAAAATGTGACACACATATACGCGAGTGAAGTTCAACTTTATGAAGACGCGATTTTACAATTCGTATTTTTACTGCCAGTTTTGTAAAAATTCCCTCAGCTAGGGCCATTAGATCTATGCATTTATGAAATAAGAAGCAACTGAGGTGACAATTAAACTTACTTTTTTTTTTTTTTTTTTTTTCGCTTAAAGAGAAAGACCAGTAGTGTTGTATCCTTTTTTTGGTGGGAATGATTTCTTTTAAATAGTAGTTTTTATTAAATGGGTGGAATACTTCACTTATATGTGAGTTCGGTTTTATGTTAAAAGGTTAACTTATTAATTTAAGAGAAATAGTTTATACCAATTTAAACTTAATTATTCTTTATTTCATGTTTTGTTAATATGAAACTGTTTGGTAGGAAATTATTATAGTTTTACTAAATGGGTTGACTACTTCGCTCATGTTGGGATCTTGGGTTTGAAAATATTAACTTACTAGAAAAACGGTAGCTTTACTCTATTTGATTTTTTTTTGTTTCTTGGAAAATCTATTTAAATTTGTTCTTAATTATTTCATGTGTAGCTAGTTAAAATATATGAAACGTTTTGGTCGGCAACTTTTTCTTTGGGTAGTTTTGTTAAATGAGTTGACTAGTTCATTTACGTGGCATCCAGTGATTTGAACTTCATTGTAAACTTGCCATTTAACGGGGCTTTAAAAAAATAAAAAAAAAGGCCGTTGTGTGAAAGTTAAGCCTCCGTTTGGCAAGTTAGTAGGAGATTAAATTTTTAAGTTAGAGTTAGTTGATTTTTAAAAAACTAGTAATAATTTTTATTGACGTTTCAAATTAAGACAAAAACTGATATAAAAAGTATAATTTAATTGGAGTTAAACTTAAACTCCAGACAAAGGATAAGATTAATATTTTTCTCACTCCAACTGAAGCTGGAAGGTTTATCTCATTCTTATCCATGATTTTTTTTTTTTTTTTAAAATTTAACTTCAGTCAAACAAAAGTTCAAGTTTTCCTGCAATTTTTCGTTTTTGTTTTATGTAGCTTGTAAGTTGGTATCAGAATCTGGTTGTTCGAAATCTCTCTTTTAACCTTTTCTTTTCTAATTATTTCTCCAGAAAAAAATAAAATAAAAACAAACAAGAAATTTCGTTTAATATTCTGATCTGTGATTGAAATATAGCTCCTAAGTTTGACCCTTGTACCGCCGGAGACACATGCCAGCACATACAAAGTAGCGTATGCAACGGAAGAAAGAATCGATGAAATAAACAGTTTCGCATTTATGGTTATAAGGAAATAATCGCCACAATTAAGAGAGTGGTAACTTTTTTAAAGATCATTAAAATTGTGTAAAAATTAGAGAGTAAGCAAAGAAGTGCAGAGAATTCTAACTTTATTTAGAATGGCATAGTACTTTAAGGTTCATTTGGATCATAGGTTTAAATTTATAATTTAAACAGTAAATTTAAAATTTTGTGAGAGCAAATATTGCAGAAAAAAAAAAATCATCCTCCCAACATATATGTATCAACCATCGTGAGAGGGTTATGATCAATTAATCAAGCATTCATCACGATCAGTTTATAATATAAAAAATAATAATAATAAAAGATTTATGAAAAGTCAAAATTTTTAAAAATTTTAAAAAATGGACATTTTTTTGGTTGAGCAAAACTAGAGATGTAAACTTAAAGTAGGCTTTTAAAATGGGTCATCT
>CM046377.1:13605948-13651349 GCA_025413485.1 Ficus microcarpa | reverse complement strand
GCCATGATTTCTCTTTAATCAAATCTGGATTGTAAAATTATTTTAATCTAAACTAACTTTCATATAAAGAAAATCCAAATTCATTATTACCAATCCGTTTGTTGCCCAATCCAATTTAATCTGACATATTAGATTAAATTAAATGAATTGAGAAGATTTAAAGCTTCAGTGAATATCATGAGATACGAAGCTACCATGTGATACACATACTTATTTCATTCAAGTGTGTGTATGTGTGTATATACGTACATACTATTAAAACTTTTGAATATAGTACAATCATAATACTATAGAATTAAGTTTATGGTTTTACATAATTAAGCAATTTGTAGCTGGACAACAGATTTAGAAATCGCTTATTATCAAGCTTTTTCTCAATGGAGTTAAATTTTTTTTTTCTTTTCTAAGAAAAATCAAGGAAAACTAAAAATGACCTTCATCACCTAAAAGATTTACGTCTTTATTGAATTTTATTAATTCAAATCAAAGATTGTCCACCAAGTATATGTAAAACAAAAGAACGTTGCGATGCATTACATTATCAAATCATCATTAATAACTTTTGACTTATTGTGTTTTCTTTTTCTCATTAAAAAAAAAAAACTCAACTTATAAGGTTTTAATGTAACATTATTGGCGCATGGATTACTCGGCACAAATTATTAGTCAAATTGTTATGTAATTATTCTATTCTGCTGGTTGGTGCCTTGGTGGAAAGTAAAGCACAAAAATAATGAATGATTGGTCATGGGAACTTCTTAGTAATAAAAATGTAAAAAAGATAGACCGTAGCTATGTGAAAATACTCATTTGAAGAAACTAGCGTGGACTAGTTCTTTCAACATGCCTCTTTCTCCCAGTTTTCTAATTACTTGTGGATTAACTCCAAATTTTAGGATTAATTTTCTACTTTATCAACTAATTAAGTGGATATTTAACCTAGAGAATACTATATTCAAAAGCATGGGTCAAAAGCCGGAATTCGTGTGTGAGAATTGAAGCTCTCGTACCATGTGAGATTAACCAACTTAAAAAAGATGGAGAAGTAAAAGGAGGCTAATGGTGTCTTATTATTGCAACTATAACAAAACAAAAAAAAAATCAATTAATATAAATAAACTAATGAGGGGTTTATATATACAACATCGAGAATACATATTGGAAAAAGTAATCAGTTTTCACCAAATTAAATATTCTTTAAACGGGAAGAGTTATGGTAGAGACCGAGGGTCTCTACCGGTACAATTCTTTTTTGGATCGTTAAGGGTTTGTTTGGTTAATTAGTTTGAGTTGAAATATTTTAGTTGTAATAGTAAATTTTTTTGAATTTTCAGAAAAGACAAAAAGCTTTTTAGGAAAAAGACAAAAAAAAAGTATAGTTTGAGTTGAAATGAGATGATGAGGCAAACATATGCTAAGATTTAATCGAACGATTGAAAGTTTGTTGGTGTATCATATTTATTATACACATTACCTCACATTACCTATCCCATCCAAAGTCTTTTCTATTGTCGGTGACCTTCTCGCCACCGACGACGGACACCGGTGACCCATCTCTGACCACCCACCACTGGCGACCACCTCCAACCCCCCACCTCCGGCGACTGCTTTCTCTCTCTTCCCCTTTCTCTCTCTTCTCTTCTCTTCTCTTCTCCTCTCCTCTCTTTCTCTTCCCTTCTCCTTCGGCCCCCCCACCCCCGGCCGCCCCCACCCACCTCCGGCCGCCGGCGACCCCCCCACCCTACCCGGCGGCCCCCCTTCCCTGGCCTTCCTACCCCCCGCCTCCTCCCTCTCTCTCTTCTCTCTCTCTCTCTTCCTCTCTCTCTTTTCCCCTCTCTTCCCCGGCCCCCCACCCTCGACCCTAGCCCTGGCCGGCCGCTACCCAGCCCCAGCCGCCGGCAACCCCCCACCCTGCCCGGCGACCCCTCTCCCCTGGCCTCCCCACCCCCTGGCCTCTCCCTCTTTCACTTCCCCTCTCTCTCTCTTCTCTCTCTCTATTCCCCTCTCTCTCTCTCTACCCCACACCACCCCCGACGCAAGAAGAGAAAGAGAAAGAGAGAGAGAGGGGGAGTCGCAGGTGGGGGTGGGATGGGGGGCGCCGGGCGGCCGGGGTAGGGGGCCGAAGGTCGGGAAGAGAGAGAGGGGAAGAGAAAGAGGGAGAGGAAGAGAGAAAGAGAAGAGAGAGAGAGGGGAAGAGAGAGAGGGGGAGGCGGGGGGTTGGGGAGGCCGGGGGAGGGGGCCGCCGGGCAGGGTGGGGGGGTCGCCGGGGGAGAGAGGGGAAGAGAAAGAAAGGAGAGGAGAAGAGAAGAGAAGAGATAGAAAGGGGAAGAAAGAGAAAGTAGTCGCCGGAGGTGGGGGGCCGGAGGTGGTTGCCGGTGGTGGGTGGCCGGAGATGGGTCGCCGGTGTCCGTCGCCGGTGACGAGAAGGTCACCGGCGATAGAAAAGACTTTGGATGGAACGGGTAATGTGAGGTAAGGTGTATAATAAATATGATACATAAACAAACTTTCAACCGTTCGATTAAATCTTAACGATCCAAAAAAGAACTGTACCGATAGAGACCCTCAAAGAGTCTCTACCACAACTCTTCCCTCTTTAAACCAAACATACAAAAATTCTTCAATTTCTTGGAAACGGAGGTCCCAAGCCGGAATCGCCCAGTATATATATAGGTGGTTTTGGCGGGTTTAAGGCCGGTGGGATGGATGGTTTAACGGGCATTTTTTAAAAACACTTTTGTGACTTTTTTAAAGGCTTTTTTAGACTTTTTATTGAGGGGTTAATACTCTCTATTATTAACCTAGCTATTTTATACGCACTAATAAAGTTATTACTTTTCTTACCTACTCTCCCGTCATTGTCGCAATTAATCACAAATTATAAGCTCGGACACATACACATCAGTGACATGTACGTAACAAAATAAATTAAAAAGTTTTGGTCGTTCTTGTTCTTCCGCTGCCAAAGTACAGTAAGACTCTTAAGCGGGTCCAAAACCAAAACCAAAACCAAAACCAAAACATAACATATAAATTTAATTATTATCACCATTCCACTTCACAATCACCCTAGTGGCTAGGAATAACGATTTTAGACCATGACGATATGCTGATTCTTGAAATTAGTTAGCACACGTCAACTATATTTAGAGATATATGAAGTTATATCATATAAATGATACTTTCATTATAAAATTGATGGCACAAAACTCAGAGAAACAATGAACTAAATATCCATGACAACAACTCGAATTTCAGCCCTCAACCCACCTCCTCAACGGCTTTGATTTCGATTATTTCCTCCATTTTTATTTCCATTTTGTTTTGTGATGTGTAGTTTTGTGTGTAATAATTGTGATATCTTCAACATCATTTATTTGGATATTGTATCTCTATTTATTAATTTTAACATCAGAGCTAGTTTCCTCACCTTCCATATTGGTTGTTTGTTTGTCATCTTGGAGGTATTAGGTCCCGTTAGAGTTGCTTCTATGGGGATAGTTGGCAGTGACCCTAGTGTTACTGCGTTTTGGCCCTTGATCGATTTGGAAATTCCTTCGATTATTGAGATTTTGTCAAAAAGACTGTTACATGAGCTCAATTTTAGTATCAAGATATATACTTGTTATTGAGTCTCAAAGCATGTACTTGTTATCGAGTCTTTGCTTATTATTGAATCTTTCCCTTTAAGTATCATCAGACTTTACACTACATAATGAATGATTAATAATAAAATCCTTCTTTCCTAAGGAAAAAGTAAAAGAGATGGACAGAAGCTATGTGAACGTAAACAAAAGCTGGTCATAAGGAAAATGTCCCTTATACTAGTGCCAACTATCTTTCAACAGTATAATGCTTCTCTTTATATTTTTTGAATGAAAACAAAATACAGGGTTGAAAAACATGAATAATCCTATTATAAATAGAAGTCTACTGGTTGGAATAAATTAATGGCAGTTAAGGACACTTAGTGTCCGTTTGGCTTAAGTTAGAGTTAAAATTTTTAAGTTAAAGTTGGTTGACCTTTTAAAAACTAATTATAATTTTTATTAACTTTTTAGAAAAAGATAAAAATTCAGCAAAAAAAGTTCAGTTTAATTGAAGTTAAATTAATATGCCAAACAAAACATTAGTTTTTTTCAAGAGCAAGTTTATGGTCTGTTTGGGGCAATCATTTTCTTCGATTTGAGTCCTTTTATTAGAATAGCTCATCCAAATAGGTTTAAACTTTACACATCTAAATTGAAGTATTTGGATGTCTATTTTGATATTTAAATATGAATTCAAATTTTTTTTTTTTTCAAATGTACTATTCTAAATGTTAACATATAAGCATCAATTCAAATGATAATTTAAATATTTTTGTTTAAATATTTTCTATAATCCATATCCCCAACCCAAAATGGAGGCTTTGTCAACGGCGGAAAATCGATTTATTTATACTATATTTTGTTAATGTAAAATGAAAAAAATAAAAAATAGAATGGTCCCTCTCCCCCACCATATATGTCTTAAGGGGACAACCCACAACAGTGTTGACACGCGTCAGCTACAGGTAATTTGCTTTGGGGGTGAGTGGAAAGTGGAAACCGGAACTAACCGGTGTTGGAATTCATAAAAAAAATTGGGAGGGATCACACATCCCACCTACTTTGTACACAAACTTATAAATTAAATTCTTTAATTACAAGAAAATCCTCAAACAAAATGACATAAAAAACAACTAATATAAATTTAATTCTGTAAGTAACAATTTATCATAAAAAAGAAAGTCATTTTTTTTCCTTCCACACACCTATATATCAAATCAAAAAAATATTATTAACATATAAATCTTACTATTTTGAAACTTATTACAAGATCTTAATTTTTATCAGAACATTTAAAAAAATTATATTTAGATATGTTAATATTCTTTAATATAGTTTTACCGTTATGTGTTATTTTTCTTTTCTTTTCTTTCTTTTTTTTTTTTTTTTGGCTTTTTGGTTTTTGTTTTTCTTTTCTGCCTTATGACCTTTTTTTTTTTTTTTTTTCACATTTGAATGTTGGCTTATATGTTAATTATTGGTTGGTAGCTGGAAATAAAATTTATATTTATAATTATGCCTCTATTTGTTGTGTTAGAAGATTTGTGAGAAGAAAAATTATCTTAACCAAATATTCACTTCTTAAGGGTTTTTTTTTATAATAATAATCTGTACTTAAAAAGGCCTCATTTTTCTTTTCCACATGAAATTACTTCGTAAGAAGTAATTTATTTTTTCTGAAAACTCTATAAATTATTTGTTGCAGTTGTTTTCATTTGACTATTTTGCTGAGTGCAGACATTAGCCGTTTGGCACTCATGCGCTAAAAATTACCTTACATAATGTTGATCCTTTTTTTGCAAAAAATAACGCGTTTGCTTTTGTAATTATATGATTATTATATTATTCTGTGAAATAAAATAAAAAAAATCATGCATGTAATGCTAGAGGCTGAACTTTTTCTAGGAAGCATGAAGCTACTTTTTTTTTTCTTTTTTTTCTTTTTAAGCTAAAATCCAGAATATAATATTAGTAAAAGCGTGCAACTAGTAAAACTGTTGAAAATTAGATAACAAAGGATGGTAGATTATTTGGACTTGATTACTTGTGTTTCTTTTTCTTATAGTAATTCTTACTCTGTTTGCTCTTTATTATTCAATTTGTGATTTTTGTTGCTTTACTATTACTCTTTGTGTATGTATACTTGAGAAATAGGAAAAAAAAAATTTTTTTTTTCTTACACTCAAGCTAATGATGTACAAATCTTGGAATGAATTGTATATAATTTGATTTTACGTGATAAAGTTTTCAAAGGCTTTCAATAGGGTTTCAAAGTGATTCAAATATTCGAAAAGTGGCTAGTTCACAAGACCATTCAAGGAATTCAATGTAACTGAGATTTCAAGCCTAAAGCTCTGATACAAAATTGAAAAATAGGATTTTTTTTTTTTCTCATTCACATATATTACAAGAATTAGTGCATTAATATGTTTATATTGAGAAATTATTTAATGAACCGGATGTACCATATACATCATTATACTTATATGATACACCCACAAAAAAAAAACATTTGGAAGGTTTTTTATACCAACTTTTGAAAAAAAATAAAAATAAAAAATTGTTTCTCTTTCCTAGTTAGCTAGCATAAAAAGCGCTAAAAAAAAAAAAAAAAAACATTTCCGCTAATATACCAAAAACTACTTCACCAATATTTGCCATCCCAAATTACCGGATGCACCGGTTTCAGATGTGGAAAAAACGTAGCGCCATCTGCTTTCCGAGTTTGGGCATGCACACAAACACCAACACCCGTAAATAGACTCTTGAAACAAAGCTTAACCTAGAAACAACATTAACAGGCTTTCTATTCCCAATATTCAAATTTCTTTCCATTAACTTTAACCCAAAAAAGTTTCTACTCGTCTGATCAATCAGAGGTCTACAAATAAAATTGAGGCTTTTCTGATCCTGAAAGTAGCTTTTTCTTTAGAGGATACCTTCCATGTGAGAATTTTAGAAAATTTTGCTTTAATTTTTGATTGAAAAGCCACTGCATCCTTCCATACATACACATTAGACACACACACATGCATTTATATATATATTCACATGTTTTTCAGTGCGTGTATATATGTTAGACGGGTTTTCAGATCGATCTTGAACTCAAAGGAGTTTTCCGCATATAAGAATTTGAACAAACCTATGTTTGTCTTTGAGTTTTTCTTCTCCATTCTTAATTTTTCTGAATCTGATCCGCTCCGTTTTTTTTTCCATTCTTTTTTTTTTTTTTTTTTAAATGCTCGTTAAGTAAACCCAGCTTTTCTCCCAGCTTACGGCTTCTATACATCCAATCGACTTCAGGTTATTATTCGTAAGAATCGCTAACAAATCTGCTCAAAGAAGCAAATTAAATAATTTTTTAAAAGAAAATCTTAATTACAGCACTAATTCTTGTAGTTAATTGGATCTTCTGACAAATAAAATCCTCTACTGGTTTAGCAACCCTCTATTATTGTTATTTTAGTGGAATCAACCAACTTCCGCAATGTCGAGAAACAACAGTTCCAAATTTGAAGCATTGGTTGACGTAGCCATCCGTTGTCGTGCCGAGCAGTTTCGGGACAAGACGGAGGCCAATGCTGACGTAGCCCTCCGTCGTCCTGCCGAGGATATTCCGCACAAGTCGGAGGACCTGAAATCCGAAGTCGCTTGTCAAAATTGTACCAAGACACCGAAGGCCAGGAAAACTTCCTCCACTCGGACTACTGATTTGGGTAGTGCACCACGTCTACTTGGACAAGAAAGACAAAGTGCACCAGACATGTCCATCAGAGAGCTGAAGGATCTAATCCGGGACAAGAATGGTTACGGCTTAAAAGTTTATTATTGAGAAGAAACTGTGCCACTCCGATGTGGATGAGGGCCAGAACCGGCTTTCAATGCTGGTGAATCAGATTCTCTCTGACGATTTTCTCAGCCCAAAAGAGAAGACGATTCTGACAGTTAATTTTAACAGCAACCCCATAAACACCGTCTACAAATATAACCCCAAACAAGTAAAAATCACAATTAATTCTAACAGTTACACCCATCTCCTCACCATTGACCTATCTTAAGTCCACTCAATAAACAACCAATGGTGAATATCCATGGTACGACACAAGGTCGAAATGCAGAACAAATGTTGTTGTTATATAATTAGTAATTCCTATATTTACTACAGTAAATACATTTCAAATTGAAGTAGTTAGTACAAAAGAAATATATATTTTTTACTGTGACATATAGTCGAAATATAGTTTCGTTTGGAATTTTTTGTTTTGTGTATTACATGGATTTGCAGGTTAATTTGCTAAATAAAATTGCCTTTATGATAAATTGCTTTCATTGATTTAAAACGTGGCTTACCATAAACCATTGTGCACAACAAAAGTGAGCTTTCTTCTTCTTCTTCTTCTTTTTTAGTAAATAAAAAAAATGAAAGTGAGCTTTCTCTCTTCCTGGATAAAATAAAAAGTGGCTTACCTTCGGTATTATTATAATAATAATAATAATAATAATAATAATAATAATAATAATGAAAAAGAAAGAGTGGCTTACGAGTTACCAATATTACAAAAATGTGGCTTTACTATTTTTTCTTTCTTTCTTGCTTTGTTGTTCTATGATTTTTCCACGTCAAAAAACAACTTTCCCGACTACATTTTAAAATTCTTTATTATTTTATATATCACAATTTATTTTCGACTCCCATTTTAACCAAATACATATTTTAATTCAAATTTATAATATTCCAACTTCAATCATAGTTCCAAACAGACCTTAACACAATCGTTTTTCAAAGAAAAAGCCGAAATGATAGTAAACACGAGGGAGAGTAGCCCAACCAAGTATAGGGGCAAGTTTTTTATTTTTTTTGTCAAACGACATTTTCTAGTCACAACGACAGTTAAGTAAGAGAAAAAAATGACATGACGTATCAAAGTCGACGACAGGTAATCGGGTCCTACTTTTACACAACTTTTGTCTAATTGTAACAAACTCTCTTTCTCTAACAGGGCTATCTCTCTGTCTGGCTGTCTCTCCCTCGCTCGGGGGCTTTGCAGATATGGGATTAAAATGGATTGAGCTTGCAAGACTAACCTCAAGAGAGTCGACTTTACAAGACTAACCTCTATCATTAATCAATTTTTTGTTTTTCCCAAAATACCCTTTACAAGAAAAAAAATAAAAAAATAATAGATATATGAGATAAAGGGGGGGATCTGAAGAAGAGGCGGGAAAAAGAAAGAGGTCCATTTCTCTTACAAAAAAAAAAAAAAACTGAAGAAATCCGAAACCCACTTTGTCCATTCTTTCATTGGTTTCATCTCCTTCACCACCATTTTTCATCTCCATCATCCCCTCAAAACGAATCTGTTTCCAGCCACAAGGAAAGGAGAGGAAGGACTCTAAAATTTTGGTAAGTTCATCTCAATCTCAAACCCTCAAATTTTTTTATTGAAATCGTTTTCAAAGTTATTCAAGGGTTGGGCATTCATGGTTTGGTAGCTTAGTATAGAAAAACAAAATGATTCAACCTATTTTGCACTAATTTTTGGCTTGTAAAATCTGTAAATTCACAAATCTCGTCCTAAATCATTACAGTGACCTGACCGGCCTCTGGTTTTCCTGACCGGCCGGACCGGCCTCTGGTTTTCCTGACCGGCCGGACCGGTCAGGTCGGCCTGACCGGTCCGGCCGGTCAGGAAAACCAGAGGCTGGTCCTGCCGGTCAGGAAAACCAGCAACGTACACATTGTCATTTTTTTTTGTTTGGCATTTGCTTTTCATAACAATAATTTTTTTTTTAATTCTTTCATAACAATCTTTATTGTTTTCTTATTTTTATTTTAAAGGAAAATGAGTGAGATTGTCATATACTTTCAATATGATGGAGAATGGAAGGAGAAAGATGACGGGTCATATGAATGGTGCAGAAGGAATAAGGAAACGAAGAGCATAATACTACTAGATGATCCGGATAAGGTGAAATATTCTGAAGTTATTGATTGCATATTTAAAAGGCTTCATGTGGACCAGAAAAGTACGGAATTAAAAATAAGTTACATTCCTCTGTGTACAATATCGTCAGATCCTAAAAGCATTTTGGATGATTTTGATGTTAAGTGTTATCTTTTAGACTTATGTAAAATGACACAACGTAGAAGTATGCTGTATGTTGAGCTCATGAAAAAGGTTGAAAATAGTGACGACAATGATAACGACAGTCTTGAAGTTGAAGGAGATGGAGGATGCAATATGGAAAATGATGAAAATATTCGAGATGAGTACTTTAACGTTAACATGGAGCCACCAAGGGTCTATGATGCTGCTTCTGCACCAGGCAACGAAGGTGATGTTTTAGACGTGCCTACCTTGGAGGAACGCCCTAATCAGGAGACAACGGCATCTGCCCCAACTCCAAAACAACAACGTTCATGCGTAGAAGTAGTCCCGTTCATGGATCATTGTGAACCATTAGCAATAGATGACAGTTTTGTGTCTTTTAGTTTTGATGATGGCATGGGTATTGCAGTTGGTCAGGAATTTGAAAGCAAGAACGAGGTGAAGAATTTGGTTATCGATAGTTCGTTGAAAGCTTGTTTTGATTATAAAATAGTCAAGTCAACCACAAAGTTGTTTGCGGTGAAATGTACCGTCCTAGATTGCAAGTGGGCATTACGAGCTGTGAGGATCACGAACTCAGATCGTTTCTCTCTCCGAACATATTACAACACTCATACCTGCTCTGCTAGTTCGGTGGATAAAAGAAACAGACAAGCATCTGCAGATTTTGTTTCAGATAGGTTAAAAAAGGAGTTTCCAGGCCAGCTCGAGACACCTACCCCGAAGGGAGTGATGGACATGATGAAAAAAAGTGGATTGTCAATATCCTACCACAAAGCGCGGAGGGCCAAACTAAAAGCAGCAAGTGATGTTAGGGGAGCACCAGAGGTCAGTTTCGAGATTCTTCCTAGCTATCTGCACATGATAAAGTTAATGAACCCGGGCACGGTCACGCACTTGGAAGTAGACAAAGATCAAAGGTTCAAGTACCTTTTCATTGCATTGGGCGTGTGCATCGAGGGATTTAAAGCAATGAGAAAGGTAATTGCGGTTGATGGAACTTTTTTGAAGACGAAATACAAGGGAACAATGATCATCGCCACCGCCCAAGATGGTAACTACCATCAATATCCTCTTGCTTGGGGAGTGGTTGACTCGGAGAACGACAACTCATGGACCTGGTTTATGACGAAACTCGAGGAGCTCATACCCGACGACGAGGAGCTGGTCATAATTTCTGATAGGCACCAAAGCATCCGCAATGCAGTTGAAAAGGTATATAAAAAGTCTCACTATGGATTTTGTGCATGGCACCTCTCTCAGAATATCAAATCACGTGTTCACCGAGGATCTCGCGTTAGAGCCGGAAAGGGTACAGGTAAGGTCAATATTAAAGAACCGTCACAAGTATTTTCATGAGAGTCGCTGCGGCATACTCTGAACACGAGTTCAACCGACTCTACGATGACCTAAAGAATAGATATCCTGCCGCCGCAGAATATCTTGATGATCACGTAGATGTCAAAAAATGGGCAAGGTGTCACTTCACAGGATCACGTTACAATATCCTGACTACCAACGGTGCCGAGAGTATTAACAGTGTGTTAAGGAAGGCAAGAACATATCCTTTGCTGCCCTTGATTGATTCAATTGTAGAGAAAATCTCTGAATGGTTCAACAATCACCGTAAGGAGTCGAGTCTTGGATCTTCCTCACAATTCTTAACTCCAATGGTGGAGAAAACACTACATACAAGATACAAAGAGTCCACAATCCTGACTGTGAAAGAACTAAACAGTACTACACTGGAGTATTATGTCACAGGATCGAATGGCAGTTTCTTGGTTGATCTTGGAAGGGGAACCTGCACATGTAAAGTATTTGATATCGACAAAATTCCTTGTGTCCATGCCCTTGCAGCATTCCCGGGGGTCAGGATAAAATACATGATTTATGCTCAAAATACTATCTAAAGGAGGTATGGGCATTGGCTTATGTCCAAACCATTTATCCCGTCCCGAGCTCATCAGAGTGGGTTATCCCGGATGACATAAGGAATGAGAAGGTATTGCCTCCTGATTTCACAAAAAAACGTGGGAGGCTTCAACAAACCAGATTTCCTTCTATTGGAGAACATCGGAAAGGCAAAAACAAGCGATCATGTCAAGCAACTTCTCACGTGAGCTCAGAATTTACAACTCCCCTTTGAATGTATTTGATCGAGGCAGATTTTCGTGTTGTATGGTCGTGGTTTAATTTTTAACTTGTCGTAAAGATTTTGGACTACATCTCTTATATCAGTAGTTGAATTATGTTTGTAGTGATGAACTGTATTTTGGATATTATAGTGGCTGAAATCATTTTAATTGTATGGTCTATTAATGAAAGTTATCGCAAGCAAAATATCGGTTGTATGTTCGTAACTCATATATTTAGCGTAAGAACAAACCAAACTTCTCGCTTACCTACTATGACGTAGTATAAATTAAAAATATTACTTAGTAGATCAAAAAAAAAAGATTTTCCCTGTTTTTTTTGCTCTCGGTTTTTCTGGACCCGATATGGTTCATTCTTCCTTTCAATTGAACATGAGAAGAAATGATAAATAAACTCTTCTCTACCTTTTCATTTTCTTCTTCTTCTTTTTGCAATGAAAGAATCATTTGTACATTTCTATGTTGATGTGGATCTAAGAAATGCCAAATAAGGAATACGAATCAAAATCAGTACTAATCCTGGACTCAAACGAATATTAGCTCAAAAGATATCTCAAAGCATGAACTCGTCTGACCTTTTCTTTTTCTTTGCTCAAAAGAACTCATCTAGGCGCTTCCATGTTTAAGAGTATCTAACGAATGCCAACTTTGTTCGAACAATCAAAATGAACGTCGGCATAAACTATACAGCTACATCAAAAGATATCTCTGAGAAATTTTTTTTTTTTTTTTTTTTTGTGGCTCACATATGGGTTGTCGGGTTTTCCTGACCGGGCCGGACCGGTACCGGTCCGGCCCGGTCAGGAAAACCCGACAGTACATAAATTCCCTATTTTTTTTTTGCCCAACATATGGACTCTCGGGTTTTCCGGACCCGGCAGGACCAGTTCCAGTCCTGCCAGAAAATATACTGGTCCGGCCGGAAAATTTTTTTTTTTTTTGAATACTCATCTCACGGGTTTTCTGGACTCGGGGTTTTTTTTTTTTTTTTGTGATTTTTGAAAAAAAATTATATTTTATGCATTTTCTGGCATGACCAGGCCCTGGTCATGCCGGATTTGTACATTTTCCGGCATGACCAGGCCTGACCAGTACCAGTCATGCCGGAAAATGTACTGGTCCGGATGGAAATTTTTTTTTTTTTTTTATGACTCATCTCACGGGTTTTCTGTACTCGGGTTTTTTTTTTTTTTTTGTGATTTTTGAAAAAAAAATATATTTTATGCATTTTCTGGCATGACCAGGCCCTGGTCATGCCATGGTCATGCCGGATTTGTACATTTTCCGGCATGACCAGGCCTGACCAGTGCCAGTCATGCCGGAAAATGTACTGGTCCGGATGGAAATTTTTTTTTTTTTTTTTATTATGACTCATCTCACGGGTTTTCTGGACTCGGGTTTTTTTTTTTTTTTTTTTGAAAAAAAAATATATTTTATGCATTTTCTGGCATGACCAGGCCCTGGTCATGCCATGGTCATGCCGGATTTGTACATTTTCCGGCATGACCAGGCCTGACCAGTGCCAGTCATGCCGGAAAATGTACTGGTCCGGATGGAAATTTTTTTTTTTTTTTTTTTTTGAAAAAAAAATATATTTTATGCATTTTCTGGCATGACCAGGCCCTGGTCATGCCATGGTCATGTCGGATTTGTACATTTTCCGGCATGACCAGGCCTGACCAGTGCCAGTCATGCCGGAAAATGTACTGGTCCGGATGGAAAATTTTTTTTTTTTTTTTATGACTCATCTCACGGGTTTTCTGGACTCGGGTTTTTTTTTTTTTTTGATTTTGAAAAAAA
This sequence comes from Ficus microcarpa, assembly GCA_025413485.1. Classification (NCBI taxonomy): domain Eukaryota; kingdom Viridiplantae; phylum Streptophyta; class Magnoliopsida; order Rosales; family Moraceae; genus Ficus; species Ficus microcarpa. The sequence continues at coordinate 13,637,693 of CM046377.1, read as the reverse complement.
ATATATTTTATGCATTTTCTGGCATGACCAGGCCCTGGTCATGCCATGGTCATGCCGGATTTGTACATTTTCCGGCATGACCAGGCCTGGACCAGTGCCAGTCATGCCGGAAAATGTACTGGTCCGGATGGAAATTTTTTTTTTTTTTTTTTATGACTCATCTCACGGGTTTTTTTTTATTTTTTTTGACTGGACTCGGGTTTTTTTTTTTTTTTTTGAAAAAAAAATATATTTTATGCATTTTCTGGCATGACCAGGCCCTGGTCATGCCATGGTCATGCCGGATTTGTACATTTTCCGGCATGACCAGGCCTGACCAGTGCCAGTCATGCCGGAAAATGTACTGGTCCGGATGGAAAATTTTTTATTTTTTATTTTTATGACTCATCTCACGGGTTTTCTGGACTCGGGTTTTTTTTTTTTTTTGAAAAAAAAACTATATTTTTATGCATTTTCTGGCATGACCAGGCCGGACCAGGGCCAGTCCTGCCGGAAAATGTACTGCCGGAAAATGTACTGGTCCGGCCGGAAAATGTACTGTTCCGGAATTTTTTTTTAATCATTTTTGGAAGAATATATATTTTATACATTTTCCGGCATGACCAGGCCGGACCCGGAAAATGTACTGCCGGAAAATGTACTGGTCCGGCCGGAAAATGTACAGTTCCAGAATTTTTTTTTAATCTTTTTTTCGAAGAATATATATTTTATACATTTTCCGGCATGACCAGGCCGGACCAGGGCCAGTCCTGCCGGAAAATGTACTGGTCCGGCCGGTAAATGTACTGTTCCGGAATTTTTTTTACTTAAATTTTATGATATTTGAAAAAAAAAAAAAAACGCCAGCCTTAGGCCTGACCAGTCCCAATTTGGCGTGATATCTGAACCGGCCTTACCGGGGCCGGTCATGCCGGGCCGGAAAAACAGTTTGTTCGTTGTGCTCTGTGTTTTTGGGTTCTTTTTTTTTTTTTTTTTTTAAATATAAATAAGTTTAACTAAAAAAAAATGTAAGAAAAAGAAACTTTGGTTTTGCTATTTATTAGATGTAGTGATCGGGAAAAAGAAGGTTTTATTAAAAAAAAAAATTTTAAAGATAACACCACGGTACGGATAATTTCAATTCCGGACCGACATGGCCGGATGTCCGGTTAAAAAAATAAACCAAATGTAGAACACCCCGGTCCAGAGAATTTCAATTCCGGACCGGCATGTCCGGTTAAAAAAAGAAGACAAGGGAGAACACACCGGTCCGGAGAACCGTGATTAAATTTCAAAAAAATAAATTATAAAATTTAAACTATCTAAAGTTTGCACTCATAAGAGATATAAAATTATACCAAAAGTTTAACAATAAACTAAGACTCAGATTTTTACCTAAAGTTTAAACAATAAACTATTTTTGTATCATTTTCTAGATACTGATATGTCATTGAATTATTATACTTCTTGTGTTCAATTTGGATAGAAAATGATACAGTTATGTTTAAAAAAATTTATATGTGCGTAATTTTAATCAAAAAAAAAAATTTTAGACCATTTAACAAGTTTTTCACAACACCTTCGGGTTCTCCGGACCGGCATGCCGCCCTAACCGGACATTTAGGCCGGTCCAGAATTGAAATTATCCGTACCGTGGTGTTATCCTTTTTTTTTTTAAACCTTCTTTTTCCCGATCACTATATCTAATAAATAGAAAAGAAATTACGGGGTCTATCATATTCACATAGGTGAATCATCCAACAACCACCCATTCTTTTGTGATATTTAAAAATATACTATGATGGTCGTTGCTTTATATATATATATTAATTTCGTCTCTTATTTAGCAATAACAAATTTTTTTTTAAACTAAAATTTCCGGCCGGACCAAACTTTTTCCGGCCTGACTGGCACTGGTCCGGCCTGGTCATGCCGGAAAATCTACAAACTTTTTCATGACCATGGCCTGGTCATGCCAGAAAATGCAAAAAATATTGATTTTTTCAAAAATCATTAAAAAAAATAAAACCCGGGTCCAAAAACCCGTGAGACGAGTCACAAAAAAAAATAAAAAAATAAACCCGTGAGATGAGTCATACAAAAAAAAAAAAAAAAAATTTCCGGCCGGACCAAACTTTTTCCGGCCTGACTGGCACTGGTCCGGCCTGGTCATGCCGCAAAATCTACAAACTTTTTCATGACCATGGCCTGGTCATGCCAGAAAATGCAAAAATATTTATTTTTTCAAAAATCATTAAAAAAAAATAAAACCCGGGTCCAGAAAACCCGTGAGACGAGTCACAAAAAAAAATAAAAAAATAAACCCGTGAGATGAGTCATACAAAAAAAAAAAAAAAAAAAAATTTCCGGCCGGACCAAACTTTTTCCGGCCTGACTGGCACTGGTCCGGCCGGGTCATGCCAGAAAATCTACAAACTTTTTCATGACCATGGCCTGGTCATGCCAGAAAATGCAAAAAATATTGATTTTTTCAAAAATCATTAAAAAAAAATAAAACCTGGGTCCAAAAAACCCGTGAGACGAGTCACAAAAAAAAATAAAAAAATAAACCCGTGAGATGAGTCATACAAAAAAAAAAAAAAAAAAAAAATTTCCGGCCGGACCAAACTTTTTCCGGCCTGACTGGCACTGGTCCGGCCTGGTCATGCCGCAAAATCTACAAACTTTTTCATGACCATGGCCTGGTCATGCCAGAAAATGCAAAAAATATTGATTTTTTCAAAAATCATTAAAAAAAAATAAAACCCGGGTCCAGAAAACCCGTGAGACGAGTCACAAAAAAAAATAAAAAAATAAACCCGTGAGATGAGTCATACAAAAAAAAAAAAAAAAAAAATTTCCGGCCGGACCAAACTTTTTCCGGCCTGACTGGCACTGGTCCGGCCTGGTCATGCCGCAAAATCTACAAACTTTTTCATGACCATGGCCTGGTCATGCCAGAAAAAGCAAAAAATATTTATTTTTTCAAAAATCATTAAAAAAAAATAAAACCCGGGTCCAAAAAACCCGTGAGAGGAGTCACAAAAAAAAATAAAAAAATAAACCCGTGAGATGAGTCATACAAAAAAAAAAAAAAAAAAAAAATTTCCGGCCGGACCAAACTTTTTCCGGCCTGACTGGCACTGTCCGGCCTGGTCATGCCGCAAAATCTACAAACTTTTTCATGACCATGGCCTGGTCATGCCAGAAAATGCAAAAAATATTTATTTTTTCAAAAATCATTAAAAAAAAATAAAACCCGGGTCCAGAAAACCCGTGAGACGAGTCACAAAAAAAAATAAAAAAATAAACCCGTGAGATGAGTAATACAAAAAAAAAAAAAAAAAAAAAAATTTCCGGCCGGACCAAACTTTTTCTGGCCTGACTGGCACTGGTCCGGCCGGGTCATGCCAGAAAATCTACAAACTTTTTCATGACCATGGCCTGGTCATGCCAGAAAATGCAAAAAAAATTTATTTTTTCAAAAATCATTAAAAAAAAAAAACCCGGGTCCAGAAAACCCGTGAGATGAGTCACAAAAAAAAAATAAAAAAATAAACCCGTGAGATGAGTAATACAAAAAAAAAAAAAAAAAAAATTTCCGGCCGGACCAAACTTTTTCCGGCCTGACTGGCACTGGTCCGGCCTGGTCATGCCGCAAAATCTACAAACTTTTCATGACCAAGGCCTGGTCATGCCAGAAAATGCAAAAAAATATTGATTTTTTCAAAAATCATTAAAAAAAAATAAAACCCGGGTCCAAAAAACCCGTGAGACGAGTCACAAAAAAAAATAAAAAAATAAACCCGTGAGATGAGTCATACAAAAAAAAAAAAAAAAAAAAATTTCCGGCCGGACCAAACTTTTTCCGGCCTGACTGGCACTGGTCCGGCCTGGTCATGCCGCAAAATCTACAAACTTTTTCATGACCATGGCCTGGTCATGCCAGAAAATGCAAAAAATATTTATTTTTTCAAAAATCATTAAAAAAAAATAAAACCCGGGTCCAAAAAACCCGTGAGAGGAGTCACAAAAAAAAAATAAAAAAATAAACCCGTGAGATGAGTCATACAAAAAAAAAAAAAAAAAAAAAATTTCCGGCCGGACCAAACTTTTTCCGGCCGGACCCGGCCTGGTCAAACTTTTTCCGGCCTGAAAAAATATTTATTTTTTCTCATTAAAAAAAAATAAAACCCGGCACTGGTCAAAAAAAAATAAAAAAATAAACGGCCAAAAAAAAAAAAAAAAAAAATGGCCGGACCAAACTCATGCCGCCGGCCTGGTCAAAATCTACAAACTTTTTCATGACCATGGCCTGGTCATGCCAGAAAATGCAAAAAATATTTATTTTTTCAAAAATCATTAAAAAAAATAAAACCCGGGTCCAGAAAACCCGTGAGATGAGTCACAAAAAAAAAAAAAAAATAAACCCGTGAGATGAGTAATACAAAAAAAAAAAAAAAAAAAATTTCCGGCCGGACCAAACTTTTTCTGGCCTGACTGGCACTGGTCCGGCCGGGTCATGCCAGAAAATCTACAAACTTTTTCATGACCATGGCCTGGTCATGCCAGAAAATGCAAAAAAAATTTATTTTTTCAAAAATCATTAAAAAAAAAAAACCCGGGTCCAGAAAACCCGTGAGATGAGTCACAAAAAAAAATAAAAAAATAAACCCGTGAGATGAGTCATAAAAAAAAAAAAAAAAAAAAAAATTTCCGGCCGGACCAAACTTTTTCCGGCCTGACTGGCACTGGTCCGGCCTGGTCATGCCGCAAAATCTACAAACTTTTTCATGACCATGGCCTGGTCATGCCAGAAAATACAAAAAATATTATTTTTTCAAAAATCATTAAAAAAAAATAAAACCCGGGTCCAAAAAACCCGTGAGACGAGTCACAAAAAAAAAATAAAAAAATAAACCCGTGAGATGAGTCATACAAAAAAAAAAAAAAAAAAAATTTCCGGCCGGACCTAATTTTTCCGGCCTGACTGGCACTGGTCCGGCCTGGTCATGCCGCAAAATCTACAAACTTTTTCATGACCATGGCCTGGTCATGCCAGAAAAGCAAAAAATATTTATTTTTTCAAAAATCATTAAAAAAAAATAAAACCCGAGTCCAAAAAACCCGTGAGAGAGTCACAAAAAAAAATAAAAAAATAAACCCGTGAGATGAGTCATACAAAAAAAAAAAAAAAAAAATTTCCGGCCGGACCAAACTTTTTCCGGCCTGACTGGCACTGGTCCGGCCTGGTCATGCCGCAAAATCTACAAACTTTTTCATGACCATGGCCTGGTCATGCCAGAAAATGCAAAAAATATTTATTTTTTCAAAAATCATTAAAAAAAATAAAACCCGGGTCCAAAAAACCCGTGAGATGAGTCACAAAAAAAAAATAAAAAAATAAACCCGTGAGATGAGTCATACAAAAAAAAAAAAAAAAAAAAATTTCCGGCCGGACCAAACTTTTTCCGGCCTGACTGGCACTGGTCCGGCCGGGTCATGCCAGAAAATCTACAAACTTTTTCATGACCATGTCCTGGTCATGCCAGAAATTGGGCAAAAAAAAAAAAAAAATTTATGTGTTTCGGATTTTCCTGACCGGGCCGGACCGTACCGGTCCGGCCCGGTCAGGAAAACCCGAGAGCCCATAGATGAGCCAAAAAAATTTATGTGCTCTCGGTTTTCCTGACCGGGCCGGACCGGTACCGGTCCGGCCCGGTCAGGAAAACCCGAGAGCCCATACGTGAGCCAAAAAAAAAAAAAAAAAACCTCAGAGAAATCTGTTGATGTAGCTTTATAGTTTATGCCGACTCATTTTTATTGTTTGAACAAAGTTGGCATTCGTTAGATACTCTTAAACATAGAAGCGCCTAGATGAGTTCTTTTGCGCAAAGAAAAAGAAAAGGTCAGACGAGTTTATGCTTTGAGATATCTTTTGAGCTAATATTCGTTTGACTCCAGGATTAGTACTGATTTTGATTCGTATTCCTTATTTGGCATTTGTTAGATCGACATCAACATAGAAATTCTAAATGATTCTTTCATTGCAAAAAGAAGAAGAAAATGAAAAGGTAGAGAAGAGTTTATTCATCATTTCTTCTCATGTTCAATTGAAAGGAAGAATGAACCATAATTGAAGTTTAATACATGTATATAACGTGTTTAAGCAGATACATTTATAAAATGTTTAAGGAACCCAATCGTTATGATAAATATTTATGGCCATCTTCTCTCTATGAAACTTTATCATCGAATCGTTTATTAACTCAAAATTCAGCCCTTGCATATCGAACTCGATATGCTTGATGGTGTATACGGCACAATCTCCCCTGCATTAAACAAAATGTTTGTTAGTATTTGTAGTTATAAATGAAAAAAATAATAATAAAAAAAATTTGAATTACACTTACGATTTTTCGTTCTGCGGATGGTTGATTGGACGCCGATAGGGCCATGGTGAAGGATCCAAGCGACTGAAATAACCAGATTCTTGAAGCAGTAACGGAATCATCTTCTGCACTGGCTTCATAAATCTATCGAGCCTGGCTTTGTCGGTGCATTTCCAATCAGAATCAAAAACCACTAGCTCTGCGTTTATCAGATCAACCTTCACCGAAACCCAATGTTTTCCTCTCTCTTTGTCGGGGGCGTCGGCGTCCGACATGTCGAATAAATTATACGGGAAGTAGAGTGCCTTCGCACCATTCCAAGATTTTCCAATCTTGGGGCTGTCTCCTTTCATGTACATCTTCAGAGCGTCGTATATGGTGATATCGTCGTTGTCATTCATAACTAATAATTGGCTGAAGATATCATCCAAAATGACGACGTCTTGATTGATGACATCAGGATACTTGGACTGTCTTTTCCGGAGCCCGTACATCGCTTCTTCGATGTGCTAAAAAAAAAAAAAGGGTTGTAGTATGAGTCAAAAATGTTAGACATAAAAAGAAATCCATATTAAAAAAACGAAAGGCTTAGATATAGCGTTACTTAGTAGAGAATCACTTACATCGCTTAATAGCCAAAACCGCTCAGTTAAGATCTGCTCGAAGAAGGCCCACGATCGCGTAACCCCGAGACCTGAAGTGAATAGTTGCTTCGAAACTGAATTCTTGTAGGCCTCAAATGTGTTTCGCATGTCGTCTGGTACGTGCAATGGGTCGAACTCTTTTATCGACCCTTTACGAAACATCATTTTCTTTGGATCGGGGTCGGTGTATGGAGTTCTCCGATATTTAGACTTTTTTATACGTCGTTGGGGTCGGCCCTGTTGTTGCCCAACATCTAAAATATCTTCCTCACAATCCTTATCAGCCGAACAAGTCGGAGTCTGATAAAAGATTCCAGTGAGGGGAGAATCTTCCACATCCCTTTCTGTACCCCTATCAGTTTCGGAACCAACATCTGTATGTGCAAATATATCATCCCGAGTAGCAACATCACCACTGGCATTGATTCTGACATCAACACCTCTACTGTCCTCGCATCCACCTCCACCGCTCTCAGCTCGATATACACCTTTTGAAGCTTCTGATTGTTGCTGAACAAATCTTGTCACGATGTCTGTCAGCATTTTCAATTGTAAAGACTGAGCTTCATTGTCGGCGGTCAGCTTCTCGATCGATCTCTCTAACTGTAAATACCGCCGGTCATTGTCGGCAGCAAACTGTAAAAACCGCCGGTCATTGTCGGCAGCAAACTGTAAAAACCGCCGGTCATGGTCGGCAGACAGCTTCTCTATCGATCTCTCCATCGTTTGCTTTAAAGCTCGAAGCTCACGTAGCACCGTTGAATCCTCAGCATGAGAGCTAGCTTGTGGAGGTGTGGACTCATTGACAGTAGGGATAGACGGCAGATACGGGGTTTGCTCTGCTGCAGTCGCACCCCCTTGACTTGTGCTCTGCTCGGGGATAATATCTTCAGGTCTCTCTCTACCTCTTCCTTGGACTCTCTCGGTTCCACCTCCAAGGAAGTTGCGCCGGCCTTCTAGATCGGCTTTTAATGAGTCCTCCCAAAAGATGCTTCTTCCGGACTCTAGAATGCCTGCCCAATTGTCCACAATGGGGTCGGAATCGTCATCACAAGGAACAAACCCAATCATGTAGTTGGCGTTCCGCTCCTCCAATGTTGGGACAAGTATGCTGTGTATGTCCTGAAATTTAGAAACTTCGAATTAGTAACCGAGAAATTAAGACGTATCTACATAATATAAAAAAAAAAAAAAAAAAAAAAAAAAAAACAAAAGACCAACCGTGCTATTCCCAACTGCACGAAGAATTTGCTCCAAAGATGGTGCTTGTTGTCGATCATACTTTGTTGTCCATCGACAAATTCTTGGCACCGGTCCTTGCACGTCTTTTCTAGTCTCAGCATACTTTGGGGTCAGGGCAGGAATGCACTCAAATGGTAGAAGCTATAATAATGAGCAATAACAAATATTAGATTGCAAACATTTTGAAACAAATTAAGTGTGAGAATCAACAATAAAACAAAATTTACATACCATCAATGGGAGTATGAACGCATGACACCACCATCTTGCCAACTTCTGAGGAGATTCTTTACATCTTTTACCTATGTCGCACTTCTGGACCTGGGAAATCAAAAATTGGTATGACGATCTTCCCCATGGGTAATTGGCACACCAATCCAGGTCTTCTACATGTTTAAAGAGGCTGTCATCAACTCGCTGATGGCCTTTTTTCCGGACCACGGAGGACCGCACATAAAAAGTAGAGGACCGCCAACTTCAACTTATCGTTTATAAGGATCGACCTCTCTTGTTCTCTTCGCTTGATTTCGTGAGGGTGCCCCCTTATGTTGCTCTCACTGTCCACGGAAGGGATGACCATACCTTCCAAGCGACTCTTGAGATCGTTCTGCGTTATTTTTTTCATTCCGCGAAAGACCCGTCCTTTAAATTCGGCTCCTGTATGAGACGGCTCTCCGGGATGGGCAGAACAATTGAGTCCACTTATAAGCCCGTGCTCCATCAGCGAGTACCTAATGGGGACGCCATTCAAAACGAACCACATCTCATTCCACTTTTTTGTAACCACCGCCCGGGACATTAACATCCATAACGGCATTAAGGTTACTTTGAGGTGGTCTGCAATGTTAAATAGGTGGCCGAATTGAGAGTTCCTAAACCACTCCATGCCATATGGGTGGTCCTGTAAGGCTGTGGTCACCGTATCCACAGTATCCTTCAACAGGTTCTTGGCCGTGATTTTGCATTTGAAATTGGCTTCATCCATCTTCAATTTCAAAACGGGTGATGGGAGATCCAAAACCTACATTTAAAAAAAATTAAAATCTTGTTAACTAATGTAATTGTTTTGAACGTGAAAAAAAAAATTAAAGCAAAAAAAAAACTTTGACTTCTCTATCTTCCAATGATAACTTACCCTTGGTGTTGCGAATGACGTCGATTGCGGTGACGTGTTGCCATCCGGTTGGGAGATGGTCCTACTGACTCCTTCAGAGTCATTTTCGGAGTCCATATCCGCTCCTTCTGAATATCGCAGCCGTTGACTAGGACGAGGAGAGTGTGCCGATGACGTCCGGCTTCGTGCCATACCTCGAAACAAAAATAATAAAACAAATTTAAGTATACATATTCGTATATAAACAAATTTCTTTTAAAAAATTGTCTTCATTTGCGGAGTTTAAGAAATTAGTACACAAATTGTCACTTCCAATTGACATAAAGCTAGCAACAAAAGGATCAAGAAAGGGAACCTAAAAATTGTCGACTTCTAATTCTCCAATTCAAAAAAAAGAAAAGAAAAGATAAGGGGAAAAAAAAAGTAGTTTATTTATCTGTAAACATAAAAGTAGTTGCTTTTGTTATGTATAAGGGATAAGGGATAAGGGATAGAACAAAACCAATGGCAGCCGCCCACCATTGGTCATTATATTATGGCTTTTGCACATGTTTGCGTCTCTGGCACGTTGTGTTTATCTACGTGTTAATAATAATGTTCCAAAGAAGCGTTATGAAATAATATGGCATGGTGATGTGTACAAATTACTACTGTGCATATATTGCTTACTTGAACACTTGAAGTTCTTCTATCCACATATGTCAAAATTTGGCAAATTCAAAAAAATATAAAATATAAAAATAAAAAAAAAAGGAAAAAAAAAATCCGGTCTAAGATTTCCCAACCCCCCCCCCCCCTCTTAAATTGGTCTTGGTATTAAGAATGTTTTCCCACATGCAACAAAAATGAGAGAGAAGGAGAGGGTCGTCCTTTTTATTATTCATATTATTTGGCCCACATGCTTTACAAGGAATTGCTGTACATAATCCGAGATAAAAGAGGGGGAAATGTCATATAACAACAAAGCAATAGCTGTTAGGTGAAATGAAGCTTGGTCGTCATTTTTAGTTATGCAAAAGCAAAAAAGTTTGGCTAAAAACTAGGAAATGGTTGAAATGTTTTGTTTTTAGTCTTTACGACTCTTTTTATGGAACAAGTGAACAAGATGGAAAACTTGCAGGCAAATTAGGCTTGAAATTGTGAACAAGATGGCTAAAACTTAGTTTGATTCCTAACATCTCACTTTTAACATTAATCCATTCCTAAGGTCAGACTAACAAATTACCATACAAACAAGCAAAATTAATAGGAAATTTTTATTCTAATTTTTCTATTTCAGTCCATTGTCTCGTACCAACGAAAAAAAAATTGGTGAAAGCTTACATTTTTCATCAAAATACAGCCAAGTCCTTTTAACTCCGATTTTCAAATTTTAGTTTTCAGGTGGGTTCCATGTTTTGTACGCACATAATGCTTGCTCACAACTTCACCATTATGCTTGAGAACATTAAACTGCACACCCACATATGTATAAACTGAAAAAAAATGGGTTCCATGTTTCAAAACGCACATACTGCTTGCTCACAATGAATTCACCATTATGTTTGACATGAGATAAACTGCACCCACACACGTATATATAAATTGAAAAAATTTGGGTTCAATGTACACATATGCTTGCTCACAACTTCTTCACCATTATGTTTGAGAGCATTCTGCACACACACACACGTATATATATATTGAAAAAAAATGGGTTCTATGTACACATATGCTTGCTTACAACTTTGAATCACCATTATGTTTGAGAGCCTTCTGCACACACACACACGCGTATATATAAATTGAAAAAAAAAAAAAAGGGGGTCGAAGAGATGAATTTACCGTAGCTGATGCGGCGAGACGGCGGCGCTAGGGAGGGAGGGAGGGAGATTGGGCGAGGTAGCCGAGGGAGGGAGGGAGGGAGGGAGCCGAGGGGAGATTGGGCGGAGGAAAGGAGCCGAGGGACGGAGGGAGGGCGGATCAGAGATTGGGCGAGCGAGGGAGGGAGCTCTGGCCGAGGGAGGAGAGAGAGAGTTCGTTGAGAGAGAGCGAGAGAGAAAGAGCGAGGGAGAGAGGGAGAAATGAAATGGGATGGGATCGCTGAACTGGGTTTCTTTGGTTTGAGAGAGAGCGAGAGCAAGAGCGAGGGACCCGAGAGAAAGAGCGAGGAAGAGAGGGAGTTCCGAAATGAGCTATGGTGGGTTTGGGGTTTCTGGGTTTTTGGGAGGAGAGGGAACCGAGAAAGAGAGCCAGCGAGGGAAGGAGGAGGTCTTTTTTTTCCGTTTGTTTGAGACTGAATTCGGTTGGGGTTGGTTTAGGAAGGAGGGCGGGAGAATGGATCTTGTTGGGGTTGTTTTTTTTTTTTTTCCTCTGAAGATGACTTAAGGGTTTTTTGGTCTTTGGCATAAAAATTGAATTAAAAAAAATAAAAATAAAAAATCAGTTAGAACGGAGTTTAAATTTGCAACGGGGGTGCATTTGGGGCTTATATATGCATTTGTTTCCCAAAAAACCCTAATTTTTCCCTTGTTATACAATCTGACTTCTTCTGAAGAAGAAGAAGAAGAAGAAAGAAAAACAACTAGGAGAAGAAAAGAGAAAGAATTCGCCGTCAACCTCGGCGAACATCCTTAACATTGAATTCCGGCCAAACAGCATTCTAACCACAAAAATTTTCCTGTCGGCCAATCAAAAATCAAAATCAGATTAAAATAAAAATAGAAATGGGCGACTCCGACGCGCAAAAAATCCGGAACATCTGCATCTTGGCTCACGTGGACCACGGCAAGACGACCCTCGCCGACCACCTGATCGCCTCCGCCGGCGGCGGCGTCCTCCACCCGAAGCTCGCCGGCCGCCTCCGCTTCATGGACTTCCTTGACGAGGAGCAACGCCGCGCCATAACCATGAAGAGCTCCTCCATCTCCCTCCGCTTCCTCGACCACTCCATCAACCTCATCGACTCCCCCGGCCACATGGACTTCTGCAGCGAGGTCTCCACCGCCGCCCGCCTCTCCGACGGCGCCCTCCTCCTCGTCGACGCCGTTGAGGGCGTCCACATCCAGACCCACGCCGTCCTCCGCCAGTCCTGGATCGAGAAGGTAACCCCCTGCCTTGTCCTCAACAAGATCGATAGGTTGATTACCGAACTTAAATTGAGCCCCATGGAAGCTTACACTAGATTGTTGAGAATTGTTCATGAGGTTAATGGGATCATGAGTGCGTTTAAGTCCGAAAAGTACTTGTCCGAAGTCGATTCGATACTCGCCGTGCGAGAGGCTTCAGAAAATGTGGATGATAGTGGTGGTGGTGTTGAGTTTGTGGAGGATGATGAGGAAGATACTTTCCAGCCCCAGAAGGGGAATGTGGTTTTCGCGTGTGCGTTGGACGGGTGGGGTTTTAGTATTCATGATTTCGCCGAGTTTTACGCCTCTAAGCTTGGGGCCAGTGCAGCCGCGTTGCAAAAGGCTTTGTGGGGTCCTTGGTACTACAATGCCAAGAGTAAGATGATTGTTGGGAAGAAGGGGATCGGCGGAGGGAGTAAAGCTCGGCCCATGTTTGTACAGCTTGTGCTTGAGCAGCTCTGGCTGGTTTACCAGGCGTCGGAGCCTGACGGGAATAAAGGGATGCTTGAGAAGGTGATTAAGACGTTCAATCTGTCTGTTCCGCCACGTGAGCTTCAAAACAAGGATCCTAAAGTTGTGCTTCAGGCAGTAATGAGCCGTTGGCTTCCTTTGTCTAATGCAATCTTATCAATGGTGATTAAGTGTATGCCCGACCCAATTACAGCGCAGGCGTTTCGTATTTCGCGCTTGCTCCCGAAAAGAGAGGTTTTGGATAATGGGGTTGATTCTAATGTGCTTGCACAGGCAGAGCTTGTTAGAAAATCAGTCGAAGCTTGTGATTCAAGGCCTGAAGCTCCTTGTGTTGCATTTGTGTCTAAAATGTTTGCTGTGCCGGTGAAAATGCTTCCTCAAAGGGGCTCCAATGGGGAAGTCCTAGCAAATTTGGCTGATGAAGGCGAAGATGGTGCATCTGGGGAGTGCTTTCTTGCCTTTGCGAGGATCTTTAGCGGGGTTCTTAAAGCAGGACAGAGAATATTCGTTCTTTCAGCTCTATATGATCCATTAAAAGGGGAATCGATGCAGAAGCATGTACAGGAGGCTGAGTTACAATCTTTGTATTTAATGATGGGCCAAGGTTTAAAATGTGTCCCGTCCGCACATGCCGGGAAAATTGTGGCTATCAAAGGCCTTGGCCAGCATATTCTGAAAAGTGCAACCCTTTCTTCTACGAAGAATTGTTGGCCTTTTTCAAGTATGGTATTTCAAGTTGCTCCTACTCTTAGAGTTGCAATTGAACCATCTGATCCAGCAGATATGGCTGCATTAATGAAAGGTTTAAAGCTTCTGAATCGGGCAGATCCATTCGTAGAGGTCACAGTTTCTGAGAGGGGAGAACATGTTCTGGCTGCGGCAGGAGAAGTCCATCTCGAGAGATGCATAAAGGATTTGAAGGAGAGGTTTGCTAGGGTAAGCTTGGAAGTCTCACCTCCCCTCGTCTCCTATAAAGAGACCATCGAGGGTGAGGTATCTAATACTCTTGAGAATCTAAAATCCCTAACTGGGAGCTCAGATTATATTGAGAAGACAACGCCAAATGGAAGATGCATTGTTCGGGTACGAGTCATGAAGCTACCACCTTCTTTAACTAAGATTCTTGATGAAAGTTCTGATTTACTTAGAGATATTATCAGGGATAAGGCAGGACATGCAAATAGAAGCTTGGAAAAACAGATATCAAACGTTACGGAGGAAGAGAATTCTGTAGAAGCTCTAAGGAAACGCATAGTGGATGCTGTGGATAGTGATATGTTATCTGGAAATGAAAATGACAAGGACCGAGCAGAAAAATGCAAAAGAAAATGGCTAAAGCTTCTAAATAGGATCTGGTCACTCGGACCTCAGCAGATGGGTCCTAACATCCTCTTTGCTCCAGACTCTGAAGGAAAGAGTACTGACAACTCTATTCTCATTCATGGTTCTTCTCGCATATCTCAGAAACTAGGATTTGCAGATGATTCCGGCCACTGTGAGATGGTAGATAAGCCTGCTTCAGAAGTAACTCAAGCATTATACTCTGAAGCAGAGCGTCTTAAGAGCAGCGTTGTGTCTGGATTTCAACTAGCTACTGCAGCTGGACCCTTATGTGAAGAACCTATGTGGGGCTTGGCATTTGTTGTTGAAGCATGCATTTCTCCATCGACTGCACATTCTGATGAATCTGAAACCTCACACCAGCACTCAGAACAATATGGTATCTTCACTGGACAGGTTATGACAGCGGTCAAGGAGGCTTGTAGGACGGCTGTGCTTCAAAAGAAACCTCGGCTTGTGGAAGCCATGTACTTCTGTGAGTTGAACACGTCAACTGAATATCTTGGTCCCATGTATGCTGTACTTGCACGGAGGAGGGCACGGGTTCTGAAAGAAGAAATGCAGGAAGGCTCACCGTTGTTTACAGTCCATGCATATGTCCCTGTTTCAGAAAGCTTCGGTTTTGCAGATGAACTTAGGAGGTGGACTTCTGGAGCTGCTAGTGCCCTTCTTGTGCTTAGCCACTGGGAAGCTCTTCCCGAGGATCCTTTCTTTGTACCTAAAACCGAAGAGGAAATTGAAGAGTTTGGTGATGGTTCTAGTGTGCTCCATAATACAGCAAGAAAGCTCATTGATAACGTAAGACGACGAAAGGGCCTTTCAGTCGAGGAAAAAGTAGTACAACATGCAACAAAGCAGAGGACCCTTGCCCGTAAGGTGTAGATGTTGATTTTGTTTTGCCACAGCCACGTTGTCACATTACTGGTATGTAGAGAATCCTAGTATTGTTATGTTTACTTATGCGTTTGTGACTCATCAAATTTACATGTGAGTCATTCAATCGGAATGTAATTCATTCTGTTTCCCTTTTTATTTTTCATGTGATGCAGGTCTTTCGTGTAACTGCAGTGCAGAGTCCAAAGTATAAACAGTCTCTAGAACATGAAAAGTTTAAACAAAGGAATGTCCATAAGAGAATGCAAAACTAATGGTACTGATAAATTAAAGAATCGGGCTTTTGGAGAAGAAAGAACATTGTTTTAGTTCACCCATTCCGCGCTGTGCATTTCCTTGATGGTTCTAGAAGAGAGACTTGTTTGCAGATTGGTATGCTCTTCTGCGTTTACTTAAGGTCTCTCTGTATTTAATTGTTTCATAAAGTTGCAAATATGTTAAGCCAAGAGGGTGAATTTATTTATTATTTTTCTAGGCAGCTTACTTGCATGCCATAATGTTTTTCCTATAACATTTATCCGTCTTTCCTTAAAAAAGGTTCTTATCTGTGAAATCTTCATTTTAACTAGCAGGTAACGAGTATATGAAGCGATATTAAATATCTTTTATGCTCAAGGATAGGCTTACCATCCCAACAGCAGCAGCTTTCAGAAAGAAACACTCATATCAGACAACCACAAGCTATGTTTATAGAAGCCACGGGATCAAACAGTCGAGGAAAAGGCTGCTAAAATTGCCTCCAAGCTGCGGCAATCGAACCTGCAGAATTGGAATGGAGTAGAAATTCAGCATGGTTAATTCCATATAACAAAAGCTTTTCTGAAAGTGGGAGTCCTAAAGACCTAGAAAATCTATCAAATGGAGTGACTAACTGGTTCTTGTTGCTCTTTAACAAGCATTGGTGATGCAACCAGATATCTAGGCGGCATACCCTCGAGCTTGCTTTGTGCTGTTCATATAATTTTGACCGGGATTTTGTTTATTTTCACGAAGTCGGCCATAGATTTGTTGCATTGATATGTGATTTGTGATAAGTTTTTAAGGGTTTTTCCTCTTTTCTTTTATTTTCTTCATTGATTCTTTGATCAGTTTCCAAGTTAGAAGGTCAATTTTGGGCTAACAATAAAAGTAACATCTTTACTAGGCCGTTTCCTCACTCCTGAGTATCGTTATGGTTGCGTTTTTAAGGGCATATTTGCAGAGGGAATAATAATAACAATTGTAATAAATCAGTAGTGAAGTTTTGCAGTTGTGATGTTACTAATTTTCAAATTATTCTCTTGATTAGAAGTTAATCCAGATTTGCCATACTGAGTGAAGAGAGAGGTATCAGCAGCAGCGGATTTACGTTGGGACGATTTGGAACTGTTGGCTTCACTGAAATTTTATCTTATTTTAATTCTATCTTGGAAATTTTACAATTTACATGCTTCTCTACTAAAAACAAAAAATTGTCATGTAACCCCCATTAAAATTAATTTGATCAAAACATTTTATGATTTTTCTGCTTTGCTCTCGTTAAAAATTGTAAATTCTCATATAGTTTCAATTAAAATTATACCCTTTAATTTTTATATTTCGATGCTATTTAGTTTAAAAAAAAAAAAAAAAAAGAATGGTTATATGCCCCTGCTTAAATATAAACAATATTGAGAGAAAATTAAGTAGAGAGTTATGTTTTCAATGCCTCTTTATAATTTAATACACGGTAACATTAAAGTTGATAATTTTAGTATTATGAAAGAACAAAATTATCAAGTTTAATATTATGATAGACATAAATATAAAGAGATGTCAAATTTACAACAATATTGCGTATAACTCATCTACTTTATAGCTTTCTGGATTACATATTTTCTTTTTTCCTATTCATTTAACCAATAAAATATTCAACCGCACATTATAATACTAGTGGAACTGGTTGTGGATAGTTCCGAGATGTTGCCATTGCTCCAAGTCCAAGTAATCGTTTGCATACTTTTTTGTTTCGAGGCAATTTTGACGTAGGATACCCTATTTTGTTTCAAATAAAAAGTTTCGATGATATAACATAGCACAGACGAGATCGACGGTATCATTTAATAGAAATGGCCAATGAAAGGATACAATGACAATGAACTCATGATGTTCAGAGGATCGAACGACTATGATTAACTTTCATATACAGCCTTCACTAGACATAAAGATCTAAAAAATAATTCTATTACCTTCTTCCTACTATGCACTGTTTGGTCAGTCAGAGTACAAAAAATGTTTCATTTCGGTGTGAGAACCAAAAATGAATGAACAAAACTCTCACACGCGCGGTCCTTACCAGAATTTACAGAGAAGTAGATCTTTTATGAGATGCAGTGAAGCTCCAATGTTTTATGGGACATTAAACTGTTCTGCATGTTCTACCTAATGCCATTCCAAGGAAATCAGAACTTGTGCAGCTTCAAATTTCACACTGGTATTATACGTTCTGAGCTGCCCTCGATCTTACATCTCGAAAACTACAAGGATTCTGCATTCAAAAGACCGAAATCTAAGTCCTCTATTCTCTCTCCAACACCAAAAGCATGAACCCGGTTCCCAATCTGAACCCAACTACAACCAGGGCCCTTCTTCACTCCCCTAGACTTCATCAATTCCCTCACCACATTTGCCTCGTTCCACCTCCCAGCTTCCGCATACATATTCGAAAGAAGTATATAGTAACCTGAATGATGAGGCTTTAACCTAAACAGATTCTCAGCTGCCCAGGTCCCAAGCTCCACGTTTCCATGGATTCTGCATGCCCCAAGCAAAGCACCCCACACATTGGCATCTGGGACCAAAGACAGGCCTCTAATGAGCTCAGCTGCCTCTTCCAAGAGGCCAGATCTGCCGAGAAGATCTACCATACACGTGTAATGCGTTTGTGTTGGATCAATGTTTTGACCCTGCATTTGCTCGAAGTATTTCTTCCCCTTTTCAACTAGCCCTCCATGGCTACAAGCTGACAAAACTGCGACATATGATACTGAATCATATTCTACATTGTCTTCTTTCATTGCTTCGAAAAGATGAATTGCAGTGTCTTGCTCCCCTAGCATTCCATATCCCAAAATCATGGTGTTCCAAGATGTTACGTCCTTGTTTGGAATCCGCTCAAAGACCTTACTAGCAAGATCAATTCTTCCACATTTGGTGTAGAAGTCCAAGAGTGAGTTTGCAACAAAAAGATGAGTGTGGGAATAATTTCTTATTATAGATCCGTGGACTTCTTGGCCCTGCTTGATTGCGCCTAGATTTGCACAAGCTGATATCACACCCACGAAGGAAACAATATCGTGTGCCATTCCGGCAAGCCTCATTTCTGAAAACAACCTAAGAGATTCAGAGCAATCAGTTGCTTGAGAATAACCCACGATTAGTGTGTTATAAGAGACTTCGTCTCTGAGGGAGATATTAAAGACATTTCGAGCAGCAGAAAGGCTGCCACATTTCGCATACATGTCTGTGAGTGCATTGGAGACAAACAAATCAAATGCGGCTCCCATGCGAATTGCCCTTGTGTGGATTTCTTTTCCAGGACGAAGGAAACCCAACCGTGAACAAGCTGGAAGAACGTTTGTGAAAGTGACACAGTTAGGAGTCTCACCATGTTCTTGCATTTGTCTTATAAGTTCAATCGCTGCCAACTCAAGCCTGTTTTGAGTAAAGTTAGCTACCATAGCATTCCAAGAAACAATATTCTTTTCCCTCATATTTTTGAACACATTGGATGCCGAAATTGAACAGCCTGATTTTGCATACATATCAATTAATGAGTTGGAAATGAAGGTATCAGAACACATGCTCATTCTTACACTGAAACCATGGATTTCCATGGCTGCTCCGAAAAATCCTAGTTCAACTAAAACTGGTAGCATGCAAGAAACAGTGATAGAGTTCGGACTTACCCCAGAATCAATCATTGACCTAAATATATCCAAGGCCTCGGCATTGCGCCCTATATAAGCAAGACTGGTAATGGCTGAATTCCAAGAGACCTCATTCCTGCATATCATTTCATCAAAAACCCGCTTTGAGGCCCACACATTACCACATTTCCCATAGACATCTACTAACGTGTTGCCAATAGTCACATGAAGATCATAACCAACCTTCACAACATAGCAATGAATCTGCAACGCCATCAGCTCATCTTCAAGGTCAACACAAACAGGCAACACAGAGACAACGCTCACAGAATTAGGCTTAAACAAAGTCCAAGTCATTTCTTTATAACATCTAAGCGCCTCTAGATGAAACCCATTAACAGAAAACACTCCAATAGCCGTATTCCAAGACACTACATCTCTCTCAGGCATTTCGTCGAACACCTTCCTTGCACTTGATAAGTCCCCGCAGTTCCCATAAAACGACAACAAAGTATTCCCAGCAAACACATCTGAATCAAAACCCAGTTTGAAAACACACCCATGAATCTCCATACCCTTACGAAACTCTAAAAAATCGGAACAAACCTTAAGAACGAAAGGGAAAGTGTGATCATCACGAACAACACCAAGACGCACCATCCGGTTGTAAATTCCTAGCCCATCATGAATCCCAGCAACTGAATAAGCTCGAATGAGAGTGTTCCACAAAAATGCAGTGCGACAATACTCCACGGTCTCTTCGAAGAGACGCCAAGAAGCTGAAGGAGCTCCAAACGAGGCGTAGCTGAGAATGAGTGAAGCACAGAGGGAAACGCTGTGAGGAAGGAGGCCATTGAGAAGGGATAAAGCATGAACTTGCTTGGCTTGGCGAAGAGACTGAACGACAGAGCAGAGTGGGAGGAGGTCAGAGTGGGACTGAGAGATTGAGAGGGCAAGCGTGTGAAAGAACGAAAGGTTTGGAATGCGGGTTTGCAGTTGGGATTGAATTAGTTTGAGTTTGATTGAGAGTAAAGAGAGTGGGAAGAGTCTATGGCGAGCATGGTGGTGAAACATAGAGATAGAGAGATTCAAAAGGGGCTGGTTTGAGTTGGTTTTTTTTTCGCCCCTTTTATTTACGCATAATTCAGAAAGCGATGTATCTACATTGAATAAAAAGGAAAGAAGCAGTTAGATTATCAATACATATCAATCAACAGTTCCTTTACATGAAAGATTAAAAACAAAGTTGCGTTCTTAGCAATCTACTGGAACAAATTTCTGGGGAGCCAGAGGAAATGTAATGAAATCGAAACAGCATTTTGATTGCCTAAAAGGTCGACATACAAAGCAAAAATGGATTCTTGAACATGATAAAATCGCTTTACCGTATACTAATCACTGAACTCAAGCATTTCAAAATCATCATATGGTGATCAAGTGAGCATGTTATCATTCACTAATTGGTAAAGTAAAAGCGACATGACCCAGTTAAATTGACCCTCCAAAAGGAACACAACACAGAGAAACTACCGAGTCAGTCTTTGAGGCCTTCAATCAAACAGTTGGTCTACAACGCAGTTTACAGTCCGACAAGGATTTTCACCAGTAAATATAAACTAAACGCCCAAACCCCACAATCCAGATTACTAAAGTTGACTAAGGAAGTGGTTCATTGTCGTTATACAGTGCCCAAAAAAAATAAAAAAAAACCCAACTAATTGAAACCTCTTTTCTTTCAACTCGGATGAACAATAGGTCGAGTTCAGATAAAAGGAAATGCCATTTGGGTTTTCGGAGTTCGTTTTAGGGACTTCGAACAATTACCTATTTGGTGCCACAATATTATGGAGAAAAAGAGAGCGACTTTTCCAAATTGTTTATCAAAAGAAGAGCAAATACATTTGATGTTTGGTCGCTTGAACCAGGCAAACGACAGGGGAAAGTAATGTTTGCTGCTACAGACCAATGCTTGATCAGGTGTCAAAAGTATTAAACGCTGGATTCTGTCGCTTATTTGTCGTTTTGAAAAATGAAGAGCCTTAGGGCATGTGTAGGTAAAAATTTAGTTTAAATTAAATTATATTTTTTTATCGTATTTTTATCTTTTTCTAAACAAAATTTTAATCTTTTCTTAAAAAATTATTATTAAAACTTAAAAATTTAAATTAAATTTATTTATCAAACATCTCCTTAATAATAATTATTAAAAAAAATAATTGAGATATAATAGATGTTATTTATATATGATAATTATAATGTGTTTATTTTATATTATGATTAAAAAATTAAAAAATAATATATAAAAAAATTAAAAAACTCCCCCCAACCCGACAAAGCCCTCCACACCCTCCCAAGCAGCCGCCAGCAATCGACGACAACAACCCCCCCCCCAATCCCGCCAATGACCCAGATCAGGTGCCCACCACCGCACCAACAACCCATATATGGTCCCCCCCAACCCGCGCTCCCTATCGACCCACCCTTCCCCTAATGCCGACGATCACAAGCCCAGCCTCCTTCTCTCTCCTTACAACCCAACACGCCGTCGCGCAACTCAGGCCATCACCAACGACCACCCACCCACTCCAGCATCTCTCTCTTAGCTTTGCAAGCTTCGTTACCAGATCTCCTCTCTATGTCTTTCTCCTCTTTTTCTTTCTCTTCTTTGTTGCAGCTCCACATCCCCTTGCAAAGACGCTGATGATCACGACTGAAGACAGCGGTGTGGCTGCCTTTGATGATTTTGTCGAAGCTAAAGACGGCGGTAGCTAATACCCACGGTCCGTGGAGATGAGAGGCAAAGGGGAAGGGAGTCCAAAAATTCAATTTTTTAGTTTTATTTTTTTTAATTTGGGTAAAAATTTAGGGATAGGATGTTTGTATATACTCAAGTGCATAGTAAGATATGATGTACCTTATTTTATGACCATCTATTTCATTATACTATCATTTCTAACCCTTAGATTAGATACTATCGATAATGTTTCTCAAAAGAGCTTTGTCGGAGCCATTCCCAATTAGTTCAAAGTTGTGAAAAGTATTTTGCGAACGTAGGATCCGTTTGGAGAAGCCAACAGTAACATTTTAAATGAAAAATAATGAAATATAAATATTTGAATATAAATATATTTAAAATGATATTTGGATGCATGTAATATGATACTTTAATAGAGTATTTGAATATGTATTTCGATAGATATTGAAAAAAATTTAATAAATCTTACAAAAAATCTCAATGTCCATGAAAAGTTTCGATAGAAAATATGAATATGGTTTTGTTTCTTTTTTAAATCTAAACGGATAGGAAAAAAAATTATCTCAATCAAATTTGAAACGAAAAAATTTTGATATTTTGAAACTTAAACAGAAGAGACAAAAAAAAATAATTAAAAAGAACCCAAATGTTATTATAGTATATATATTCAAATTGAGCAAATTTGGACAACATTTTTATTTTTCTTCTTAAGTGATCAAGTGGATCATCTGACACTATTTGAATGCCATTTTTTTTTCCCTTCTTCTTTATGTTTTCATTGTTAAGAAATATAACTTAACAAATGTTTTTAAAAATATACTTAAACACAATTTACCTTTTTATATTCAAATCAATATCTCTAAAATTATAACCAAACACTCTTTTAAAAATAATTCCAAAATCATTCTTAATTTATTTTCATATATTTTTGTGCCAAAGATAACATCATTTGAAAATAAATAAAAACAATACTATACATCACTTGAATGTTAAAAATAAAAAAAAATTAGTTTCATTTCATATTGAATATACTGGTCTATTTGGGGTAGTCATTTACTTCAATTTAGACTTTTCCATTTGAATGGAATATCCAAATAAGTGTTTAGACTTTTCACATTTGAAATAAAGCATTAGCATGTCCATTTTGACATTTAACATAAATTCAAATGCTTATACTCAAATGTATTGTTTTAAATGTTAATATTCAAACGTCAGTTTGGGTGACAATTTAAATGTTTCTGTTCAAATATTTCTATTCAAATATTACAATCCGAATGGTTCCTCCAAATAGAGACTTACGTTTTGTGGAGCAAATGTTTTCAAGCAGTTGAAACCAACATCTAATAGTGTTTCTGCACAACTATAACTGGTACAGATTCTTCAGTATAAAAATTTTAAAAAACAATTGTCAATATGTTAATTTCATTTTTTCAAGGATAAATCGTAATTTCATTAGCAATGGGAAATCAAACCTTACGAAGCAATTGAGAAATTTGGCCATGCCATCACCTCATATGGTGTGTTTGGTGTGTCATTTCAAATCTTACACACATACATCATTCATCTTATATTCTTATTTCAGAATGAATCTTTATATTTCAAAACGGTGTGCTAAATAAGTGCTTAAAAAGAGCAAGACTAATTAAAAAGTTGGCTTCCTTATTCCTTTTACAAGAAATGTAACAAACGGTACTACTTTGAATTTGACTAACATATTCTTTAATATGATATATCATAATTTAATGTCGACCTTTGTCAAAATCTCCTTGGCCCGCTCTAACCACAGTGATGGCATCAAAACTCAAAGGTCCATCTTCTAGTCATATATGGGCGGCTAGCTTAACCTCCTCTCATGTAAACACTTTGCAAACTTTCAGTTCGTAAAAATTATTATTTTAGCGAACTCTTCTTGGTTTTTTTCAATGAATCGTCTTGGTAGTATTCTCGTTTCTACGATTTTGCCAATTTTTTAGGCTAAATTGCATTGTTACCCCCAAACATCGTATAGTTACAATTTGTACTTAAACTTTTAATCTTGATAATTTACATCTTGGATTTATAAATTGTAACAAATCACTCTCTATTGATAAACGTTTAATTTTTTCTTTACAAAAATTGTAAAAAATGGTCATTATTTTTCTTTTTTTTTTTAATTTTTCTTTTTAAATTTTTTATATGATATAATATTAATACATATATTTTTTGGCAAACTTAAACAAGAAAAATACCAAATTCTGCAAAGGGTAATGTGATTTTAAAAAAAAAAATCTAGTTACAGTATCGTTCTCGTCAAGAGGCATAGTTTACTATTTCTTCAATTATTACTACTTAGGGTTTAGTGTTCTATGTCTTTTAAATTGTATCAAGAGTATTGGCTTAAATGGCCTTGAATTCTTTAAGAGATGACATTTTTTTTTTTTGCCATCTAACCCTAAACTCCCTAAAAAAATGACAATTTGATCATTTCCATTTGGTTCCGTTAAAAAACTTATGGAATAGTCACGTGAGAAGCACATTTTGTACTTTTTGAAGGAAAATACCCTTAAAAAGATGAAAATACTCTTATTTATATCAATTAAAAAAATTAAAAGCAATTAAAAAAAAAAAACAGAGAGAGAGGTTCCCCCTACCCCTTTCTCTCTCTCCTCCCTTCCATTTCCTCCCTCTCTCCCACAGGTCCGACGCCGGTGCCGAACGTCAGTCGTCTCTTCCTCCCTCCTCCCCCCTAAATCCAATGCCAAAGACCGAGAGACAATTTCTCTTTCTCACCCTCCGTCCCCCCCCCCCCCACCAAAATAGATCCGACTCTAGAGCCCCCTAAATCCAACGTCGGATGTCAGAGACCACTCTCGTCTTCTCCGTCGTCGGGCCCCTGCCTCCCCCTCCCTCCACACAACCTAGATTTGGTTGAGAACTCAAACCTAGGGCCCCTCCTCCCCTATAAAACTCAAACCCAGCCACAGCTTTCCCCTAACAAACTCAAACCCAACGTCGTTGGCCCCTCCCCCCAACCTACATACACATCTTCACTAACTCAAACCCCTCCCCCCAATCGAACTTAAACCCAGTATCCCCTTCTCCTTCAGCCAAACTCAAACATTAGCCCAATCTAGGTTGGCTCCCCCTGACGCTGCTGCCACTGAACTCACACCCTTTTTTTTTATTTTTTTTTATTTTTATCATGCTAACCCTAAACTCCCTAAAAAGATGATAATTTGGTCATTTCCGTTTGGTTCCATTAAAAAACTTACGTAATGGTCACGTAAGAAGCACATTTTGTGCTTTTTGAAAGAAAATACCCTTAAAAAGATGAAAATACTCTTATTTATATCAATTAAAAAAATTAAAAGCAATTAAAAAAAGAGAGAGAGAGAGAGAGGTTCCCCCTGCCCCTTTCTCTCTCTCCTCCCTTCCATTTCCTCCCTCTCTCCCACAGGTCCGATGCCGGTGCCAAACGTCAATCGTCTCTCCCTCTCTCCTCCCCCCTAGATCCAATGCCAAAGACCGAGAGACAATCTCTCTCTCACCCCCCCCCCCCCCCCGCCCCAACACCAAAACAAATCCGACTCTAGAGCCCCCAAATCCAACGTCGGATGTCAGAGACCATTCTCATCTTTTCTGTCGTCGGGCCCCTGCCTCCCCCTCCCTACACACAACCTAGATTTGGCTGAGAACTCAAACCTAGGGCACCTTCTCCCCCATAAAACTTAAACCCAGCCACTGCTCTCCCCTAACAAACTCAAACCCAACGCTGTCACCCTCCTCCCCCCAACCTACATACACATCTTCACTAACTCAAACCCCTCCCCCCCAATCAAACTTAAGCCCAGTGTCGCCCCCCTCCTTTAGCCAAACTCAAACCTAAGCCCAATCGGGTTGGCTCCCCCTGACGCCACTGCCGCTGAACTTACACCCCCTTTTTCTCCATCATCGATCGTGGGCCCCCCCACGCCTGTTGGGATCTATAGGTGCCCTAAGGATATAAAATCTTAGGGATTTTCTGTAAATATGACATTTTGATATTAATAAGAGGAAATTATTCATGTTTAATAAGTTGTGTCCTATTTACTTTCATTTGTTGATTGTATAATTATTTTGAGCAAACATAAAATACTCCTAGGCTGTTGGTAATATATCGAATTACCATATGTATACGGGGTATGCATAGAAGACGTGGTAATTTGATAACAGTCTAAATAAATAGTCCGCAATCAACGGAATAAGATTTGGGGATCTTATTCATGATAAGATTGTAAAGGTTGTCTACTTCCTTGGAGGGATGGTTTGTCTTGACCATCGGATAGGTTCCGAGTAGAAACTTTAATGTATACCAGTATTGAGGTATGACATTGGACTGGACCTAAAGTGTTAATTGATTCGGTTTAATAATTCCGTTTATAAGAATCAATGATACTTTGATTATCATCCTGCATTAATCTTAATCCTGAAATGATTACTTGAGTTCGCATCCATGACTTATGTACTTTGATGCACTAAAGGTGAGACACTGTTAATTCATGGTCAACATACTTGTGTTTTGGGTGCATGACTTATGGATGGAGAAATCAAGATTCATAGATACGGAATCCATAGCTATCTTAATGATAGTAAATGTTATCTACTTAAAGGTATTATTCGGGGATTGAAAGATAGTATAACAAGATCTTGGCCATCGGTTTACTTTGTGTTCTCTGGTGGTTTTCCAATTGTATGGTTTTACAATTGGTGGTTCTTTCAATGGAGAATAATTGAACTTTAAGTTAAAATGATTGAAAAGGTAAAACGGAAAAAGTCCTTAATTCAATCATGGATAACATATGGGGATTAAGCAAGCGATGAATAAATCATGGAAGAAGCACTACGTGAGAGAGCTTTCGTAATACGGTATGTAAACAGGAGTTCAGCTTCAAACTTTTAGTGGAATAGTTTTGAAGTTGATAATTGATGGATAATTAATCTGGGATTAATTTTTCACAATTATAGGAGCCTCTTTACATATTTCCATCGGGTCCCTCTATTAGCTCATATAGTTCCACGAAGCGTCTCGGGATTTGTTCCTAATGAGATCGGTAAATTGTAAATGGAATTTTGTAATGTCTATTAAGACATGGTACTCTCTAACATGCAATCCAGAAAGGATTGGACATGTGAAATTTGTAGACAAATGATTTGTCAACATGTGATTGGTTAATTTGAATTTTGAAAATAAGATTGTATTTGAATTTTGGAAAACAAAATTTTTCTCTCCTAATTAAAAGTGGTGCACGTTTTTTAATTGTATGGAGGGAAGAAAATTTTGTTTCAAAATTATTTAAATATATTCCTAACATTTAATTATTAATTGGTTTAAATAATGGAGATTATTTCATGAATTTTTCTTTCCTAATTAAAGAGGTGCATGGTTTTTGTGAGGAAAGAAAATTTGAAATATTTCATTAATTTAAATTAATTAATATGGATAATGTTTATGGAAAATATTTATTCAAATATGTGAATCCTATTTAAATTCGAAAAGGTTTAAAAGAAGTTTGAATCTAGATAGGACTAGGATCTTTTGACTAGTCTAGATTCTTGATTTAAAATTTAAACCACCAATCAAGATTTCTCTCACTTTGTGGCCGAATTTTAAAGGGGATTTCCTCTTGAAATTTGTTTTTAGGTTCAATGAATCTAGCCCTAAAGTTGTATGATCTTTTGGTTCAAGATTTATCCGGAAAATAATTATTAATTATTTTTCAAGTAGGAGATAAATTTTGAAAAGGATTGTAATACTATATAAAGGCTAGGAGTTCTTGAAAAACCAATTTTTGATAATTTTAAAGGAAAAACGTTTTTTTAATAATAAAAAAAAAAATTTTTTTCTTCCACATCAAAAATTCGGCTTTCTTGTGAGAGAGAAAAAAAAGAAAATTCCATTGAATCAAAACTGCGAGAAAGGTTAAACCGAGTGATTATTTTCATAGGAGGTTAACCGGTTTCTGTTTTGTAGTTTTGAAGAAAGAAGTTGGATCAAATTCTCAACGAGGATCATCGGAATTGAGAAGGAGGGATCTAGACTTCGGAAAGAAATACCGGTCGCTTGGATTCATAGAACGTGTGCCCACACACACTTTGAGACGTGGAACTCGAGAATAGTAGAGAAGACACGTTGGTCAAACGCTCTAGCAATTCCGGAATCCAAGAAATAAGGTACGCTTGATCATGAATTAATTTATTGTTATATGCATCATGAGCTTCTTTTCCGGAAACGGCATAAAATTTTTAAAACTTCCGCTGCGCCGTAACTCCAATACCGGATCCGATTTTTCCAACAACTGGTATCAGAGCCAACTCATGATCATGCATATAATATAAATTATTTGATCAAATAAATTTCTCTCCATGCATTAATGAAATATTTTAGAGAGTTGGCACTCTAGGTTTTATTTTGAGTATGTTAAATATATTATGAATGGATGTATGGATGAATGCTTTATATTATTTTGATAATATATGATGCTTGTTCAATTTTGCCGGTCATGATTCCATAGAGGTTAGAATTTGTATCTAGGTTTTTCAAGTGTAATAGATGCGGTCTATAATCACCGCTAGGTCGTTCTTTCAATTCCTAGAAATTTTGTAAGCCGGAAACGGCATAGGAATTTTTTTGTAAAATTCGGGCTACAATGGATTCAAGGAGATTGAAGATGAACGAAGGTATGGAAATTTTCAAAGGATGTGATTTTTTTATTTTTGGAAATTTTTTTTAATTAAAAAAAATTTTTTTTGTATTAAAAAAAAAATCACAAGAATCTTTTGAAAATTTAATTTCCAATGATATGTGATTTTGATAATTTGGAAATCAAAATTGAAAATTTAAATTTAAATTTAATGGATATTATTATGAATTTTAAAATTTTGTGATTTAAATTTGAAATTTGGAAATTTCAAAATTTAAATTTTAAAATTTAATAAACCGGATTTTTAATTTAAATTTTGATATTTTGTAATTTTGATTAAAATTAAAAATCACATATAATCTTTTTTGAAATTTAAATTTAATTTTAAATTTAAAAAGATGTGACATTGGAGAAGGAAGACACATTGAAGAAGGATACACGGCATGGATCTACAAATGAAGGCCGATATATGTTTCGGTTAATTTTTGTAAATTTTGCAATTTTCTTTTCTCTAGGATGGAATCATGATCCACGGCTATTTACATATTTTGCAAACCATGGATGATGACTTGCTATATGAATATGTAATACTATTTCATGATGTATTGATAACATGCCATATAGACTAGGGAGTGCCACTCAATAAATATTGTTTATGCATAAAAAACAAAAACCCTAATTTAAAAGATTGAGTGGGAGAAGGTTTTACACACTAAGACCTACGGCCTCCATCGTTGGTCCAATAGTTACGCATGGTAGTGCCTACTACTCGGTTTCGATCCGAGAATTCCCTTCGGATAGGTATCTTACCTAGAGCGCACACTGATTTGGATTTCCGAAAGGATAACAATTTTGGGCATATTTTATGTTTAGATCACCCCTCGGTGGCGGATGTAAAATATGGATTCAAAATTGGAAACGATGGTTACACACTCATACTACTTTATTTATTAACCCTCCCTCGAGGCTCTGTTATGTAAATTAGTGGCCAAATAAACGATAGTTAATATATATTTAATGGAGTTTGTTCCATGGATGAATATGTATTAATCGGAAGGGATCCGTGTTCTTGGCTAGTTATTCTATGACTACCCCTCGGTAGCTTAGAAAGCGGTAGCTAGGAATTGTCGTTGTAAGGTATGTGTTTTAAGGGTTTTACACATGAACATTTAGATTGCATATAGATCTTTTTGTTTCATTACAAAATCATATTTTATAAACTGATAGGATGTTTGCTCATACTTATTACATGTTTTCTTATTATAGATCAAAATGTCAAGCCCTTTATCTGTGATACTTACGCAAAACAAATTAACTGGCGAGAATTTTAATGACTGGAAAAGGAACTTGCTAATCGTCCTAAACTTTGAGAAACACAGTTTTGTCCTAACCCAACCTCGACCACCTACGCCTACGATCGATGCTCCTGATAGGGATTTTGTAGCGCTTGAGCGCTGGGACAATTCCAACCTTAGTGCCATGTGCTATATTCGGGCGAGCATGTCTAACGTGCTCCAGAAACAGCATGAGGAACATCAAACTGCTAGGCAGATCATGGATAACCTGGAGGAAATGTTTGGTGAACAAACTATCCAGGCTAAGACCGATGCTATCAAAGGTCTCATGAACTGCAGGCAGAAGGTTGGAACTCCCATCAAGGAGCACATGATGACAGTCATGGCTTATTTGTCTGAAGCTCAGGCAAATGGGGCTGAGATCGATGCTGCAACTCAACTGGTTATGGTTTTTCAAACCTTATCCAAGGATTTCGATTTGTTTCAGGCATCCTACAACCTTAACCGGAAGGAGATGTCTTTAACGGAATTGATGAAAGAGTTGCAAGCCTTTGAGAACATTTTTAAGGGTTCTGGATCTAAGGCTGAGGCAAATTTGGCTGAACCTAGTTCGTCTGTTCCTAATCCCAAAAGGAAGAAGGAAAAAGGGAAGAACAAGGGGAATAAGCCTGCGGTGAATGCACCTGCTTCTAAGAAGTCTACCAAGACTAAGAAGCAAAAGGTGGACCCCAAAAAGGTTAAGTGCTTTCACTGTGGGAAGAAAGGACATTTCAAGAAGGATTGCCGAGATTTCCTGGCTTTGCAAAAGCAGAAAGGTAATTTCAATGTCCTGTATCTTGAGGGTTGTTTAGTGGAAGAATCTAAGGACAATTGGGTTATAGATTCTGGAGCTACTAACCATGTTTGTATTTCTCTACAGGGGTTCAAGGTAACGAGAAGTCTGCATGAGGAGGACTTTACGTTAAGAACCGGCGATGGGACGTTGGTGCGAGCTGAAGCAGTGGGAGAAGTGCATCTTTATTTTGATGAATTTAGGTTTATTGTTTTGAGACATTGTTTTTATGTTCCTAATTTTAAGAGGAACCTAATTTCGGTAGCTTGTTTAATTAAAGATTCTTATTCAGTTTCTTTTAATAATAAAGTTGTTATTAGGAAAAACAATTCTCTTATCTGTAATGGATGGATGCATGGAAATCTTTATTTTATCAAACCTAAGATGCACTCACTGCTTGATACAGAATTGGAAAAGAACTCTAAAAGACATAAGTCTTCTCACTCTAACAAATCATATCTTTGGCATTTACGACTTGGTCACATAAGCCTTAACAGAATTCAAAGGATGGTAAAAGATGAATGCCTCGACTTGTACGAGGTTGAACCTTGGCCACAATGCGAATCCTGTTTGGAGGGCAAGATGACTAAACGGCACTTTGCTGCCAAGGATGGTCGTGCCGAGAAACTTTTAGAACTTGTGCATACAGATGTTTGTGGTCCCATGAACATAGAAGCACGTGGTGGGTATGAGTATTATATCACTTTTATTGATGATTACTCAAGGTATGGATATGTCTATTTAATGACCCGCAAAAGCGAAGCCTTTGACAAGTTCAAAGAGTTTCGGGCTGAAGCGGAGAAACAATTAGGCAAGTCCATTAAGACACTTCGATCGGATCGAGGTGGGGAATACCTATCGGATGAGTTCTTAGGATATTTGATAGAGAATGGGATACAATCCCAGTTGACTGCACCTGGTACTCCTCAACAGAATGGTGTAGCTGAGAGAAGGAATAGGACCCTATTGGATATGGTCCGGTCTATGATGAGTTATTCCACTTTACCTTTATCATTTTGGGGGCACGCCATACAAACTGCATGCTATCTTCTGGATAACGTTCCCTCCAAATCGGTTCCTAAAACTCCTTATGAGTTATGGACGAGTAGGAAACCTAATTTGAATCATATTCG
>CM046377.1:13581594-13605848 GCA_025413485.1 Ficus microcarpa | reverse complement strand
TCATCGAATTCCTGCAGCAGAGAAACAACAAACTAGGCAATGCAAGGTCAAGCTCATTAGCGTTTAAAAAATGCCTCTTTGTACAAAAGTACTATCATTGGCTGATTTAAAACATCGTCCTTTTAATATCGCCACCCTCTCGCATAAAAGTTGTTATTCTCTCTGCTTTTCTCTCTTAGGCGTGTGGTGGATTCTTTTCAGCTCTCTCAATTTTCTCTCCTTTACTCTCCTTTTTCTCGGCCATCTCTCTTTTTTCTCTCACTGGCGAACTCTCTCTCTGCACTTCCACTCTTGATTTTTCTTCGCTCATTCTTTTTTCTCACTTTCTCGCTGTAAGCTCACTTGGTCTTCATGGACCTGTTTTGGAATTAATGGAACAAGAGTGATCGATCTTTGGTTGTGAACCAACGAGTACTTGTTGGTGTAGCCGTCATGTTTAACTCGTCGATCAAATTGCCATGGTCTTCCTAATAACAAGTGTCCAGCTTGCATTGGAACCACATCGCATAAAACCTCATCTTCATATCTTCCAATGCGAAAAGAGACTAACACTTGTCTGTTCACCTTTACTTCACCGCTATCATTCAACCACTGCAATTTATAAGGTCGAGGATGCTTGGTTGTGGGCAGCCCTAACTTTTCCACCATGGTTACGCTAGCAACGTTTGTACAACTCCCACCATCAATAATCACACTACATATCTTGTCTTTGACATGGCACCTAGTATGAAAGAATTTCCCGTTGCTCCTCTTCGTTGTCTCTGGCTTGCACACTTAGAGCTCTTCTTGTAACTAACAGATCTCTATGGACCGCGTACTCCTCCTCGTCGGCATCCTCTAACGAAGGCATCGGACCATGGTCCGAGTCCTCGTCGGTTTCAATCTCTCCATTGTCCCGCATCACCATAGCTCGCTTGTTCGGGCATTGGCTAGCTATGTGACCCCTGCCTTGACATTTAAAGCACTTAATATCTCGATTCCGAGTAGTGGAAGAATCAGATTTACCTTGGTTCCTATGGCTGGCCTCTTCTTGTTTTTGTTCGGTTTTTGGCCTTGCGTTGAGTTGCTTCTCATCCTTCTTCCATGGTTGTGCCTTCCAAGCGGAGGTACTTGGGTTTTGGCTTGGCCATATGTTACCGCCCCTCCTCTTGAGTTGATTCTCAATTTTGACAGCCATGTGTACCATGTCCTCCAACTCCACGTAATGTTGTAGCTCGATGGCATTGTGAATTTCTCGATTCAAACCCGCCAAAAACCTTGCCATTGTAGCTTCCTGATCCTCTTCTATATTTGCTCGGATCATTGTGACCTCCATCTCCTTATAGTATTCCTCCACACTCCGGGTGCCTTGCTTTAGATTTTGCAGCTTGTTGTACAACTCCCGGTAGTAGTATGCTGGCACAAATCGCTTTCCCATCACCGCCTTCATCTCGTCCCATGACTCGATAAGTCGCTCTCTATTTCTTCTCCTATTTATGACAAGCTGATCCCACCAAGTTATAGCGTAATCAGAAAATTCACTAACGACTAATTTTACCTTTTTTGCCGCAGAGTAGGTGTGGCAATCAAAGATGAACTCCATTTTCTTTTCCCACTCTAAGTATGCTTCGGGGTCAGATTTGCCTTGGAAAGACGGTATCTTCATTTTGATGCCACTCATACCATCACTTTCCCGATTCCTGACTCCTCTATCCCATCCAAATCTCCGGCGACTACCCGCTGACTCTTCTCCATCATCAAACTCATCCCCATCAGTTCCGTAGTAGTCAGGTGCCTCTCCTCTAACTGGAACCCTCTCTCGCCTACGCACATGAGGAGAAGTTCCGTAGTAGTCAGGTGCCTCTCCTCTAACTGGAACCCTCTCTCGCCTACGCACATGAGGAACATGTCGTGGCTGTTCCACACGTGCGTTTTCTATCCGATCGACCCTCTCATGAAGTTGCTCCAACTCTCCTCTCAACATTCGCCTCATCTCTCCCATCATCGCTTCCATGAGGAGTTTTGGGTCTGCCGCTCCGTTGGTACCCTCCATGGTGTTCTTGCTGCTGTTTGACATCCTTTTATTTTCTTATTTTTCCCTACAAAACAAAGTTACGAGCAATGCAAAGGACCTTACCACACTCCCTTACGTATTTCTCTCTTGAACTGGTTTCGCTCGATTTCTCTCGTGTTTACACTCTATTCTTTTGGCTTTTTTTTTTTTTTTCGCTCTATTGCTCTCGCCTCTTTTGCCTTTTTCCACTCGTTAATTCTCACTCAGTCCTTATAGAACTAATCAAATCAATATCGAAACTTCCGTGACGATACACAAACTGATTACCAAGGAAACTCAGATTTGACACAAGATTACAACAAGTGCGGAAAGTAAAAGACAATCGGAATTAACACCCAATGAAACGTAATTTCGACTTCCAAAACCCAGAATACCAAGAATCAAAACAAAATAGATATATATATATATATGTATATTTTTTTTTTTGTTTCTTTCGTTCTTTTCTCTTTCTCTTCTTTTTGGACTGCTTTTGATAATCTGGACCTTTTTATTTTTTTTTTGGACGTTTTTTTTTTCTTCCTTTTCTTTTCTTTTTGGACCCTTGTCCTTCTGATAATCTGGAAATTTTTTTTTTGACGTTTTTTTTTTTTGATACTGGAATTCAAGGCTCTTGATTAACAGAAAATAAACATAAAATAAAAGATTGGATAAGCAAAACCTGATTAGAACCCTTTGCTCTGATACCAAATGATACGAACCACGTCAAGAATTGACGCGACCCCAACCAAATTGATTTCCAAGATCGAATTCTAACGACTTTGAATAGAACTGCGACCCGATGCCTAACAAGAAGCACGAACCTTGGTATGCGAGGACGCCACAAACAGCTATGGATGGACTGATTGATAAGTCGATGAACGCCACGGAATTTCTCCGATAAGTTCAAAAAGTTCGTTTAAGAACCAAAGAGAATTAAACCTCAAACTTTTTTATTGTGTCAAAAACTGATCTGCTCCCCAACGTGTCCGTACGGTTTTATAGGTGTTTCCCTTTGTGGATTTTCAAACCCTAATTGCCCAAGTAATTTTTGGCAAGTCACTAAACCAAAAAGGGAAACACCAAATCTGAGGAAAATGAAGATACACCCAATATGGTAAGTTCTCTACATGGCTAAAAGCCTTACAATACCCTAAAATAAAAGGAAACTAAATTACAATTCAATTAGTACTGATTTCTTCTCTTCAATTATTGTTGCAAAATTAGAGAGTTCTCAAAACGGAAAAGTGACAGCTACGAAATTACTCCGTCCCTTTTAGAAGTTGAATCACGCATTTGTTGGGCTGGTCATTGCTCGTAATTCCCTCAATGGGCCTCCACACAATAGCTTGAGACCAAGTTGCACGAATCAGCCCCATAAGTGTGTCTTTGAATTTCTTCGCGCGAGCCCTCGTAACCGGACCAGTGGGAACTAGAATTGGATCTGAATACGTCTCGTCCCACGTGGCCATGCCTGTGACGACGTTCTCATCATTCGCTCAGCATGTACAACTTCTTTTTCCACAAACAATCTTGATAAAAAATACATGAATTAATTATGCTTTCTTAACAAACCAATTACACTTTCTTATATTCATATATTTTTGGGCCCCTTACATAACATGAGTGTACGTACTGTAGCACGCAACCATAGATTGGGGTTTGACTCTTTTTAAGAAAATAATAATAATAATCCATTAGTTCATGCATAAATATTTGGTAAAACTTATTTATTTTCTGAGCAAAAAGTGATAATTTGAATATAAGATTATGTATTCAAATATTGAAAGTCTGAATAAAAGGATTGAGCTTAATTAAAATTTTCTATTTTAATATACACATCTAAAATAAATGAACAAGAATAGAGGTTAAAAAGAAAAAGAAAAGTAAGTAAGGGGGAAGGCTATAGCCTTCAAAAAACGTACAAATATTTAGAATACCTTAAATCACTATTCGGAAGGCATTTTTTGACACGAAGTTGACCGTTGGAATGCTATTTAGAGCAAGATTTAATGATTTAAAATTCTATAAATTTTGAGCCGGACAAAACCTACAACTTTCATTTCTTATCTGAAACTTAAATTTGTCTTTAACTTATCCATTTTTCTCCTTAAAGAATTATGGCCGTGTACAATGCCTGGACAGGCCAGTTTTGAAAACTCATTAAAACAGAGGCCTTGTGAGCCTTTTTTTCAAAAACTGTCTACGAAGTCCCCTAAGGTTTTTTGTTTTCTACAACTTTATAGTTATAACTTTTTTCAAATTTGGCTTTTAAGGGGTTCAAAATTAGGTTTCCAGAAAACTCTCCAGATTATTCTTAAAAATCAGTATTTTGTATTTTGTTGGTTCTTATTTGAAAATTCACAACACCTCAAACGGTCGAAGCCGTGAGCCTACTTCAACATGTAACATGTCGAGTTCATTCTTAACATTCAATCATTCACTTGGTTATTTACATGAAAAACACAATAATGATAACCTTACTAACTTACCAAGTTGTGTTTTTAGGTAAAATACTTACCTATTAAAAATGTTAGGTAAAGGCCTAATATCACTAGATAAAAACAACCTTATTTCTAAAATAGTAGTCTGATACCTCTATTTGAAAACTAATATATACCATTATAAAATAAATACGTTTTAGTTATATATTAATATTACTAAAACGTATAATATATTTTTGAATAATAATTATTTATTCAAAGATTGTGAATAAATAATTACATTCTTAATTGGAACAATAATTATAAGTTTGATACCTCTATTTGCTACATATACTACAACAAAAAGTGCTTTTCACGATATAAAATTTATGACATTTTTGATAAAATGTCGTTAAAAGGTCCATACAACGACATTGAAAAAAAAATGTCATTAAAAGATCCATACAATGACATTGAATAATAAAATGTCGTTAAGTCAACAATACAACAACATTGGTTCAAAAAATGTTACAGAATGTTATTTTATTGATAAAAATAGTATCAATTAAAATTCTAATATTTTAACATATCACATCGTCAGTCTAATATTTTTAATACATTTGTTTATGAAATGCCAAAAAGATTATAGAGTTTTTCATAGGTCTTAATTAGTCCAGAACAAAAATATAAATAGAAAATTAATAACAAATGCATATATGTTATAAAAAAAAATCTAAAAACAAAGTGTTCTCAATATTCTCTACGTAAATTATTCAGTAGATCATGTGTCTCATGTCATCATGCCAATATGACATACCCATTCTATACTAAATGTTTGACATTTGGAGGGTTAGTCCCTAAAAAAAATCTTCGGATCAAATTTTCTTCGACTGTTGTTTCTTATATTACATGCATAGTCATAATAGATTGCTATAAATGTTTAAACTAAATTCCTTTTTTTTTTTCTTGAACTTTTTTAACCTAACTTCTTATCAATTACTTTTAATTTTTTAACAAAATAATTCTTAATTTTTTAAAAATTAATATATTCTCCCAAAAAAAAAAAGTTTCTAATGAATTTAAGAAACTCGAACAAAATAACTTAATATTTTATAAACAATCTGTAACAGTTTTGTTTAGCTCCTTTAACTAGTGAATATTCATGTTCTCCTCAAGGTTGTTGATATCGTGAAGTAAATAAAGTTTCGTATAGATTAGCTATTTATCAATGTCGAATTGATTACACTTTTTAAAAAATAAAAATAATAATAAAAAAACCGTAATATCTTCCTATAATAATATATATTTGTTATTGGCATCTTCATACCACTTTAAATTTAGATTTCAACTTAAAAAAAAAATTGAAATTCGGAAAGGAAACTAAGATCACGTACTTTTCTGTTTCAAAGATAACAAATTATTTTAATTAAAAAAAATTTGAAATTCGGAAAGGAAACTAAGATCACATACTTTTCTGTTTCAAACATATCAAATTATTTTAATTAAAGTAAAGATTAAAAAAAATATATCGGACACTTTTTTATTGTTTAAAGAAATTTTTTTTAATTCGGACTCTTTTATTCATTTATTTTATAATACAATCTGACTTAAGCTTTTTTATTTTAAACTAACCTTTAAAAAGTGAAAAAAAAAATGTTCATAAAATATACCCGTTATGTAGTTTAGTGTCAGTGTAATTTGCTCTAATTTTGTACATATATATCACATATATATCTCGATCTCTGCCAATTATCTCTCTCTATATATAAAATGGGAAAAAAAAAACCGTGAATTTAACTATGTTCAAGAATATATTAAAAATATTAAAAACCAATATTAAAAATTTTTACTTTTTAAAAATTTATATCACTGATTTTTATACCTTTACAATATTCAAATGTCATCTCTAACAAAAATTATCAAAACATTTTTCTTAAAATTATTTAAACACATATTTAATTTGAATACATAATTTAAATTATACATTCAAATGTAAATATTCGGTTCTAATGAATATATAATAAATGGGGACTTATATTTATCTTATTTTTTTCTAAATATTTTTCTTCATTTAACTCAAATTGAACTCTAATTTTGACGGAATACTCAAATAAGATATCTAAAAGGGATGCTAAATAAGAAATTATAAACAAAATTTTGTGATGAAACGTAACTTGAAAACAGTTCCGGTATTTTTTTAATTTTAAATTAGAGCAAGTAAAGATAAAAAGGGATCTTACTTGTGCATTTATTTAAAATTAAAAAGAAGAAGAAAAAAATGGTGATCACATATTTATTTATTTATTTACCGTTTAAATTTGGTGATCACATATGTATATAAATAGATATATATATATATATATATGTATAGGATAACTACTTCGGGGGTTTAAAAATCTCCTAAACAAAAGGCGGATAGATAACTACTTAAAATCCAAAGCTCGCAAGCTGCTTAAAAAAAAAAAAAAAAAGAGGCAAATTTTTTTTAAAAAAGAGGCAAATAAAAATTTGGAGTTGGCGCTAGAATTTGGCGCTTTGTTTTTAAATTTAAACTTTGCATTATCAGTTAATTAGTGATGTTGTATTCACGTATAAACTACTCCATTCTACCATCACAAAAATAACTTTCTTCTTTCTACTCCCTATCTCTCTTTTCTCTCTGTTTCACACAAGAATCTCAGCACAACTTGTTGCTAAGAGGTAATTTGATTTTTCTTCTTATTTTTTGCTTTGAATTCATTGTAATTGGTTTTGCAATTACTTGATGTAGTCATCTGCCGGATCGAAATTTGAACACTCATATTTGCTATCCGATTGCCTGAATTAGAGCCTACGCTATGGTCATCCCACATACACATCAAATTCTTGCAGTGCGATGGAGGGCGATTTCACCTTTCCCCATGGAGGTCATTTTACTGGGCACTTTTTTCTTTTTTCTTTTTCCTCATGAATCCTTTTGTTGGGCAGTTGAACATAAGCTTAATTGCTTTCTATGGGCTCTTGATTTCCACAAGCAGAGTAAGGTATAGAAGATAAAATAAAAGCAAAACCAATGGCTTAACTGTGTCGGCTTGGAAGGCTACAGAGGGAATGGTTGGAAGCACGTTTGGGATAAAAAGGAGATCATGATCTTGATGATTCCAGTAATGCTTTGTCCTCTTCATTCTACCCAAGATGCTCTGTTTCAGATCAAGTTGGAGAAGAAGATAAAAAACGATGCAACTCTTTTTTTTTTTTTTTTTTTCTTGAGGGGGTGGTTTTCTTTGTTTTTTCTTGTTTTTCTAAATATGTATTACGGGAGAAGGCCGAAGGGGAAGCCAAAAGTAAAGATAATGTTTTTGTATAATTACATGTAAATGATATTAGAACTATGACAATTGTTTTAGTCTTGTGAATTTTCTTTGACGTAATTCTTCTTGTGAGTTTGATATTAAAATATTATATTTAATTAATCAAAAAATTTATATTTATTTACATTTTATCCAAATTTTTATTGTGGAAATTATAATTTATGAAAAAAAAATGACAATTTTACGTTCTACCAAAAAAATATTAAATACAAATTCACGACATTAAAAAAAGGTGGTGAGAAAATTTGCTCACGACATTTTCTGGCTATTGTGGAAAATGTGTCTACTAAAATAAAAAAATATTTGATGATGTTATTTTTATGTCATAGAAAAAGAATTCACAACATCCTTCACGACATTTTTAAAAATGTCGTTAAAATTTTCAGACTTTCCACGGCACCCCATTT
The DNA here is from genome assembly GCA_025413485.1 of Ficus microcarpa. NCBI lineage: Eukaryota > Viridiplantae > Streptophyta > Magnoliopsida > Rosales > Moraceae > Ficus > Ficus microcarpa. Next base: position 13,597,639 of record CM046377.1, on the reverse strand, counting down.
AACGACCTTTGTAAAAATGTCGTCGAATCCCATCGATGACATTTTTTAAATGTCATTGAAGACCTTTTTTGTTGTATAATTAAAAGTTATTCTAACTATTATGAAATCCAAAAGTATTATTTTCTTGCTCTATTTTAAGTCCAAGTTGCCACTGGCCAATTGAGTTTTAGGGTTGATGATTTTCTTTTTTATGTTCATTTTTTTAAGACAAAACATTGGCATTGAAATTTTTATTGGATTTTGTTGATTTATTTATTTCATTCATTTTTCAACATTTGGAAATATTGTTTGTTACGCGATTTTACCTAACATTATATCACATATTCCTAAAACTCAATCCAATAAAAATTTAAGTTTGAATTACCTCAAAAGTAGAACTAATCCATGAATTAACATTTATAGTTAAATTTGTGTATGTTTATGGTACGCATGTTATTTAATTAATTGACACTCTATTCTATTTTTAAAGATATTTAAATATGATTGTTGGATCGTATGTATGTTTAAAATATAAAAAAGAATAATCGAAAAATTGAATAGGAGGAATTTACCAATTATAAACTTGTTTATATATATATATATATATAAAGTAAACACGTCTTATATTGTTTTAAAACAATTATTAGCAGTACAAAATCATTTCCTTACGAATAGAGGGTATCAACAAAAATAATTTTAAACACCATCTAGAGATATCCCAAAACACTCTCTTAGCTTACGTTTGATTCACCAGAGATGAAATTTGAAGTTATAGAGTGGGGACCAAAATTAAAACACTAGTTCAACCACACTTGTCGCATCAAAGGGGAGAGAGAAAGGGGGAAGAGAGAGTAAGAGAGAGGGGGAGTGGGGGGAGGGGGGAGAAAGAAGAATTATCGCGTGAAAGGGTTAATTTGTATATTAGTATAAAATTAATGTACAATATCCAACTGAGTTATCCATATTAGTTATATTATATGTCATTATTGTGATAATTATCGGTGATAATATGTTAAATAAATATGTTGTTATATTTGTAAAAATGATTATATTTTTTTACAAATATAGAATCAATTATGGTGTTTGGAGTCTAAGCATTTCCTCTTAGTATTACAATTCTGAATTAAATACGTTTAAGACTGTGGTTTGATCTTACTGTCCGTGACCTTCCCTCGTTCTTGGGTCCTTCTAGTGAAAAGGCTTATTTGATCAAATCAATTATTGATTAACTATATTTAGTCGATCAGTGATTGATTATTGATCGTCAATCAATGATTAACTCTTGGTCACGGACAGTAAGATCAAGTGAAAGCCACAGAGGACATACAAAGACTCATTTTATGAAATACAAGAATGACTGTAAATTACCCCAGTCAAAATCCATCATCGACCGGGAAAAAGAAGGGTTTAGATCAATTTGAAAGCTTAATGAATAATTTGTAACACCCCATAATAGAGGTAGGTTGTTATTTTTCGACAATTAATAGTCCCTGGCATCTAGCATCGGTTTGCCGGTTTATTAGGCTTTGTACATTGTCATTGTGAGCTAATTAAACAAAGTAAAATGTGTACTGATTCATAGGTGTCAGTGCTTGAAAACATGGATGAGAAAGTTTACAACACGATCTACGGCTACCTGAAACCAGTGGTATACCAAGAGAATAGTTTCATTATTCGAAAGGAGAACCACTTGATTTGATGCTTTTCATCACGCAAGGCGTTGTGTGGAGCTTCGGAAGTAGTTCTAGCCCCATGGAGCGTCTTGAGAGAGGCGATTATTATGGAATCGAACTTTTGGAATGGCAATTGAAAGCATGTTTTTATTTGTTTGGAGTGTTTTCTTTTCTTGGTAATCTCCACATCAAAAGATTCTTGGTTAAGTTCTCTATTTATTTTATTTACCTTTTTTTTTCCCGACTGTTGCCACTGGGCCAGCTGCCCCTGGCCGTGGGCTTCTAGCCTATAGATGGGCCCAACAGGCCTGGCTGGCTAGGCCGTGTATGGCACTTTCACGCACACACACACATAGATACATATATATATATATTATTTTATTTATTATTATTGTTTAAAGAAAAATAAAAACTTGGCATGACCATTTCTTCTATCTTATCTTATTTTATCATAAAAATTTTGTGATCACATAATACACATGTCTAATGATTTTTTACCATCATTGTTTATAGCAAAACAAGGTCGGTAAAATGAGCTAGAAAAACTATTTGGGTGTAAAAAAAAACGAAATAGAAGTTGGGGACATTATTATTTACCTGCGCCTTAAACCTTTTGATTTTCTCTCTTTCAATTTCTTTTTTTTTTTATAGAAAGATATTATCACAATTATAAGTTATTTAGGACTAAAAATATATGTACATAAGGCTATTTATTGTTATTATAAACAATATCTTTATAATAATTATTTACTAAAGATATTGTTTAATTACAAATTAATTTTAGTTATATCGCTATTAATGATGTAAAATTAACATATTATCATTATAGTACAAGACTGAAACATTAATTTATACTAAAACAATGTAAGAATAATTACAAATTAATTTACATAATAATTCAAAATATTTGAATTCAATAATGATGTAATGTATACCAATTTATCAATATAACTTTATATTGTGAATCTATTTTAATATATACATTTATATATGTTAAAAAGGTTTTTAATATAACTATTATTCTATCTCAATTACATATAATTGTAATTGAGATGAAAAAGTACAGTTTAGTTTGAGTTAAACCTGATTACCAAATGGGGCCTTTATTATGATAAGAATGCGGTGGAATTAAAATAATTATATCTTCTTTTAGGGGAAAACAATTGATCATTAGACATGTGTACCTTGTAGGGAAAAAAAAAACACCTCGATAAATTTTACATATAGAAATAGATGTATAGATAGATGAACGTAATCATTTTACCGACCTCATTATGCTCGTGATGCGGCCTCTGGCTATTCTCTATATGCTCCTCAAGAAGAGAAAAGAGATGTTTTCATTTAAATACGTGAAATGTAGGAAATCAGTATGTAAAATTTATCGAGGTGTTTTTTTTTTTCCCTACAAGGTACACATGTCTAATGATTTTGGGATTTGAAAACAAAGCCATTCACAAAGGGAAGAACCTGATGTAAGAATACCTTCTATACATTAACTTTGGACAATTAATATATGTCCTTCCAGCAACCACAACATCTTCACTTGCACAAAACATTTGTGCTTTTCGAAACACCCACAACAAGGAGTAGAGGTCGCTCTGGATTGTTTGAATGTCTTAGTACAGTGACATACTTACCAATATGGAGGCATTTTTTATTAAAAAACATAGCTCTGTTGACATGTTTAAGTTTTTTCATAAAATATCTCTTGATCATTGGATACATGAGCGAAGAAAAGAGATAAAATAGGAGTAGATACAAAGTCGAATATTTTAGAAATACTCATTATTTAGTTAATAAATATAGGTTATATTATTCTATTTTAAACCTTATTTATGGCATAACTATATTATAAAATCTACAACTTTATAATTTATGATCAATGTGGCAAAAAATTTGAACGTAAATTTTTTTGTCTAAGGTAAGAAATCCTCAACCTAAGTTGTTTGATGGAATGTTTGGATTGAGGCGACCCAAACTGCTTCAGATTATCGTTAATATAATTATTCTATTTTAAAATTACACAACTTTAGAACGAAAATTGTGAACAACAAAAGCAAAGAATAAAGTAAAAATTAATTATAAAATCAAAAGTTTCACAAAATTAATCAAGTTCTAAACAAATATAAATTGTTTCTTAGTAATAGGTGACACAAATAACTCATTAAAAAAATAGTCTGAAAACTCAATAACACGTATTAACTAATATACCTAATATAGGTTACTAACTAGTATTAGCTTTTATCTAGATTCCCAAATTGAATCAATATGCAAAACAAATCTAACTCATCCAAATTTAAATTAATAAACACTAAAAAGAAAATCTTCTTTTTATTTTGTTTTATTTTATTTTTTTTTGGTAAATGAAAAGGGGATTGGTGGTGTCCCCATGTCTCCGTTCCAATGGTCATCGAGTGACCCACTGCTTGCACCGATGGAATGACAAAGAACTTGACTCTAGGTCTTCACAGCAATAGACCCCAGGCTTAAAGAATAAACATCACATGGTCCATATTACCAAAGGCTAGACTTTACGTACGTTACCTGATAGAAACAAAAGTTCTAAGTAGGCTTTCTTTACCACCAATCCACCATAGTGGTAAAAAGAAAATTAAAATTTTTTCCATTTCCAACTGAAACATTTCCGCAAAATGGCCATTTTAGACTTTAGAGTACCTCTTTTAAAATACACGCACTACTAAACTTATTTATAAATTTGAACAAAATTTAAAACTCACTACTTTTTCCTTCCTAAATTACCCTACTATAAATCAAGTTGGGAGAGATATTTCATTAGAGTTGTTTTTTTTTTTTTTGAAAAACAAAAACCACATATTCACGTCATCAATTCACTTTCTTTTTCATTCTAGCCAAAAAAAAAAAAAAATCAATTTCTTTCTCGACTCCTAATTTAATGCACTTTATTTATTTTTAAGAAATAAAACTAGCTTCCTTATTTCATTTACTTTCATTTTTGAATTCAGTTGAAAATTGAGATTTGGCAGCTATATTATCATTTTTCAAGTGTCAAACACATTCAGTTCTTGAGTAGTTCATTTGAGATCACGTCCTTTTTTTTTTTTTTTTTTTTTCCTTCATCAGTGTTTACCTTTTTTTTTTTTGTCCGCCTAGTTTTCTTGCTTGCCAGCGATTTTCGCTGCCATTTTAAAAGCTTCTGTGACCAAAAGCCAAACAAATATCAAAGAAATACCAAAACCAAACATCAATTTTCTTTCTATTTCTCCTCCTTCCCTCTCCTCTTTCTCTCTCCTCCCTCACTGATCAGTTTCTTTCTTCGTAGCCAAATTTTGGGTTTTGACCAAAATCATATTCTTTTGAAAAACTGACCGTTGGGTTATTCAATGGTCTATAAAATAGCGCTCTTCTTTGTTCTCTCTGTTCTCTCTCTCTCTCGGTCATTGGGGCTTCCTTTGGGGGCTTTTTCCCCGTGGTGGAACCGGAGAGAAGGAAGTATTTGGTTCTTTAATGGTGTTGGGTCGACTCATCCTCGCAACTCGTCTTCCGCATTGCTTTTTCACTCCCTCTGTCCGAGGTTTTTTTTCTTTTCCTGGTCAGCCACGGCGGCGATGAGAGGGAGCTTGTTTAACTGCCGGACGATGCAGCGGTTCCTGCAGGTTGCGATCTTGACCCTTGGATCGGTGAAGATCAAGCTTTTGCTCTGCGTTCGCATCGGATTGGCGCTCATTGCGCTCGCGAGCCGTGCACCAGGTTTCTAGCTTTTTACTTATTTGGGGCCAAAACTAAACTCAAACAGGAAAGTTCATCTTGAAAATATGCATATGATCCTTTTGGAATTCCATATAGTTTTATGGATGAGAAAATCAGGAATTTTGATTGCATTTATTTTTGAAAATTTGCAGAAAATGGTACCGTAGCAGCCCATAATCTTAATTTTTGTTATTTTTTTTAGTACCAATTAGCATAACCTATTCCTTTTCTAGCGTAGAGGACAGAAAAGGTTGAAACTTTGAGACTTTCTATTGTTAAGTTCATGTTTTAGTCCCATTATATACCATCAAGATTCAGTTTATAGCATTGTTTTCACGTTTCATTTACATTTTATGAAATGATTAAAAATGTCAATGAACACAATTGTTTTTATGCATTCTTGCTAAAATGCATGCTTTGCACGCAGGAAAGGATATGCTATTCTAATGAAATGCAGGAAAGGTATACTAGTTTTTATGCATGTATACAAATGAAATGCCAGCTTCAATTAGAGAATATACGACCAAAAACAGGTTTTTTTTTTTTGCCTGTTATTCTTTTTTAGCTTACTTTCCCTTCTTGCACAGTCGTCCTTTGAGTTTGTGTTGTTGTCATGAATAATGCAACTCCATGACACGTGTTGTATTGACTTCTCCAGGAAATGTGAAGATATTGCAATGGCTTTTCTTGTAGCAAATGGAACGAGTGCTCCCCCTATATGGGTGAAAGGTAGAGTTTATATCTGATACTAGTTGATTATTTGTTTGTTTATTTTCTACATTCAAAAATTCAATGAGTTGATAGTTTTTATTTTGTCCAATGAACAAGGTTTGAGTGATTATTATTGAACTAACATGCGAATTGGTATTAGGATGTTGGAGTTTGATAAGTTAGATGGATAACAAGTACTTTTTGTTTAAAAAGGCCCGCTGCATCATTTTGCCACTTGACCTTCTTTCATCCCCCTAGTCAGTCTAGCCTTAAACTTTAGCAGTTTATGTTCTCAGTGGTTCGATCATCGTCCTCTTTTTTATGGAAACTGTCTAGACCTATTACTTCCACCTTCATTTGAAACTCACCATAGGCTAAGATGGGCCATAAATAATTTGCAGAAGGAAATGTAAATTTTGAAACAATCTGAAAGCTAGAGATCACTATCAGTAGCAATAATTCTAGTATTAGGAGTAGCTGTAGTACTAGTTAGTAAGTATGTGTAGCACAGCAGTAGAAGTAGTGTAGCAATAGCAGTAACAATAACAATAGCATTAGTATAGGAGTAGCAGTAGCAGCAGTTGTAGCAATAGGATTGGCTGTAGTAGTAGTACTTAGAAAAAGTAGCATTACAATAGTATTATGAGTAGTTAAATGATAATAAAATTTACTGACACCTAAATGGAATCCGTAAGTTACTAAATTAGCGGCACTACGAAGGTAGTGTCGGTAAACATTAGCCGTACAAAGTTAGAGGACTTTGACTGGCTTTTAGTAGGAGCATTAGTAGTTATATAGCAATAGAAGTAGGAGTTAGTATCAGTAGCAATAATTCTAGTATTAGGAGTAGCTGTTGTAGTAAGTGTAGCGCAGCAATAGAAGTAGTGTAGCAATAGCAATAATAATAACAATAGCATTAGCATAGGAGTGGCAGTATCAGTAGGTGTAGCAATAGGATTGGCTGTAGTAGTAGTAGTTGGAAAAAGTAGCATTATGGTAGTATTAGTTGTAGTTAAATGATAAAAAAGCTTATTAACACCTAAATGGAATCCGTAAGTTACTGAATTAGCGGCACTACCAAGGTAGCGTCGGTAAACAATATCTGGTCAAAGTTAGAGGACTTTGACTAGCTTATAGTAGTAGCAGTAGTACTTAGAGAACTATGTTTTAGTTCTAAATTAGGTTGCTATAGTTGTTTGTTTCGTGAGACAATTGCTATAATCTCGTCTTGCCTTGTGAGATAACATCAATTTTTCTTCTATGTGTACGGCTGCTCTTTTTGCTTTTTCTTTTCTTTTCTTTTCTTTTGTTTTTTTTTTTTTTTGTTTTTTCAATGCAAATCTTCAATGAATGCTCTTTGTTAACTACAAACGTGTAACACAAACACTTGTAATCTGCATATTTATGTGTTAGGTTCTAATATTATTTTACGCACTTACGTTATAGTATTTTTTACATTTACTTCTTCTGATTCTACTCTTTTGGAATGAGGGGCCATGGAGGGGCATATACCAGGATATACACCTTGTCCAATAACACAAACAGGTACTGTTTTCCTTTCTAAATTACTTGTTTTTACCAAAAAATTTAATGTTGTAACACGGACATCTTTAACGTATCAGTGTTTATACGTATACCTTCCTTTCGTTTTGTTGATAATAGCTAGTACCTAATTGTCTCTCTTTTATAACTACAAATTTTGTCATTTACTTCCATTTACTAAGTTTTGATTATTAGTTGAAATGATATTTTCCAAGTTGTATAGTTTTTTGAGTGGAGACACTTACCCTTTTCACTGTATAGTGTGGAAGATGTCAGTTCAGTTGATAAACCGAGTTTGTATGCAAATTTAGTGGGTTTTTTTTTTTTTTTTTTTTTTATCTTACGTATTCAAAAAATGATATTTTCATTTAACTTGTTAGTAGCCTAGTTGCACTCAAGCTTAAACATAACAGAATTCATGCTCAATGCTTTGTTTTAATATATTGATAATATCTACTCAGTTATCGTTTCCTTATTTATTTAAGTTCCTAATTTTGTTGTTTGTTGTTCTAATCCACCTTTTATTTTTCAATTTGACACATGGAATTATGGGGTTGCGGAGAGGTGTTTAGCAAGTTGATTAAATAATGGAGACAGGTACTAGTTTTCTTTCTAAAATTAGTATATCTACTTTAGGTTACACGATAGGTCTAATAAATAGGAAGCAAATTTTATTAGAAAAAAAATTAATTCCTTGGCTAGTTTAGTTTCTAAATGAAGTTAGATTCCTTAATGCTCAATTTGGAAGTGTCACTGATCCTTCATATTGTCTATTAGGAGAACGAGGAGCAAGGACAAATGGCTCATTTTTTAATTTAACAATATTCACGTTATTCACTTATTTTTAATTGTTTAGTTCTTTTTAGCCGTTTCTATTATTTATTTTCTAAACTTGCAAGTCAGTAAATTGGGGTTTCATATATATTTTACAATGAAAATCTGGCTTTTATCGCTTATGTATTCCCTTTTGAATTTTTTTTTTCCTGAGCATATTTAGGGTAAAGTTTTTCCAGTTGATGAGTTCAGGACATTTGTTGCTGTCTCTCTCTTTCTACTCTAATTTTTGATGGAATATGCATGTGAATGCTAGGGTTTAGTTGAGTGGTCTGGGCTATAATTTTCTTCCCCATGGTTTGGTGTTCAATAGGCTACCTGGTGAATGACCAAAAGACTCGGTGTTTCCAAAAGGTTATTACAAAACTAAAAAGCAAAGGAATTTAAATACCCATCTCATGTTATAAATTGTAAGGTTTATATTTGAATCTCTTGCTAATTGCGTTTGGGATTTCTAAATTGTTTGCTTGCAGTTGAAGCGGAAGAATGACATGGCAGAAATTGAAGTTGAATCCAATGATAGAACAGCTGGTGCTAGATTTACCGAAGTAGTTAACAGTCCCCTTCAGACTCCTGTATTAGTAAAAGTGGAAAAGCCAACTAAAACATCAAGGCTTACAAAGTGCAGTAAACCTAGACCTCAAACTCAAACCCCCGTTTCAAATATTGGTAAGTTTTCCTTATTTCAAAATCTTTGGAGTACAGTCCAGGAACTTTAGTTCTACTGTACTAACAACGTATTATTAACATGAACATATAGATTAGTTTCATGGTACTATAATTCTCTTCATGTAATGGCACATTCATTCTGTGAAATTGGCAGGTTCTCCTTCCGGCACTAACCTTACCGCAGCTGGGCCTTGTCGTTATGACAGCTCGCTTGGTAAGAGAATTCTTATTTATGCCCTTGTTAGCTTTTTGATTCTTTCATCATGATCATCATTATTACTAGATCATGCATTTAACAGCATATTCTATGATCTGTTCAGGTCTCTTGACCAAAAAGTTCATAAATTTGATCAAACATGCTGAAGATGGCATACTAGATCTAAACAAAGCTGCTGATACTCTAGAGGTGACATTTTTTTTTTTTTTTTTTTGGTCTTACCATGATGGTGCGCACCTTCTATGGTAAAGTTTTGTAAAATTTTTTTTTCCTTCACAGGTGCAAAAGAGACGAATATATGACATAACAAATGTCCTAGAAGGAACTCAAAAATAGAATTCAGTGGAAGTACGGAAAGTTCAAAATGTTTCTTAGATATTTCAAAAATTGGATGCTATTGTTATTACAAAGTATAGCTGAGAGTTAAGAAGAAACTCAAAAACTAATGATTTGAATGATTGATTATTTAGGGGACTTGATGTGGGACAGCCAGGGGACGTGGATGAAAATTACGGTAGCTTACAGGTACATGCAACGTGGAGCTTGTTTCTTGTCATCGCTTTGGTGTCTCAAAACTTCACTAGCTTAGTTTTTTGGATGGGCATGAATGCAAGTGTTTCTGTGCGAAATGTGTATGCTCTTATGTTTATGCATATTGCTATGTCCTTTTATCTTAATTTCTGGATTAGCCACCTTTGCCACCATCTGTTCATCCTAGACCTGTATGTATATTTGCAGAGGGAGTAAATGATTTATTTATGAATCTGAGCATACTAGCTTGGTATCTGGTTTGGCTTGCTGGCTTGCTTAGAGGAACTCTTCTTGATGTTCCAGTTTGTCGACATGCACTTCTAGTTGTTTATTTGCCAAATGTGTATTTCATCCGTGGAAGTACTCAATTTGTGCATTGATTTTATTCTTTTTAGCGATTTGATATAAGTTGACAGACTAGTGTTTGAATATGTGTGGTCAATGGGCTTCTCTCAGTATAACTTTAGTTGGACCTTTTCATGGTAGGTCGTTCAATAAATTTTCAGCTTTTGGGTAAATGCTGCAACCAGAAAACAAAGATCTCGATATTCAGATTGTTGAGATGTTGTCTTATGAAAGCATCTTTAATCTGCAGGCCGAAATTGAGAGCCCATCCATTGAAGAGCACAAATTAGATGAGAAAATAAGGTTGTTTGAGTAGTTCTTTTCAATTCCACACCATTTTCCCCCCCTTTTTTGCTTAGATTCATATTTCGATTCTGCTGAGAGGCTTATAAAATCTGGCAGACAAATGCAAGAAAGATTGAGATACCTGAGTGACGATGAAAACAATCAAAGGTAGTTTACATAATTTTAACATTCCACTCTGTATTTGAATTGGCATGATTATTTTGATCAATTTCTTTTTTCATATTTTAGATGGATGTTCATCACTGAAGAAGACATCAAGAGTTTACCCTGCTTCCAGGTTGGTTTGGTTTCTTTGCATTATTTTCATGTGTTTGGTATTAATCTTTCAGTCTGCGTTCCAGTGTCTAATATGCTTGGCATGGTTCATCACTCTATATTTTTTGTACTCCTTTAATATGCTGGAAGAAAATACTGGTAGAATTCTCATGTCAGTGAACACCTTGACATAGTTGTTTAATAGCTTACATTTAGTATGAGCAGTAACATGCAAAATCCTACATGTTTTGGAGATCACGAGGAACATTTAAAAAGGAAGAAGAAAAAATAGAGGAAAGAGGAAGAAAATTATTAGTCTTGTTTTTCGACTTTCTTGCCAATCCAACTGGCAACAATAGGAGTGAGAGCCACAGTCGGAGGGAACCTTATTGGAGATGCAGCCTTGTGTGCAGCATAAGCCAAAGCAAAGGTTCCCACTTTCTCCCCTGTTTCATCTGCTGAGATTCCCACCTTCAAAAGCACCCCAAAGGAAAAGGCATTTATGAAAAGAAAAAATACCAAAAAAAAAAAACACCCAATAAGCCCATATACACATCTCTCATACCATTTAGTCTATGTTTGTAACATAGGTTTGAAAAATTTCTCAAAAGATTTTAATTTGAGTTATTTTTATTATTGTTATTAGTGTTTTGAAATTCGTACTTTGCTCATTTTTTCTCTCTCACAAACATAAATCTGAAAACTTTTCAAAGGACAAGTTTAGTTTTGTGTAACAGGACCAATAATCTTTAACTATTTAAATCAGACGATGTTTATGGAATGGTTGTTCAAGGATGAATGGCTCATTTTTTAATGTAACAATATTCACGTTATTCACTTATTTTTAATTATTTGAGATTAGCAATAAATAAAATGTTTTTTTTTTTTGGTTGAATAAGTTTTGCTAATTTTGTTATCCAGTGCCCCTAATACTCTTATTATTGTTCAATTTGGCTTGTGGAATTATGAGCTGTGGAGAGGCAAATAGCAAGCATGGTATTTAATGAAGGTGATATGTGTTGTGTCACCTGATTGTTACCTATAATATTATTATGTAGTTTTGTTGTTTACTATTCTAATATGTCTGTTATTTTTCAATTTGACACATGGAAATATGGGGCTATGGAGAGGTGTTTTTTGTAATTTGCTGTTGGAAACACGTTGGATGACAATATAATAGGAAACTCTCCCCCAAAAATTCCAATGTACGTAACTTGAATATTTTCTTTTTTTTTTTATATGTTTTGTCTTTGCATCATGAAACTCTTTTGGAAAATTTACTGACCATTCTTTTTCTTTTCGGAACGAGGGGCTTCGGAGGGGCTTGTATATTCCAGGATATATACCTCGTCAAGCACCACAAATAGGTATTATTTTCCTATTTTCCTTACTAAATTACTTGTTTTTACCAAAAAGTTTAACATTGTAACACGGACATCTTTAACTTATTAGTGTTTATACTTATACCTTCCTTTTGTTTTGTTGATAATAGCTAGTACCTAATTGCCTCTCTTTTATAATTGTAAACTTTGTCATTTACTTCCATTTACTAAGTTTTGATTATTAGTTAAAATGATATTTTCCGAACCGTACAGTTTTTTGAGTGTAGACACTTACCCTGTTTACTGTATAGTGTGCAAGATGTCAGTTCAATTGATAAACCGAGTTTCTATGCAAATTTAGTGGGTTTTTTTATGTTACGTATTCAAAAAATGGTATTTTCATTTAACTTTAGTAGTCTGGTTGCACTCAAGCTTAAACATAACAGAATTCATGCTCCATGCTTTGTTTTAATATATTGATAATATCTACTCAGTTATCGTTTCCTTATTTATTTAAGTTCCTAATTTTGTTGTTGTTGTTCTAATCCATCTTTTATTTTTCAATTTGACACATGGAATTATGGGGTTGTGGAGAGGTGTTTAGCAAGTAGATTAAATAATGGAGACAGGTACTAGTTTTCTTTCTAAAATTAGTATATCTACTTTAGGTTTCATGATAGGTCTTATAAATAGGAAGCAAATTTTATTAGAAAAAAAATTAATTCCTTGGCTAGTTTAGTTTCTAAATGAAGTTAGATTCCTTAATGCTCAATTTGGAAGTGTTACTGATCCTTCATATTGTCTGTTAGGAGAACGAGGAGCAAGGACAAATGGCTCATTTTTTAATGTAACAATATTCAGGTTCATCATTTCTTTTTAATTTTTTGAGAATAGCAACACATGAAGCGTTTTTTTTTTTTTTTTTTGGTTCAATAAGTTTTTGCTAATTTTGTTATTCAGTGCCTCTAATACTCTTATTATTGTTCAATTTGGCTTGTGGAATTATGAGCTGCGGAGAGGCAAATTGCAAGCATGGAATTTAATGAAGGTGATATGTGTTGTTTCACCTATTTGTTACCTATAATATTATTATGTATTATAGTTTCTAAGCGCCTTGTCATTTATATTGTTATGAACTACTTTTGTTTTTGGTTTTTGGTCATATTTTCTTAAATGAGGAGTTACGGAGCGGCAAACAGCTAGTTCATTCGCAAAATGTGGGTTACAAGGAAAGGGTAGCTGAGGAGCAGGTCCCAAAGTAGGCTAAACAAGAAGCATTAAGAAAGAGAGAAGGTACATGTCAAGCATCATGAAAGGTACGTTTGATAGGTTTTTTGAAACCAGACTTGGTATTGGTAGTCATAGTCTTTCTATAATATTTTATATGTGCTATTGGTCCTTTTATTTTATCAAACTAAATTTTTCAGAATTTGCACCTCATTCCGAGAATGTAGAACTATCTGTTTGTACTGTAGGAAATGCATGCCAGTGTCTTTGGTGGTAATGATGACAATTGGTGGTGGAAAAATACCATCCAAAATAGTGACATTTTTCTTCTTTGTTATATTGTTTGTCTCTTTTTATCTCTTACAATCCATGCGGTGAACTCCGCACTAGGAGTATCGTTTGTGTGTGTTTTCTTTGTATTGGAACCAAGGGATTCCGATTATTTATCTCCTTTTTCTTAGGATTTATGTGAACTCTTTAATGAGAGTATAAACTTTATTGCAAATCTCTTTTTACCTCTTAGAATTTATGTGAACTCCTTATTTACCAAACATAGTGACATTTTTCTTCCTTTTTATATTGTTTGTCTCTTTTTATTTCTTACAATCCATGCGTGTGTGTTCCGATTATTTATCCAAGCATAGTGACAATTTTCTTCCTTGTTATATTGTTTATCTCTTTTTATTTCTTACAATCCATGCGGTGAACTCCACACTAGGAGTATCGTTTGTGTGTGTTTTCTTTGTATTGGAACCAAGGGATTCCAATTATTTATCTCTTCTTTCTTAGGATTTATGTGAACTCTTTCATGAGAGTATAAGTTTTGTTGCAAATCTCTTTTTACCTCTTAGAATTTATGTGAACTCCTTATTTACCAAACATAGTGACGTTTTTCTTCCTTGTTATATTGTTTGTCTCTTTTTATTTCTTACAATCCATGCGTGTGTGTTCCGATTATTTATCCAAACATAGTGACATTTTTCTTCCTTGTTATATTGTTTATCTCTTTTTATTTCTTACAATCCATGCGGTGAACTCCGCACTAGGAGTATAATTTTTGTGTGTTTTCTTTGTATTGGAACAAGGGATTCCGATTATTTATCTCCTTTTCTTAGGATTTATGTGAACTCTTTATGAGAGTATAAATTTTGTTGCAAATCTCTTTTTACCTCTTAGAATTTATGTGAACTCCTTATTTACCAAACATGTGACGTTTTTCTTCCTTGTTATATTGTTTGTCTCTTTTTATTTCTTACAATCCATGCGTGTGTGTTCCGATTATTTATCCAAACATAGTGACATTTTTCTTCCTTGTTATATTGTTTATCTCTTTTTATTTCTTACAATCCATGCGGTGAACTCCGCACTAGGAGTATCGTTTGTGTGTGTTTTCTTTGTATTGGAATCAAGGGATTCCGATTATTTATCTCCTTTTTCTTAGGATTTATGTGAACTCTTTAATGAGAGTATAAATTTTGTTGCAAATCTCTTTTTACCTCTTAGAATTTATGTGAACTCCTTATTTACCAAACATAGTGACGTTTTTCTTCCTTGTTATATTGTTTGTCTCTTTTTATTTCTTACAATCCATGCGTGTGTGTTCCGATTATTTATCCAAACATAGTGACATTTTTCTTCCTTGTTATATTGTTTATCTCTTTTTATTTCTTACAATCCATGCGGTGAACTCCGCACTAGGAGTATAATTTGTGTGTGTTTTCTTTGTATTGGAATCAAGGGATTCCGATTATTTATCTCCTTTTTCTTATGATTTATGTGAACTCCTTAATGTGAGTATAAACTTTGTTGCAAATCTCTTTTTACCTCTTAGAATTTATGTGAACTCCTTAATGGGAGTATAAACCTTGTTGCAAATAATTATTTTCTTGTTTATTCTTTCTCCTCATAGGTTGAGTGTGTTTTCTTTGTATTGGAACCGAGAGATTCCAATTATTGACCTCATTTTACTTCTTAGAATTTATGTGAACTCATCATGCGTGTTGGATAAAACAATGTCAATCGTTTCTCTTTTTATTTCTTACAATTCATGTAGTGAACTCTTTACTGAGAATATAGGCTGTATATTTTTTCTTTGTATTGGAATCGAGAATCCAATAATTCATTTCCGTTTACTTCTTAGAATTTATGTGAACTCCTTAATAGGAGTACAAACTTTATCCCAAATAATTACTGTCTCGTTTTTTGCTTGTCTTGTTATGGGTTTTGTGTGTTTTCTTTGTATTGGGATCGAGAGATTCCGATTTTGTCATCTCCTTGTAATTTAGAATTTATGTGAACTCTTTAATGGGAGTATAAACTTTGTTGCTGTCTAGTTTTTGTCTCTATTTTGTTGTTTGCAGGAAAAAATTGGTGGATGCGACCAACCATGCGCAACAATTTTGTTTTTCTCTTTTATATATATAGTTTTATCATGTATTGATGTATTTGATGTAATGTTGATTTTATAATTGCATATCACTTTCTAAACTCTTTTGGAAAATTTACTAACATTCTTTTTTTTTTTCCCGAAACGAGGGGCTATATATACTTATACAATGTTTATGTATATGAACTTATATATATACATATATTTATACTTGAAAACTTGACTATGTGAAACTCAACCTTTATCACAGGGGTTAAATGTGACACTCAACCTGGCCGCAGGGGTTAAGTGCGGTACTAACCTTGGTCGCAAGGGTTAA
>CM046377.1:13478313-13581494 GCA_025413485.1 Ficus microcarpa | reverse complement strand
CAATTAAAAAAAAAACCTTTTCTTTAACTTAAAAAAATTTTAAAAATTTATCACTAATCACCAATTATTGTAATTACACATATACAGGTGGGCTTTATGTCGCAAGCACCACTGGTTCATCATATTATCTTGATCCAGATAATTGCTGAAACCAAAAAAAATTAAAAAAAAGGTACCATTAATTTTTATTCATAAATCATTACATTTATTTGTATTTACTAATTTAAAAAAAAAAAATGGAACTAACTTTGTTAACATATTGATTTCCCACAGATTTAGTCATTCTATCCAAGGAATCGACTTTGTTGCTGGATCAACAAAACAAACATTATCACTGAGGAACAAAAGATTGCCAACCGAACAACAATCGCACAACTTCAAGCTTTAAACCCATATCAAAATCAGGTAAATATCAAATTATTATATACAAGATAACATAAATAATTTAATGAATACTATTAACATAATTTCATCAAACAGGAAACAAAATTCACTGTTAAAGCAACCATTACCGAACTTGATATTCGCCAAGGTTGGTTCTACAATGCATGTCCAAGATGTTACAGACAACTAAAACAATCAGGAACATCATGGTGGTGCGACAGTCATGGTCATTTGACAACGATGCCAATCACTTGGTAATACATTTCATTTCTATTAAAAAAATCATTTCCATATTTTTTTACATATATATTAATATCAAATTAATTAAAAATTAAATAAATGTTAAAATTTTCGAACAGGTACAAAATTAATGCACGAATTGAAGACAACACT
This sequence comes from Ficus microcarpa, assembly GCA_025413485.1. Lineage (NCBI taxonomy): Eukaryota > Viridiplantae > Streptophyta > Magnoliopsida > Rosales > Moraceae > Ficus > Ficus microcarpa. Next base: position 13,580,717 of record CM046377.1, on the reverse strand, counting down.
GGAGGAATGAACGTCATCATGTTTGGAAAAACTGTCCAATCATTAATAAATAAACCTTGCTCCATCCTGACGATACAAGAAGGATATACTGATCCAACTATTATTCCTCCTATCCTACACCAACTGAAAGGCATGTCAAAAATATTTGTCATCCAGTTTCGCCTACGAGGTGCCTTCATCGATGCAGTCATTATAAAAACATTTGATGATGATATCCAACCAATGCTATTACCTGCACCAACAACAACATCACCTGAAGAAATTCAACCATCATCAACATCTATTGATCCAGAGACACCTCAATTAGGAAGCAAAAAAAGTGCAAAAAAACAACTAGCATTTACCGAAGCTATCATCGAAGAAGCAAAATCAAGGTATATTATTATTTATATTTTAATTTAATTTTCAATTATTTAATTTAACATCTACACTTATATATTATTAATAATTATATAATTTATCTATTATTATTTAGTCCTGAACATCAGCCTCCTTCATCGCATCATCAAATTGAATCTCCAAGTGATCCCACAAAAAAACGAAAAGAAATCAGGTAATATTACTCTTTTTTATATATTTACACAATAAATTAATAAATTTATTTCAATTTATATTTTAAATATAAATATCATCTTACTAACATATAAAATATTTTTATCATAACAGATCAGAAGAGAAGATGAAGAAGGTTAAGCACGAGTGACACTTGATCATTTTCCAAAAAAAAAATTTCCCTACTTCAAGACTTTTTGTGTGTATAAATATAAATATATATCTATACTGATGTATATAGTAGAGACATCTTAATGTAAATATAAATATGTAAAAAAAAACAAACTTAAATCCCAAAATTATTGTAAATATATTATGTTTGTTTTTTATTTTCATGTTTTGTTTATTTTATTTTATTTTTTAAACACTCTTTTTTTTTTATCATTTTATGCACATTTTTCCCTATGTTTTTTTTTTCTATATTAGAAATTCTTCTTTTTTTGTTCTTACATATATATAACCTAACAAAAATTTAATTTTTCCTTTTTTTGATATTCTTTTTTTAAACAAAGAAGACTTTTTTGGAAAAAACAATAAAGCAAAAAACCCAAAATCTAAAAAGGTAAAACACAATTACCCACAACTTGCATACATATTGTATTAATATCATATCCAATACTCTTAATAACACCTGTAAGTTTTCAGATTCTTAATCTCACAGAACATTTACAATCACTTACATAGAAATTTTTGTAAAAAAGTTAATTTCCATTTTAAAAGTTTTTGACTGATACTATCAACACATTTTCTTCTACCAATTTTCAGGTAGACTACCATTACCATCAATCTTATAATTTCCATTCAAACTATATCAAAACAAAGGCATCTTATTTTTTAAACAAAGAATACTTTCTTGAAAAAACAAAACAAAACAAAAGCAACAACAAAATGAAAAACCCAAAATCCAAAAAAATAAAAAACGATCACCCACAACCTATAAACATGTTGTCTTAATATGATATCCAATACTCTTAATAACATCTAAAAATTGTCAAATTCTTGACCTCACAAATCATTTACAATCACTTACATGGAAATTTTTGCAGCAAAACTAATTGCCACTTTAAAAAGTTTTTATTGATACTATCAACGCATTTTCTTTCAGTATTTTTCAGATAAACTACCATAATCATCAATGTTACAATTTCTATTCATACTATATCAAAACAAAATCATCTTAATATAAATATAAATATACAAAAAAAAAAAAACCTAAATCCCAAAATTATTATAAATATATTATCTTTGTTTTTTTTATTTTCATACTTTATTTATTTTATTCTATTTTTTAAACGCTCTTTTTTTTAATCATTTCATACACGTTTTTTCCTCTATTTTTTTCCAATAATAAAAATTCCTTTTTTTGTTCTTGCATTTATACAATCTAATAAAAATTTATTTTTTCCTTTTTTTGATACTCTTTTTTTAAACAAAGAAGACTTTTTTAAAAAACAACAAAAAGAAAAAAAACCAATGAAACGAAAAACTCAAAATCCAAAAACGTAAAACACAATCATCCACAACCTGCATACATATTTTGTTAATATGATATCCAACACCCTCAATAACTTCTGAAAATTCCCACATTCTTGATCTCATAGAGCATTCACAATCATTTACATAAAAATTTTTGCAGCAAAGCTAATTTCCACTTTAAAATTTTTGACTAATACTAACAATATATTTTCTTTCGGCAATTCTCAGATAGACTACCATCACCATCAATACTACAATTTCTATTCTTACTATATCAAAACAAAGACATTCTGTAAATACAAATATACAAAAAAAATAAAATAAAACTTAAATCCCAAAATTATTATAAATATATTATCTTTCTTTTTTATTTTCTTGCTTTGTTTATTTTATTTTATTTTTTAAACACTCTTTTTTTTTAACCATTTTATGCACATTCTTTTCTCTGTCTTTTATCCGATACTAAAAATTCCTTTCTTACATATACATAACCTAAGAAAAATTTATTTTTTCATTTTTTTAATATTCTTTTTTTAAACAAAAAAAAAAACAAAAAAACAAAATAAAACCAACAACAAAATTAAAAACCCAAAATCCAAAAAGATAAAACACAATTACCCACAATCTGTATACATGTTGTCTTAATATGATATCTAATACTCTTAATAATACCTAAGAAAATTTATACAAATTATAATTTTAATATTTAACTCAATAAATAATACTCAATTTTTTTAATTTATTTTTTCTTTCCCGTGCATCGCACGGGTATTAAACTCGTATAAACTAAGAAGAAACCATCCCTGTGTTTTTTTTAATCATCTAATAAATATTCCTCGTATTGAATTATGCTAAGAAACATGATGATTCATTATTTAGAAAAAAAAAAAAAAAAGATTAAAACAAAACAAAAAAAGGATCAAATAGAAGTAGTGCCCTTACCCAGAGCTGTATATGTTATTTTGATAAAATTTTAGGAGTATCGTTTTAGTTTTTCTCTTTCCCCCCCCCCCCCCCCCCCCCCCCTCTCTATTGACCAAACTTGATTTTTTGTTATGATACTCATAATCAGGTCAAGATGATGAAGATTGACTTAATTAGGGATGTTTGTTTCACTTTAATTATCTGAAACATTTGTTTAGAGCCAATCGAATGGATCTTTAAAATTGTTAGGTCACCTGCACGCAATGGCCATGGTTAAGGCCCTAGCGTGCACAAGGCTGTGGCCAAGCTAGTGTAATAAAAAGAGGGGCTCAGCATTCGGATGGTGGAATAGTGGTACTGTTGGAAATGACCATTTTAGGCAAGATTTAGAATTGGCCACCTCCAAAATTTTGACTATTTTTATATATTTGCTACAATATTATTTAGGGGCCATTTGGATTTTTAACTTAAATGATTGTTTTTAACATCCATTCAAAAACACATTCAATTACTTTTGTTCAAATGATTTTCTTCAGGCTGTGAATATCTAAATGTCAATTCGAATGACAAATCAAATGCTTATATTTAAAGTTTCCCTTTCAAAATTTTTCTTCTGAAATATTGCCAAAAATGATCATTTTCACTATTTTCACCATCTAAAAGTTGCATCCCTTTCTAGATTGTTAAACAACAATTTAAATGGTCCATTCAAATGGCGCCATCCAAATGATTCAGAATGCATAAAACAAACACCCGCCAAGTGTTTTGAGGGCTTCTAGAGGTCGAATACAAGTGTTAAAGGAGTTGTTCAGATGGATCATGTACCTTAGACAAGGATGCATATTACAGGTATGTGCAAAACTCATAGGTGGCATCAAAACGTTGTTAGCTAGCATGGTTGATGTTTCTCATCAGCATCTATATATAACATTTTTTGCCGGTTTTAGGCATTGGCTAAGGTCATGGTACTTATTGGCGTTTGCAACTTTTCTTACAGGTATATTGTTCTTTTGGTTGTTTTCACATGAAAGATGAATGGCAGGTCTAAAAAATATTCACTTGCTGAAGCTACATGCTGTCATGACAAACTTTAATTCTATTTGGTTGACTAAAACACGTACAAGCTTTAGTCAAGAGAGAACTGCAAAATCGATTAATCTTGAAAAGTGTTACCCTATTAATTTAACTTTGGAAACAGATAGTCTAAGATGAGTATTTTCTAGTTGCTTTTTAACATCTTTTTCCTAGGAGGTTTTGTACACTTGATAGGGACAATTTACATCTGTCACTCATTTTGGGTTGAGCATTGGGATTCAACCCGAATCTTTGAACCTCATAAAATAGTAAGTCTCACTAGACCCACTTAGTAGGGACTCACATTAGATCTACCAAAAGTGAAATATCGGAATTCAGTCCAATCAGATTGAATGACATTTTTCTTTAGATTTTTACAAAAATACATGCAATGTAGATAATGTAGTAAATAGGTTTTTCATGAGACTCATAGTACGGTGTGTTATCAAATTTTTTTTTTTGTTAATTTATTCATTCTAAAGCGTGCTTTTGCTCATTTATCTGGACGTAATGGATAATGTAGAACCATTCATCTTTTTTTTTTTTTTTTTTTCCTTTTTATAGTAAATGACATTTCATTGATTAAAAATCAGTTAGAAAGGGTGCAAGGACAAGAGGTCCTTAAAAAAATTGACAGAAAAGTAGGAAACAAATAAAATAGTAGAGAGAGAGAGAGAGAGAGAGAGAGAGAGAGAGAGAGAGAATACAAAAATGGGCAGAAACACAATAACAAAGAGAAAGGAAAGTCAATTACCATTTTAGGGAGCAATTCTTTTGACTTTTCAAACAAGTCCACTCTCTCTATCTTGCTAGCCGAAAACATTCTAGCATTTCATTCCAACCAAATTATTAAGTGATGATTCTTGTTAATTGCTGCTAATTTAGACTGTATATGATCACTTGTGTTTATTTATTAGAATGCTTAAACCTATCATATGTACTACTAGTTTATGATCGAATGATTTTAAAGCGCGTTTATTAAACCGTAAAGGAATATAATGAGAAAAGTAATGGGATTGGAAAGTAAAATAATGGAATAGGAATGAGGATCATTGATTCCATTTTTAATGTTTACTTGCATATTAAATGGTGTAAATGGAAAAAATTCCATTCTCTTTGTAGTATTTACTAACCTTTGTAATGTTAATCTAATAAACGTAATTACTAAAATATCATTTTACATAACAAAAAAACATTAGCACATGAAAACTTAGTACATGAATAAATGGAATCAATACCAAGGGGATGTAATGATTGGTATTTCCCTTTTTCATTCCATATATTGTGTGGGGCTCATTAAATTCTAATTTCTCATTTTGTAACATATGATTAAATGGGAAAGAGAATAATTAATCACTTGCCCTTTCCCTTTAAAGCAAAGTAAACATGCCCTTCATGTACTTCAACTGAAAGACAGATAGGTTCAAGAGGTATATAGAGTTTATTTGAACAATTTGTACCCTTTCTAGAGCTCATTATAAACTGTTGCATTTCCTTCTCTCTGAGGAAAAAACTTACATTTTTTAGGTCTTTGTGCATTATTATAAACTGTTGCATTTCCATCTCTGAGGAAAAAACTTACGTTTTTTAGGTCTTTGTGCATGCGTGTGTTTGTCGCTGTCGATGGAGATTTGGAACGAAGACTACTGCTTGGCATACTGAAAGTCAAGTTATCAGGTAGTAATGTCAACAAGGGTTCCATTTGGCATGGATTGAAATTTTGCTTCAAAATTGAACAACTTATTCCTGGATTACATAGATGTTCACCTAGAATATGTGTGTCCAAACTGATACTAGCTAGGATCTTTTCAACTTTTTACTCCCAAAGGCCAAAACCACAAATTTTTTTTTTTTTCCGTCAATACACACACATATATAATTTTAACATTGATTGTAGGCAACGCTTTGTCCTCTTTGGTACGTAGGTTCCTCTACTAGCACTACCTCCCCAATGCGTCCTAAATCATAATATATGAATATCCCCATTGAAAAAGCGAAGCCCTATTTTTGGCAATGGCAATAATAGGAGTCTTTATATATATACCATAGAGAATGTCGTTGTAATTCTTTGTTTTAGTATGTTGTTTTTATTTTTTTATTTTAAATCAAAACACTTTCAAGTTTCAAATCCGGGAACTCCTGGAGCTAACCCCCATCAAGGGTAACCGAAATTTTCCTTCATCTTCTGAGTATGGAATTTCGTCTTAGTGGCTAAAAGACTAAACCAGCTATAGCATATTTATAGACGTGATCCTCTTCACTGTACAAAGAGCATCTTTGTTCTTTGCTCACTTACACATATGCACACGAAGGACGGAAAATTGTATAGCTATAATTGATGCAGGTTGAAATGGACATCTTTGTCCGTTGCAACCTGCAAGCACAAAGAAAGTGACTTGTATTGAAAGTAGCCGGCGACTTATATTGTCATATAAAAAGAAAACCATGGAGTGTCCTGCCAATCTAACAGCAAACAATGGAGCAGTTTGAGAAGTACTTGGCTGAGAACGATGAAGAAGAAAGTTTTCGGTCCCAGCAGAGTGGCTAAGAAAACTACCGGATATTGGGGAAGGCCACGAGATGGTGGTTAGGGCTATAGATGGGAAAGGCTTCTACTGGGAGTTCTACTGCGTCATTAGGAGGAGAGGATGCTACAAGAAGCCTGTTTTTCAGTCTCTAGGATGGATCAAATTCGTCTACCACAAAGGGCTCAAAGTTGGAGACAAGATCGTTCTTTGTGAGGAAGAAGATCTTTTCAGGGGAACAAATTACAGAATTAGAGCTCAAAAGTGCATTGGAGAGTCTCTGGGTTGATGTCTAGCTTCAAACTGACAAACCGGTACTAAAATATTATATAGCCGAGTATATGATATGAAATCTGTATTCCCTTAATCTTCAGTTTGAATATGTACTACTGCAATTCCTTACACCATGTTTGATGGGGGAGAGAAAGTAAGAGGGGGAGAAAAAATGATAGAGCGAGAAAATTAGAGGGAGAGAAAAGTTAATAGGAGATATGTGCATTTTTTTTTTCAAGTACGTGTGTATATGCTTATCTAAGCTTTAGATTTATATTCATCTTATTTAAGATCTTTTTTTTTTTTTTCTCTGCAGTGTTTTCCAAAAAAGTAAATGAAATATAGTTGTTCCTAGCCTAAATTCCTGCTCCTTTTAGCCTTTTTCTTTTCTAATTATTTTCTCCAGAGGGGGAAAAAAACAAGAAATAATTGCGCTTAATATTCTACCTTATCTGTGCTTGAAATGTAGCTCCTACGTTTGACCTTGTACCGTCGGAGACACATGCCAGCAGGGACAAATTAGCGCACTCAACAGAAGATAGAATCAATGAAATAAACTGTATGAAATATTCATGATAGTTAATTAAGAGAGTGGTAACTTTTTTAAAGATCAGTAAAATTGTAAGAAAATTAGATAAGTAAAGAAATGCAGAGGATTGTAACTTTATTTAGAATGGCATAGTGGTTTAAGGTCCATTTGAATTATAGGTTTAAACTTGAATTAAATGAAGTATTGTATATGATAATTAATTAGCAAGCTATTAACCCTGGACATATATTTTTCCAGTGCTTGATTGAAATATTTGCACCTAATGTTGAATTCTAGAGCCATAGGTTATATGTAGTTAAACTCTTTTTTTTTTTTTTTTTTGGGAAAATTATATGTAAACGAGTGTACGCATTTCAATTGAAGTTTGAATAATGTACACTTTCTGAATTCTAAATGTGGTTGAGCTTTTTGTTTGTCGTCAGCAACTTGTTCATAAAATAAAAAATAAAAAAAAAGAAAAAGCTTCAATTACACGTTCAGTTCTTCTGCTTTCAAGGATATAATTGTCATGTCCGAGGATATGATTGCATTAAGCAACGTTACAAACTCCCCCCCCCCCCCCCCGGGGCGGCATGACATCATTATTGACTCTCTCTCTCTCTCTCTCTCTCGACATCATTATTGACCAAACACTCTTATGTCTCTGTATTGACCAAACATGCGTGAAATATTTCCTGGCAGATATATTTAATATCTTAATGCTTTGTTTACGTCAACAATATTTGAGTCGGAGATTTTAGATTTTGTATGGTGAAGTCATTTAAGTGGTAACGTAATGGATGGAACATTTAAACAAAAATATTTAAATGTTAATATTTGATTTGTTATTTGAAAAGTATTTGGATGTTACTGATCTAAATAGAAATATGAAGCAAAATATTTGAATATATGTTTGGATAGAAATTGAAAACAGTTTTTACAAATATTATAAAATCTCAATCCACAACAAAATTTGATAGGGTTCATGGAAGAAATTTAGTTTATCTTTTTACTTTGAACCCATAAAAAAATGACTTAATTGAATTTGAAACGAAAAAATTATTGTATTTTTAAAGTATGGATAGAAGAGAGAGAAAATCTATTATTTCTCAAATGTTTACTGTGAAACACATTCAAGTGACCCAAATTTAAAGGGGGTACGAGTTCAATTCTCATTTTGATCTAAATGGCCAAATGATTTTCATTTGCACCGTCATTTGCACGATTTGGATGGTCTAATCAAGTAATGGATACCAAACAATGATCCATTTAAATGGTGGACCAAATGTTGTTGAACGGTCTATGAAAGCGTCTAGTATGGGATAAGTTGTAAAGAATGATACATGAATCAATTGCGCTTTGATATGGGTATCTTTTCTCCGCATGATTGGTAATACATACCTAGTTATCACGGTGTAACACTATATTTGATAAGAATGATGAAAGATAAGAAGGAAGGAAAAGGTAAAAACTACTTAGTAAGGGGAATAAAAAAGAGAGATCAATTAGTTTATTATTTCATCATGTAACATGTTTAGTAAAAGAGAAAGAAGAGACGAGAAAAATTATCCTTTAAATGTATTTTACCAATATAGCCTTATACATAGAGTGAATAAGATGTAATGCAAGGTAAAATAGTTATTTTATACCATTACAAAATATTTTTTTTGTGCAAAATGAAAATTTTTATTTTCTGTACTATATTGAAAGGAATTAAAAAAAATCTCAATATCCATAGATTTTATACTTCTTTTATTCTCAACTTTTTCCGATCTAACAACTCAAAATTCTCTGGCCTGCTTTGCCATAAAAAATAATTAAAAAAAAAACTCAAATTTCTCTTTAACTTTTAGTCTAGAATCTCTTCAATAATTTTTTATGCCTGCCGCTTTTTCTCTACCAAACACGTCAATGAGCTCTCTTTCCCTCTACTTGCATCATTATAACCCGATTGACTTTCTACCAAACAAAGATATCTAATCAGTTGATTTCAACATAAATAAAAAATATGACACGAATCTACGTGAGTGAAGTTCAACTTTATGAAGACGTGATTTTACAATTCGTATTAAAACTACCTGTTTTGTAAAAATTCCCTCAGCTAGGGCCATTAGATCTATGCACTTATGAAATAAGAGGGAACTGGGGTGATAATTAAACTTACTTTTTTTTTTCCCTTTTTTTTCGCTTAAAGAGAAAGACCATTAGTGTTGTATCCTTTTTTTGGTGGGAATGATTTCTTTTAAATATTAGTTTTTATTAAATGGGGTGGAATACTTCACTTATATGGCGAGTTCAGTTTTATGTTAAAAGGTTAACTTATTAATTTAAGAGAAATAGTTTATACCAATTTAAACTTAATTATTCTTTATTTCATGTTTAGTTAATATGAAACTGTTTGGTAGGAAATTATTATAGTTTTACTAAATGGGTTGACTACTTCGCTCATGTTGGGATATTGGGTTTGAAAATATTCACTTATTAGAAAAACGGTAGCTTTACTCTATTTGATTTTTTTTTCTTGGAAAATCTATTTAAATTTGTTCTTAATTATTTCATGTGTAGCTAGTTAAAATATAGGAAACGTTTTGGTAGGCAACTTTTTCTTTGGGTAGTTTTGTTAAATGAGTTGACTAGTTCATTTACGTGGCATCCAGTGATTTGAACTTCATTGTAAACTTGCCATTTAATGGGGGTTAAAAAAAAAAAAAAAGGCCGTTGTGTGAAAGCTAAGCCTCTGTTTGGTAAGTTAGTTAGAGATTAAATTTTTAAGATGGAGTTAGTTGATTTTTAAAAAACTAGTAAAAATTTTGGTTGACGTTTCTGATTAAGACAAAAACTGATATGAAAAATTATAATTTAATTGGAGTTAAACTTAAACCCCAAACAAAGCATAAGATTAATATTTTTCAACCTCTAGCTGAAGTTGGAAGGTTTATCTCATTCTTATCCATGATTTTTTTTTTTTATTTAACTTTACTCAAACAAAAGTTCAAGTTTTCCTGCAATTTTTCGTTTTTGTTTTATGTAGCTTGTAAGTTGGTATCAGAATCTGGTTGATCGAAATCTCTCTTTTAACCTTTTCTTTTCTAATTATTTCTCCAAAGAAAAATAAAATAAAACCAAACAAGAAAATTTCGCTAAATATTCTGACATGTGATTGAAATATAACTCCTAAGTTTGACCCTTGTACCGCCGGAGACACATGTCAGCACGTATAAAGTAGCGTATGCAACGGAAGAAAGAATCCATGAAATAAACAATTTCGCGTTTATGGTTATAAGGAAATAATCACCACAATTAAGAGGGTGGTAACTTTTTTAAAGATCATTAAAATTGTGTGAAAATTAGAGAGTAAGCAAAGAAGTGCAGAGAATTCTAACTTTATTTAGAATGGCATAGTACTTTAAGGTCCATTTGGATCGTAGGTTTAAATTTATAATTTAAACAGTAAATTTAAAATTTTGTGAGAGAAAATATTGCAGAAAAAAAAAAATCATCCTCCCAACATATATGTATCAACCATCGTGAGAGGGTTATGATCAATTAATCAAGCATTCATCACGATCAGTTTATAATATAAAAAATAATAATAATAAAAGATTTATGAAAAGTCAAATTTTTTAAAAATTTGAAAAAATGGACATTTTTTTGGTTGAGCAAAACTAGAGATGTTGACTTAAAGTAGGCTTTTAAAAAGGTCATCCGCTATGATTTCTCTTTAATCAAATCTGGATTGTAAAACTATTTTAATCTAAACTAACTTTCATATAAAGAAAATCTAAATTCATTATTACCAATCCGTTTGTTGCCCAATCCAATTTAATCTGACATATTAGATTAAATTAAATGAATTGAGAAGATTTAAGGATTCAGTAAATACCATGAGATAGGAAGCTATCATGTGATACACATACTTATTTTATTCACGCGTGTGTGTATATACATACATACTATTAAAACTTTTGAATATAGTACAATTATAATACTATAGAATTAAGTTTATGGTTTTACAAAATTAAGCAATTTGTAGCTGGGCAACGGATTTAGAAATCACTTATTATCAAGCTTTTTCTCAATGGAGTCATTTTTTTTTCTTTTCTAAGAAAAATCAAGGAAAACTAAAAATGACCTTCATCACCTAAAAGATTTACGTCTCTATTGAATTTTATTAATTAAAATCAAAGATTGCCCACCAAGTATATGTAAAACAAAAGAACGTTGCGATGCATTACATTATCAAATCATCATTAATAACTTTTGACTTATCGTGTTTTCTTTTTCTCATTTAAAAAAAAAAAAAAAAAAAAAACTCAACTTATGAGGTTTTAATGTAACATTATTGGCGCATGGATTACTCCGCACAAATTATTAGTCAAATTGTTATGTAATAATTCTATTCTGCTGATTGGTGTCTTGGTGGAAGTAAAGCACCAAAATAATGAATGATTTAATAAAAAAGTAAAAAAGATAGACTATGTGAAAAAACTCATTTGAAGAAACTAGTGGGGACTAGTTCTTTCAACATGCCTCTGTCTCCCAGTTTTCTAGTTACTTGTGGATTAACTCCAAATTTTAGGATTAATTATCTACTTTATCAAATAATTAAGTGGATATTTAACCTAGAGAATACTATATTGAAAAGCATGGGTCAAAAGCCGGAATTCGTTTGTGAGAATTGAAGCTCTCGTACTATGTGAGATTAACCAACTTAAAAAGATGGAGAAGTAAAAGGAGGCTAATGGTGTTTTATTATTGCAACTACAAAAAAAAAAAAAAAAAAAAAAGAAAAGAAAAGAAAAAAAAACAATCAATTAATATAAATAAACTAATGAGGGGTTTATATATACAACATCGAGAATACATATTGGAAAAAGTAATCAGTTTTCACCAAATTAAATATTCTTTAAACCAAACATACAAAAATTCTTCAATTTCTTGGAAACGGAGGTCCCAAGCCGGAATCGCCCAGTAATATATATAGGTGGTTTTGGCGGGTTTAAGGCCGGTGGGATCGATGGTTTAACGGGCATTTTTTTTTAAAACACTTTTGTGACATTTTTTTTAAGGCTTTTTTAGACTTTTTATTGAGGGGTTAATACTCTCTATTATTAACCTATTTCATACGCACTAATAAAGTTATTACTTTTCTTACCCACTCTCCATTCACTGTCCGAATTAATCACAAATTATAAGCTCGGACACATACACATAAGAGACGTGAATGTAACAAAATAAATTAAAAAGTTTTGGTCGTTCTTGTTTTTCCGCTGCCAAAGTACAGTAAGACTCTTAAGCGGTTCCAAAACCAAAACATAACATATAAATGTAATTATTATCACCATTCCACTTCACTATCACCCTAGTGGCTAGGAATAATGATTTTAGACCATGACGATATGCTGATTCTTTAAATTAGTTAGCACACGTCAACTACATTTAGAGATATATGAAGTTATATCATATAAATGATACTTTCCTTATAAAATTGATGGCACAAAACTCCGAGAAACAATGAACTAAATATCCATGACAACATGCAACTCGAATTTCAGCCCTCAACCCACCTCCTCTATGGCTTTGATTTCGATTATTTCCTCCATTTTATTTCCATTTTGTTTTGTGATGCATAGTTTTGTGCGTAATAATTGTGATATCTTCAACATCATTTATTTGGATATTGTATCTCTATTTATTAATTTTAACATCAGAGGTAGTTTCCTCACCTTCCATATTGGTTGTTTCTTTGTCATCTTGAATGTGTTAGGTCACGCTAGAGTTGCTTCTATGTAAATAGTTGGCAGTGACTCTAGTGTTACTGCGTTTTGGCCCTTGATCGATTTGGAAATTCCTTCGATTATCGATATTTTGTCAAAAAGATTGTTCATGAGCTCAATTTTAGTGTCAAGATATATATTTTTTATTGAGTCTCAAAGCATGTACTCGTTATCGAGTCTTTGCTTGTTATTGAATCTTTCCCTTTGAGTATCATCAGACTTTACACTAGATAATGAATGATTAATAATAAAATCCTTCTTCGTAAGGAAAAAGTAAAAGAGATGGACAGAAGCTATGTGAACGTAAACAAAAGCTGGTCATAAGGAAAATGTCCCTTATACTAGTGCCAACTATCTTTCAACAGTATAATGCTTCTCTTTATACTTTTTGAATGAAAACAAGCTACAGGGTTCAAAAACATGAATAATCCTATTATAAATAGAAGTCTACTGGTTGGAATAAATTAATGGCAGTTAAGGACACTTAGTGTCCGTTTGGATTGTAAGTTAGAGTTTTTAAGTTAAAGTTGATTGACCTTTTAAAAACTAATTATAATTTTTATTAATTTTTTAGAAAAAGATAAAAATTCAGCAAAAAAAGTTCAGTTTAATTGAAGTTAAATTAATATGCCAAACAAAACATTAGTTTTTTTGAAGGGCAAGTTTATGGTTTGTTTGGGGCAATCATTTGCTTCAATTTGAGTCCTTTTATTAGAATAGCTCATCCAAATAGGTTTAAACTTTACACATCTAAATTGAAGTATTTGGATGTCTATTTTGATATTTAAATATGAATTCAAATGTTTTTTTTTTTTTCAAATGTACTATTCTAAATGTTAACATGTAAGCATCAATTCAAATGATAATTTAAATATTTTTGTTTAAATATTTTTATTTAAATGTTTTCTATAATCCATATCCCCCCCCCAACCCAAAATGGAGGCTTTGTCAACGGCGGAAAATCGATTTATTTATACTATATTTTGTTAATGTAAAATGAAAAAAATAAAAAATAAAAATAAAATAGAATGGTCCCTCTCCCCCACCATATATGTCTTAAGAGGACAACCGTAGCTACAGGTAATTTGCTTTGGGGGTGAGCGGAAAGTGGAAACCGGAACTAACCGGTGTTGGAATTAATAAAAAAAATTGGGAGGGATCACACATCCCACCACTTTATACACAAACTTATAAATTAAATTCTTTAATTACAAGAAAATCCTCAAACAAAATGACATAAAAAACAACTAATATAAATTTAATTCTGTAAGTAACAATTTATCATAAAAAAGAAAGTCATTTTTTTTTCCTTCCACACACCTATATATCAAATCAAAAAAATAATATTAACATATAAATCTTACTATTTTGAAACTTATTACAAGATCTTAATTTTTATCAGAACATTTAAAAAAATTATATTGAGATATGTTAATATTCTTTAATATAGTTTTACCGTTATGTGTTATTTTTCTTTTCTTTTCTTTTTTTTTTTTTTTGGCTTTTTGGTTTTTGTTTTTCTTTTCTGCCTTATCACCTTTTTTTTTTTTTTTTTTTTCACATTTGAATGTTGGCTTATATGTTGATTATTGGTTGGTTGCTAGAAATAAAATTTATATGTATAATTATGCCTCTATTTGTTGTGTTAGAAGATTTGTGAGTAGAAAAAATATCTTAACCAAATATTCACTTCTTAAGGGGTTTTTTTAAAAAAAATAATAATCTGTACTTAAAAAGGCTTCATTTTTCTTTTCCACATGAAATTACTTCGTAATTTATTTTTTCTGAAAACTCTATAAATTATTTGTTGCAGTTGTTTTCATTTGACTATTTTGCTGAGTGCAGACATTAGCCGTTTGGCACTTATGCGCTAAAAATTACCTTACATAATGTTGATCCTTTTTTTGCAAAAAATAACGCGTTTGCTTTTGTAATTATATGATTATTATATTATTCTGTGAAATAAAATTAAAAAAAAAATCATGCATGTAATGCTAGAGGCTGAACTTTTTCTAGGAAGCATGAAGTTACTTTTTTTTCTTTCTTTTTTTTAAGCTAAAATCCAGAATATAATATTAGTAAAAGCGTGCAACTAGTAAAACTGTTGAAAATTAGATAACAAAGGATGGTAGATTATTTTGGCTTGATTACTTGTGTTTCTTTTTATTATATTAATTCTTACTCTGTTTGCTCTTTATTATTCAATTTGTGATTTTTGTTGCTTTCTATTACTCTTTGTGTATGTATACTTGAGAAATAGGAAAAAAAAATATTTTTTTCTTACACTCAAGCTAATGATGTACAAATCTTGGAATGAATTGTATATAATTTGATTTTACGTGACAAGTTTTCAAAGGCTTTGACTTCGCATGATCTTCAATAGGGTTTCAAAGTGATTCAAATATTCGAAGAGTGGCTACTTCACAAGACCATTCAAGGAATTCAATGTAACTGAGATTTCAAGCCTAAAGCTCTGATACAAAATTGAAAAATAGGAATTTTTTTTTCTCATTCACATATATTACAAGAATTAGTGCATTAATATGTTTATATTGAGAAATTATTTAATGAACCGGATGTACCATATATATCATTATACTTATATGATACACCCACAAAAAAAAAAAAAAAAAAAACATTTGGAAGGTTTTTATACCAACTTTTGAAAAAAAAAAAAAAAAAATGTTTCTCTTTCCTTGTTAGCTAGCATAAAAAGCGCTAAAAAATAACAAAAACACTTCCGCTAATTTACCAAAAACTCCTTCACCAATATTTGCCATCTCAAACTAGGCCTGGCAATTCGTGTTAAACGTGTTAATCGTGTCAGCCCATTTTCGACCCATTTATTTTCGTGTTAAACGTGTCGACCCAATTTCGACCCAATTATTAATCGTGCGGTCCAAACCCATTTATTTCGTGTCGTTTTCGTGTCGTGTCACCGTGTCATGTCCAAATAATTTAAAAATTCTAACGAATAATTTAAAAATTCTAACATAAATGTGTTAAACGTGTTAATCGTGTCAGCCCATTTCCGATCCATTTATTTTCGTGTTAAACGTGTCGACCCAATTTCGACCCAATTATTAATCGTGCGGTCCAAACCCATTTATTTCGTGTCGTTCTCGTGTCGTGTCACCGTGTCGTGTCCGAAATTGCCGGCCCGACTCAAACTACCGGACGCACCGGTTTCAGATGTGGAAAAAACGTAGCGCCATCTGCTTTTCAAGTTTGGGCATGCACGCAAACACCAACACACACGTAAATAGACACTCTTGAAACAAAGCTTAACCTAGAAACAACATTAACAGGCTTTCTATTCCCAACATTCAAATTTCTTTCCATCAACTTTAACCCAAAAAAGTTTCTACTCGTCTGATCAATCAGAGGTCTACAAATACAATTGAGGCTTTTCTGATCCTGAAAGCAGCTTTTTCTTTAGAGGATACCTTCCATGTGAGAATTTTAGAAAATTTTGCTTTAATTTTTGATTGAAAAGCCACTGCATCCTTCCATATATACACACACATGTGCATGTGTGTGTGTATATATATATATATTCACATGTTTTTCAGTGCGCGTGTATATATGTTATACGGGTTTTCAGATCGATCTTGAACTCAAAGGAGTTTTTCGCATTTAAGAATTTGAACAAACCTATGTTTGTCTTTTTGAGTTTTTCTTCTCCATTCTTAATTTTTCTGAATCTGATCCGTTCCGTTTTTGTTTTCCATTTTTTTTTTTAATGCTCATTACGTAAACCCAGCTTTTCTCCCAGTGTACGGCTTCTATACATCCAATAGACTTGAGGTTATTATTCGTAAAGAATCGTTGATAAATCTTCTCAAAAAAGCAAATTAAATAATTTTTTTTACAAAAAAGTCCTAATTACAACACTAATTCTTTGTAGTTAATTGGATCTTCTGACAAATAAAATCCTCTATTGGTGCAGCAACCCTCTATTATTGTTATTTTAGTGGAATCAACCAACTTCCGCAATGTCGAGAAACAACAGTTCCAAATTTGAAGCATTGGTTGACGTAGCCGTCCGTTGTCGTGCCGAGCAGTTTCGGGACAAGACGGAGGCCAATGCTGACGTAGCCCTCCGTCGTCCTGCCGAGGATATTCCGGACAAGACGGAGGACCTGAAATCCGAAGTCGCTTTTCAAAATTGTACCAAGACACCGAAGGCCAGGAAAACTTCCTCCACTCGGACTACTGATTTGGGTAGTGCTCCACGTCTACTTGGACAAGGAAGACAAAGTGCACCAGACATGTCCATCAGAGAGCTGAAGGATCTAATCCGGGACAAGAATGGTTACTACTTAAAGTTTATTATTGAGAAGAAACTGTGCCACTCCGATGTGGATGAGGGCCAGAACCGGCTTTCAATGCCGGTGAATCACATTCTCTCTGACGATTTTCTCAGCCCAAAAGAGAAGATGATTCTGACAGTTAATTTTAACAGTAACCCCATAAACACCGTCTACAAATATAACCCCAAACAAGTAAAAATCACAATTAATTCTAACAGTTACACCCATCTCCTCACCATTGACCTATCTTAAGTCCACTCAACAAACAACCAATGTTGAATATCCATAGTACGACACGAGGTCGAAATGCAGACAAAATGTTGTTGTTATATAATTAGTAATTCCTATATTTACTACAGTAAATACATTTCAAATTGAAGTAGTTAATACAAAAGAAATATTTTTTTTCCTGTGACATATAGTCGAAATATAGTTTCGTTTGGAATTTTTTGTTTTGTGTATTACATGGATTTGGTGGTTAATTTGCTTAATTAAATTGCCTTTATGATAAATTGCTTTAATAAGACTTGCTTTCATTGATTTAAAACGTGGCTTACCATAAACCATTGTACACAACAAAAGTGAGCTTTCTTCTTCTTCTTCTTCTTCTTCTTCTTTTTTAGTAAATGAAAAAAATGAAAGTTTGCTTTCTCTCTTCCTGGATAAAATAAAAAGTGGCTTACCTTCGGTATTATAATAATAATAATGAAAAAGAAAGAGTGGCTTACGAGTTACCAATATTACAAAAATGTGGCTTTACTATTTTGTCTTTCTTTCTTGCTTTGTTGTTCTATGATTTTTCCACATCAAAAAACAACTTTTCTGAATACATTTTAAAATTCTTTATTATTTTTTATATCACAATTTATTTTTGACTCCCATTTTAACCAAATACATATTTTAATTCAAATTTATAATATTCCAACTTCAATCATAGTTCCAAACAGACCTTAACACAATCGTTTTTCAAAGAAAAAGCCGAAATGATAGTAAACACGAGGGAGAGTAGCTCAACCAAGTATAGGGGCAAGTTTTTTATTTTTTTTTTGTCAAACGACATTTTCTAGTCACAACGACAGTTAAGTAAGAGAAAAAATGACATGACGTTTCAAAGTGTACGGCAGGTAATCGGGTTCTACTTTTACACCACTTTTGTCTAATTGTAACAAACTCTCTTTCTCTCTCTAACTGGGCTATCTGTCTCTCTGGCTGTCTCTCCCTTGCTCTTTGAGCTTCAAAAATCAGGGACGAAATGGTGAGGGCTTCACATCTTCCGCCTTCAAACCTTCAAACCTTCAAACCTTCTTCAAATCAAGGACGAAATGGTGACTGTCTCTCTCTCTGTGTGACTCCAGCTCTCTCTGTTCTGAGATACTCTGTTCTCATTTCTTCTCAAGTTCACTTCTTTTCGCCTTCAAACCTTCGCAAAGTCTCTTCATTTTCACCATTTCTGTCCTTTCTCCCCCAAACCCTTAAACCCTCTGTACCTCCTCTTCCCTCTCCTTTCGGCTTCAAGCGCTTAACTCCCATGGCGGATTTTCCTTCTTCCAAAGCCTCAGTTACGCCGGGAAACTTCCTTTCTTTCATTTTGCGGGAATTCAATTCCATGAATTTCAGGCCTAAACGAACAAATCATCCGGAGAAACCAACTGTTTTTTTTTTTTTTGGTTGAATTTAAGGATTTTTTTTTTTTTTTTGGAGAGAGCTCTGTTCGGATGAGACTGAGGGATGTGTGCAAAAAATGGCCATTTTTAGAGCATGTTTTTAATAATGCTCCCTAATTTTGTTGAATAAAAAAAAAAAAGGTCCCCTTTTTTAAACATTCAAAAATTAATAATTTACGTGATTGAAAATTGATAAATTAGGCTTACCTGGTAAAATCAATATTTAAATAAGTAATGATATACCAAATATTTAAATGTAGGGCATTTACTTAAAAAGTAGGCTTTAGAAAGTGTCATCCACCTGAGATTTCTCAGAGAGTTGAGGCTAATTGAACTTGCTGGTGGTTTCATAGTCAGGATAAAAATTCTACCCGATTAAAGTATTACTGATTGAGTGGATTTTATTGTAAGACCAGTAATCAATAAGTTATTTTGCATTATTATTGCTTGTTTTTCTTTTCAATGACTGGTTCGGATGTTTCTAGGGTAATTCATAATAAATAATTAGATAAATTTATCTGATCTTAGTGCTAGAAATTTTGAGATTTGATGATGTTCGGTAATGATTTATTTGTTTTCGCTTTCTTTTCAAATTTGATGGCTTATTAAGCTGATGAGGTTGTGATTTTTGACTTTACATTGTCTGTTCTTCTCCTCGCCTCACAACGAACGGGGCCGTTCCATGTAATTTGGGTGGTAAATGATGCTGTTGTGTCTTAAAGGTTGAATGTCTTTGTTTGATTAATCGGCTTCTATTGTTACAGCTATAAAGTTCACGTGTTAGTAGCTGTCCTTTTAAATTTTGTTACTGGTTTTCATTTGGTGCTGAAAGTGGCTCTTGCACCTGACTTAAATTTTGTTTTGATTGTAAGGTTAGAATATGGTTGTTGTGCATAATTTGTTACATTCAGGCGAGGACTTAGTGATCTTGCTGTTGAATACTCAATTTGTCCATCCAAAGATGAAGGCGGGATGCTTGGGTGGGTGAGGAAAAGGGCAAATGGTATGCTGATAAGTATCATGTTTGTTAAAGGGCGCATCAATAGACGTCCATTTTTTTTGCTTTTCCCACCCCTCTACTTAAACCACCCTTTACAAAGATTTTAAATTCTAATTATTACTTGTTACACCCCTTTTTTATTCAAAAAAATCCTTAGAATCAAATTTTAATATTCGTCCTTTTTTCACCCACCAAAACAAACCCACTAAACCAATGTTAGTTTTTTTGTCCTATATTTTCTCTCACCAATCAAATCCCATGTTGTTTCTTTCTTTCTTTTTTTCTTTTTTAATCAAATACCCCATGTGATGTCCATCATCTTTGTTTTTTGTTTTTTGTTTTTTGTATTCCTTTGGAAAAATTACGGCAAGGTCGTAAACTTAAAAAAAAAAAAAAAAAAACTACAGCAACATAAATAACGACAAAGATATATTGGAACAAAACTACATACATAAAGCAACTATAGCATTTATCAAAAAAAAAAAAAAAAAAAAAACAACAACAACAACAACAATGGCTATATGATCAAGAACATGAAAAAGTGACATACACCCAACAAAACTATATATATTGTAGTATTCTACTTGAGAAAGATCAAAACATATTAAATAAATTCAAAAAATAAGAAAAGTTAATGAAAAAATAGTAAACGAGCTAAAAACTAAGGTCAATAGCCTTCTTCTTCTTTTTTTTTTTTTTTTTTTTTAATTTTTAAATAAGGGTGGGTGCAATGAGTAGTTTTTATAAACATTGTTGTACTTACAAGTGATTTTATCAATGGACAATCTAGTAATAAAATAATTTATAAAAAAATGGGTAAGAAAAATAAAATGGGGATGTCAATAGACCTCCCCTTTGTTAAATTTCCTAAATAGTAGGGACATATCCTATTCCT
Organism: Ficus microcarpa; assembly: GCA_025413485.1. Taxonomy (NCBI): domain Eukaryota; kingdom Viridiplantae; phylum Streptophyta; class Magnoliopsida; order Rosales; family Moraceae; genus Ficus; species Ficus microcarpa. Next base: position 13,559,715 of record CM046377.1, on the reverse strand, counting down.
CGTGTACGTCGTAAATCACTTTCTTGTGTGCATCAACATACACTTTCTTCCATGTTTCTGGTTCTTTAAAATTTTCACATATTTTCCAAGTTTTGAAGATTGAGAAGTAGCCATTTCCATATGATAGTGATCCTGGTTCAATTTAAGTGGGTTGATATTTTCTATTTTGAAATACTTCTACTTAAACTAATGATTCAGGGTTGCATACAAGGAGTGCATGTAACAGGGATATAGTGACATTAAATTTTTGTAACGAGTAAATAAGCTAATTTTTGAGGTTAGAGTCTTCAATTTAAGCTAGATTATTTGTCTCTAGTCCGTTGCAGCAAGAGGGAAAAAAAAAAAACAGGCGCACTACAGCGGGCCTTTTAGGCGCTGCAGTGCATGCTACAGACCCGAGAGGTCATTTTCTGCAAGCTGCAGTGCCAAGAAGCCCACTGTAGCGGGGATCAGTCAAAAAAAAAAAGCAAAGAAAAAAAAAGGCGCGCTGCAGCGCAAAAAACTTCCACTGCAACATGTGTTCGCCGGGCACAGTGTAAACTGCAAGTTTTTGGCCCAAATCTCATTCTCTCTCTTCTCTAAATCGAAAATCCCCATCCCAAAAATCTCATTTTCACCTAAGTCTCATTCTCTCTCTTCTCCAAATCGAAAATTCCCCCCCAAAATTCTCAATCTCACCCTCTAATCTCTATTCTCCCAAATATCTTCATCCCCATTTTTCACTATTCTTCATCTTCTTCATCCCTTTCTCTCTCTTCCTCAATCTCCATGCCCATTTTCATTTTCTACATCAAAGGAGACTTCACTCTTTAAGGAGCACGAAATTGGGAGTCTCTCACTCTTCATCAACATCAAGGTTACCAATTTGTGCCTCCCTTTGATGATTTTTGGCAGTATTGGTATTGTGGAAGATGTGGGTTATTTGGGAGCTTGATAGGTTGGTTTGTTTGATGTGAAAAGTGGAAGATTTTGATTGTTTTGGGTATTATATTGTGGGTTATTAGTTTGATTTTGTGGAGGTGATTAGCATTTGTGGTTTGGTTGTTTGAGGCTTGGTTATTGTTGGTTTGATTGTTTCTAGAGGTGTTTGAGGTTTGGACGTGGTTTGGTTGTTTGGTTGTATTGTGGGTAAATTGTGCTTTCTGATAGTGTAAATTATTTGGTAATTGGCATTTGTGTAAAAAAAAAAAGAAAACAAAAACAAAAACAAAAAGTTGAAAAAAAATGCCAGTGATATCCGTTGCCAAAAGACAAAAGGGTGAGAGTTCCAAAATTAAATATGTCGGGCCTAGTTTGAATGTCTTTGTTTCAGTGGCCGCAGAGGACCAATACAATAATTTCAATAAAAATAGAGCTTGCACCCGAGAAAGGGGTTTCTCTCTCTCAAATAACCCAGCTTTCGCTCTTATTCATGAAACTATCCAAACCCGTGGATGGGGCGATGTATTGTCCCCCCCAAAGGACGGATCTATGACACTTGTGCAAGAATTCTATGTAAACGCCGAGGAGCATCGAAACCATAAAACGAAGGTTCGTGGCAAAGTAGTGAGGTTTGATGAAGAGACCATCAACCGGCATCTTGGCCTTGTGCCGCTGGAAGGGGACGAACTTGCCAGTTATACCAAAAGGGCCGACATGCAGCAGGTCATGGACACCATTTGTTTCAAATGAACTCAATGGAATATTGTCAATGGTGTTCAGGCATCTTTTGATTCCAAATATCTGGAGAATAACATGAAACTGTGGTTCAACTTCATCAATGCAAGATTGTACCCGACAACGCATATATCTGAATGTTGAAGAGAGAGAGCTTTAGCTCTTTTTGCCATTGCTACGGGAATGAGAATGAATGTCGAGACAATTATCAACGCCGCTATTCTCAACGCTGCCAACATCAACAATGTTGCATTGCCATTTCCATCATTGCTCATTGCATTGTTCGAGAAGGCAGGAATCAACATGACGGACAATTTTGTTTGCAAACCCATCCGGGCTCTTGATCACAATGGCATAGTTCGCATTTGGAATAACTAGTTGGAAGAGGGAGAGAACGAAGCAAGACCTTTAAGAGCGTCGGCTAGGCAAAGAAGTAAAGCCTCAATCTCGAACCTTCATGAGATGTATCAGCATCATGACGAGCACCTCGATGATATTCAATCTCAACTTGCTTATGATCATCAATGGCATCTAGAGCATGCAGAATATCAAGCCTCCTGTTTCAACACCATGGAAAAAAATGTTCCAACATTTCGGCTTTAGTTCAGGATAAGATATGACTGGATTCCCTTAGAAGCTGCCTTTCCCCGACCGACTCCACCAGCCTTATCAGCGAGCCTTACAGCCACAAAGGGCTAACCAAAGCAACATTCAAGAAGACGATGTGTAGGAGGCGAGACATCATGTCTTACCTCCCAGGTAAGTGTTCTCATTTCTTAAACATCACGGACAATGTTTTACTTTAAGTTTGGGGATATGAGACGATTAGTTGGTCTTTTTTTTCTTAGTGTTCGGTCTTATTGTTGTTTTGATACCCAGTTGCCCATGATTTCTATGTTTTGTGTTTTTTGTTTGTAATCTTCTTTGTGGTTTGTGTGTTAATTGTTTCTTTTAATGTTATTATTTTTGTTTTTTTTGTTGGAAAAAAATTTGGTGAGTTTTTGTTGGCAAAAGATGACCATGAATCAATGATAATGACAACTACAAATTGTTCTCTTGAGGTCGTTTGTAACGTCTTTCAATTGTGATTTCTGTGTGCTTGATACTTACCCTAGCTAGAGACACTTTTGACTCTTAATCACTTGAGCACCAAAAATCTTAGCCACTCACTCTTTTTAAATAACTAGAGAACATTTATGCATTTAGCTAGGTTCATGGTCTATCAAGGGCTCTAGAACTCAATTTGGTGAAACTCAAGGCGAAATCCTAGGTTAGGTAACATGGAGAAATGATTTAGGCAAAGTTTTTTTGGACCGTTTGAGCCGTTCTAGCCAACCTTTTGAAAATTATCCCTTGTTGTTCCCTTTTTAGCCTTTAAGCCAATTTGTTCTTCACCCACACTAGTATAACCTAACCAAGCAAAGAATTCACCAAACACTTGACCCATCACTTTAGGCACGAAATGCATTCCTAATTGTATTCATGTGTATTTTGGTTCAACATGAGCTTGGAATTGGAGTTTGGATCATTTTTTGCTGGTTGTATTTGATCTATTTTCATTGTTACTTAAATTCAAAAAGAAAAAAAAAACCCCAAGTATTCATGTAAATAAATAAGTTTGGGGTTGTAATAAAAAATAAAAAAAAAACAGAGAGAAAGAAAAGAAAAGAAAAGAAAAGAAAAGGAGAAAAAAACATAAAAAGTTTTGAGTTGTTTGCTTTTGTATCGCTTTTATGGAATGAAATGGTGATTGATTAATTTGATGCAAAATTGGGGATTTTGGGGTTTTCCATTAAATGTTTGTGAAGTTTGTGAGGTGCAATGCGTGCTTAGGGTGATTTGAGCTTAAAAATTTCCTTTTTCACCTACCGTTTACCTTAGCCTTACGTTGCAAGCTGTATAAAGTCCTATTGATCTCCAGTGTTACGCTAACCTACATTAGTGGAGAGCAACACTAAATTGGGCCTATGGTAGTTCTTAAGTTCATCATTTAGTGATAAGTCCATGAACTTCCTTAATGCATAAATCAATCTGGTGTTTGATTGGTTTGGTGGTTTTGGTCTTCACACACACACACACAAGAGTCTTTAATGGATTTGTGCTAGTATTAAGTGTTGAAATTCTAGATAATCACAATGGTTGATTTTCCTTTCGAGCTCAAGACATTTGTAGATTTGGAGGTAAAATTCATGGTCGTCAATTTTGTTGCTTAAACTCACACTATGTTTTTATTGTTTTGTTAGTTTTTTCTTTGTTTTGTTTTTGCTCGAGAACTAGTAAAATTCTAAGTTTGGGGGTGTTTGATATAGTGATTTTATCGATCTTTATTCTTAGGCATTTTGTTGGTTTTTGAGCACTTGTTGTTATAAGTCCGCAATGTTATAAATTTGAATGAATACGTGCAAAACGGAATATGGAACGACCATCTAGTTGTTCCTTCTAAATCACGCCTTCTCTCATTTTTTTTTATTTTATAAAAGAAAAACAAAATTAACCAAATGAGAGTCTTCATTCATGAATGATTTAGTTAAAAAAAAGAAATGCTATAACATTGAATTACATCTAACACCATACAATGATGGGTTTTTCTCCATGAGAACGATCGGAAACAATTAGAAAAAGTTATGGAATGACCGATTAGTCGTTCCTTTCTATTTTTAAAATAAGAATAATACTGGAACAACTAGGAACAGCTATTGTAATTTTACACAGTCGTTCGGAACTTACGTTGGTCGTTCCATCTAAATCATCTTCAACCTTCATCCAACAAATCCATTTATTTTTTCTACAAAATTTGATTTTTAGGCTAGTCTCGTTTAGTGAATGTGTTTAAATTTTTCATCTCAATTTTTATCTTTTTTGGAAAAGTCAACAAAAATTATAATTAACTCAAACTTAAAAATTTTAACTCAAATCATTTCATCAAACGGATACACATATACACTTCCAAATAAGCCTCTAAGCTACTATCTTATAAACAATATTTAAAGTGATTATAAATCTTCAGAAAATTATAAATCTTCAAAACGTTTTTCTCTAATTTCTTCTTTCTCCTTCTCCTTGGTTGTCGTTCTCCTCCTCTGTTATTAAATGGTAATGGGAGGCTCTCTAATTTCTTCTTTCTCCTTCTCCTTGGTTGTCGTTCTCCTCCTCTGTTGGTGGCCATCGTATTTGATTTTTTTTTTTTTACCTAATTAAAATAATCTTATCTTTTTTTTTTTTAAAGATTTGCTAATTAAAAATTTTTGGACAAATAAGAGAGAGTGAATAGATTATTTAGCAAAAACGTCCATTTTCCAATAGATTATTTTGCTAATTCAGCAAAAAAAAAAAAAAAAAAAAAAGACTCTTATTAAAAAAATTTTTGTTTGAAAAGCCACTGAACACACACACACACATGCATGCATGTATACATATTCACATGTTTTTTCAGTATGTGTATATGTAATACGGGTTTTCAGATATTGCCATGAAAAAATGGGCTGAAGAAGGGCGACACTGTCTTGTCCAGGTCTGGTTCTTCAACCACCCCTAAACTACCCTTACACGGTCCCCCTCCCCCCCGTATAATGATAATTTTTTTTTTTTTACTGTTATTTATCTTTGAAGATAAAACACTAATATTTATCGCTTGAGTTGACTGTGCTTTCTTGACTCTCAGCTCTGACTATCATATGTCACATGGGTCTACTATCTGTTCTATTCCTTGCCCTCTTCAGGCTTCCAAGAAAAATTCCGATCATATATTTATATATATTCTGCTGTTTTAGAACTCACAAGGAGGTTCCGCCTGTGGCTTCCTCTGCTTTGAGTTTTTCTTTTTTCTCTCTTTGTTTTGCTTCTGCACATCTGCATTGACTTATACGCGACCCTGTCGTCACAATCTGAGTTTGCTTCTTCTTTTTCGTGTTATCTCTTGTTAATTATCTGCATCGATTAGTTTTAGAGAGTTGTTGCTTGAGTTGACTGCGCTTTCTTGACTCTCAGCTGGGAGGATTCAATTTCTGAATCTTATTATTATATTTTTTTTTTCTCAAAACTCAGTCAAATGGGTCTACTATCTGTTCCATTCCTTACCCTCAGGCTTCCAAGAAAAAGATAAAATTCTGATCATATATTTATACATATGCTGCGGTTTTAGAACTCACACAACTGGATCAGCAAAAAGGCTGAGTTGAAGGCTCTCAAATGGTTCCGCCTGTGGCTTCGTCTGCTTTGATTTTTTCTTTTTTCTCCCCTTGTTTTGCTTCTGCACATCTGCATTGACTTATACGCAACCTCGTCGTCAAGATCTGAGTTAGGTTTGCTTCTTCTTCTTCTTCGTGTTTTTATCTCTTGTTAAGTATCTGCATCGATTAGTTTTAGTGAGGTTGGCTGGAAATGATATACACAAATTATCAATCGAGATATTGACCAAACAAAGTTCTGTTAATTGATTCTGTTCATGATTAGATGCTGATGCACTATTAATATAATTAATCATGCATTTCATGACTTTTGATTTGTTTATTTTCTGTCCAATTGGCCAACTTGGAAAGACAGTTGATATGCGTTTGGAAACAAGGGGTCAATTGATAAGTTGAATTCTCCAATTTTTTTTTTTTTTTTGGGGAAAATTCAAAGTCGTCATCCTTAAATTTGATCAAAATATGACAATTGCCTCTCCAAATATAAACTAAGAAGAAACCATCCCCGTGTTTTTTTAAATCATCTAATAAATCTTCCTCGTATTGAATTATGCTAAAAAACATGATGATTCATTATTTAGAAAAAAAAAAAAAAGATAAAAACAAAACAAAAAAAAGGATCAAACTAGAAGTAGTGCCTTACCCAGAGCTATATATGTTATTTTGATAAAATTTTAGGAGATACCGTTTTAGTTTTTCTCTCTTTTTTTTTTTTTTTTTCCCTCCCCTTTCTATTGACCAAACTTGATTTTTTGTTATGATACTCATAATCAGGTCAAGATGAAGATTGACTTAATTAGGGATGATTGTTTCACTTTAATTATCTGAAACATTTGTTTAAAGCCAATCGAATGGATCTTTAAAATTGTTAGGTCACCTGCACGCAATGGCCATGGTTAAGGCCCTAGCGTGCACAAGGCTGTGGCCAAGCTAGTGTAATAAAAAAAGGGGCCCAGCATTCGGATGGTGGAATAGTGGTACTGTTGGAAATGACCAAAATTTTTCTTCTGAAATATTGCCTTAAATGGTCATTTTCATTATTTTCACCATCTAAAAGTTGCATACCTTTCTAGATTGCTAAACAACAATTTAATTAGTCCATTCAAACGGCGCCATCCAAATGATTCAGAATGGGAAAAACAAACACCCAGCAAGTCTTTTGAGGGCTTCTAAAGGTCGAATACAAGTGTTAAAGGAGTTGTTCTGATGGATCATGTACCTTAGACAAGGATGCATGTTACAGGTATGTGCAAAACTCATAGGTGGCATCAGATGTTGTTAGCTAGCATGGTCGATGTTTCTCATCAGCATCTATAAATAACATTCTTTGCCGGTTTTAGGCATCGGCTTGGCGTTTGCCATTTTCTTACTGGTATATTGTTCTTTTGGTTATTTTCACATGAAAGATGAATGGCAGGTCTAAAAAATATTCACTTGCTGGAGCTATGCAGTCGTGACAAACTTTAATTCTATTTGGTTGACTAAAACACGTACAAGCTTCAGTCAAGAGAGAACTGCAAAATCGATTAATCTTGAAAAGTGTTACCCTATTAATTGAACTTTGGAAACAGGTAGTCTACTCGAGTATTTTCTAGTTGTTTTTTGGAGGTTTTGTACACTTGATAGGGAGATATCGGAATTCAGTCTTGTCATATTGATGACATTTTTCTTTAGATTTTTACAAAAATGCATGCAATGTAGATAATGTAGTGAATAGGTTTTTCATGAGACTCATAGAACTGATACATCATTAGTAGTACGGTGTGTTATCATTTTTTGGTTAATTTATTCATTCTAGAAACGAGCTTTTGCTCATTTATCTGGACATAATGGATAATGTAGAACCATTCTCATATCTCATCTTGTAAGTAACATATGATTAAGTGGGAAAGAGAATTATTAATCTCTTTCCCTTTCCCTTTCCCTTTCCCTTTGATGCAAAGTAAACGTGCCCGTAATGTACTTCAACTGAAAGACATATATGCCCAATAGGTATACAGAGTTTATTTGAACGAGTTGTACCCTTTCTAAAGCTCATTATAAACTGTTGCATTTCCTTCTCTCTGAGGAAAAAACTTATATTTTTTTAGGTCTTTGTGCATGCGTGTGTTTGTCGCACTCGATGGAGATTTGGAACGAAGACTACTGCTTGGCATACTGAATGTCAAGTTATCAGGTAGTAATGTCATCAAGGAATGTCATCAAGGGTTTCATTTGGCATGGATTAAAATTTTGCTTCAGAATTAAACAACTTATTCCGAATTACATAGATGTTCACCTAGAATATGTGTGTCCAAACTGATACTAGCTTAGGATCTTTTGGACTTTTTACTCCCAAAGGCCAAAACCATGAATTTTTTTCCCCGCCAATACACACACACATATATAATTTTAACATTGGTTGCAGGCAACGCTTTTGTCCTCTTCGGTACGTAGGTTCCTCTACTAGTACTACCTCCCCAATGCCTCCTAAATCATAATATATGAATATCCCCTAAAAAAAAACCAAGTATTCATGTAAATAAATTAGTTTGGGGGTGTAATAAATAATTAAAGAGAGAGAGAGAGAGAGAAGAAAAGAAAAAGAGAAAAAGACTTGAGTTGTTTGCTTTTATATCGCTTTTATGGAATGAAAGGATGATTGATTGATTTGATGCAAAATTGGGGATTTTGGAGTTTTCCATTGAATGTTTGTGAAGTCTATGAGGTGCAAGGTGTGCTTAGGGTGATTTCAGCTTAAAAATTTCCTTTTTCACCTATCTTTTACCTAGCCTTACGTTACAAAACATACAAAGTCCTATTGATCTACAGTGTTACGCTTTAACCTACATTAGTGGAGAGCAACACTAAATTGGGCCTATGGTAGTTTTTAAGCTAGCGATAAGTCCATGAACTTCCTTAATGCATAAATCAATACACACATGAACGAGAGTCTTGAGTGGATTTGTGCTAGTATTAAGTGTTGAAATTCTAGATAATCGCAATAGTTGATTTTCCTTTCGAGTTTAAGACATTTGTAGATTTTGAGGTAAAATTCAGGTTGTCAATTTTGTTATTTAAACTCACACTATGTAATACGCGCAAAACGAAAGAACAACTACAAAAAATAGAAGAACGACTGACTATAAAATTATAATGAAACGACCATGTAGTTGTTTCTTCTAAATCATGTCTTCTCTCATTTTTTTTTTATATATATAAAAAAAAAAAACAAAATTAATACAGCAAACAATGGAGCCAATGGATTTTTTTAAATTAAAATTGGACAAATAGAAAATTGTTGGGGTGGCGTGCCAGGTATTTTTTTTTTTTTAACTTTTATTTTTTTGGGTTAAAATTATTTGGCCGTGGCCGACGGACTACACTTTATAACTTCCCTTATTTTTTATGTTTTGGCCAGCGTGGCCGTGGCCGTGGCCGACGGGACTAACTGACACTTTATTTTTTATTTTTTTACTTCATTATAACCCAATTAAGAGATAGGGCCAGATTTTATTTCATGTTTGTTTGGTAGAAAAATTAAAATAAATGGTACACTTTGATATTTTCCCTGAACAGACTTTGTCCAGACTCTATGAAACCAATTAAAGAAGGGATGACATGACATTCAAATTATAGTAGGGATGACATGACATTCAAATTATAGTAGGGATGACGACATGATTAGACTATTATAGTTTTCCCACATTGGATTTAGGTTCGCCCAATCCCAGGGGCCCTCTACTTGGACTTTTACCGGACAAATACTACCAAATTTTAAAAAGATGGGAATTAATGTCATGGGAATTAATGTCATGTGTCTGTTAATATGAAGAAGGGATGTCAAATGTCATGTCTGTTTTCGTTAATTTTTTCGACCCTCTACTTGGACCCTCTACTTGGACTTTCTACCAGACAAATACTGTTTTCGCTGGGACTGTCTGTTTTTCATTAAAGGGATTAAGGGATGTGACATTCATGTCTGGAGGGGTTAATACTCTCTATTATTAACCTATATTATACGAACTAATAAAGTTATTACTTTTCTTACTTACTCTCCATTATTCATTGTCGGAATTAATCACAAATTAAATGCCTGGACACATATACATAAGAGACGTGTATGTAACAAAATAAATTAAAAAGTTTTTGGTCGTTCTTGTTTTTCCACTGCCAAAGCACAGTAAGTAGGGGTGGCAATTCGTGTCGCGTGTCGGGTTAAAGCCGTGTCGAAATTTTTTTCTCCGGACCCGAACACGACTCGCGATCCAAAAATGACTTGAAACCGTGACACTAACACGACACGAACCCGTAACGGGTTGACACGACACGAATTGAACTTGCCCGTGACACGAAATTAACACGCGACAAGAACAACTCGAAATTGACACTCGAAATTGACACGCGACATGAAATTCAACCCGCGACACGAAATCAACCCGAAATTGACCTGAAATTGACTCAAAAATTGATACGAAATTAAAAATTGACACGAACATTGACCCGAAATTGACACGAAAAAAAAACATGTCGTGTTCGGGTTCTACGGGTCCAACCCAAACACAACCCGTTCTTTTCCGTGTCAATTTTGGGTCACCCGAAATTGACCCGACCCCTATTTTTCATAACCCAAACCCGTAAAATTCATGTCGTTTTCAAATCGTGTCATCGTGTCGTGAGCCGTATTGCCACCCCTAACAATAAGACTCTTAAGCGGATCCAAAGCCAAAACCAAAACATAACATATAAATGTAATTATTGTCTCCAATTATTGTCACCATTCCTTAACTTTCAAAGTTCAATTAGGTGGGAAAACATAAAAATATAATGATAGAATCGCTTCACTATCGCTTCTCATCCTTTTTTTTTCCTCCTTTTCACAATCACCCTAATGGCTAGGAATAATGATTTTAGACCATGACATGATATGCTGATTCTTTAGATTAGTTAGCACACGTCAACCATATTTAGAGATATATGAAGTTACATCGTATAAATGATACTTTCATTATAAAATTGATGGCCAAAAATGAAAAACAAAACTGAGAGAAACAATGAACTAATTATCCATGACAACAACTCGAATTTCAGCCCTCAACCCACCTCCTCTACGGCTTTGATTTCGATTATTTCCTCCATTTTATTTCCGTTTGGTTTTGTGATGTGTAGTTGGTGTGTAATAATTGTGATTTCTTCAACATCATTTATTTGGATACTGTATTTCTGTTTATTAATTTTAACATCAGAGGTTCTTTCCTCATATTCCATATTGGTTGTTTGTTTGTCATCTTGGACATGTTAGGTCCCGCTAGAGTTGCTTTTATACAGATAGTTGGCAGTGGCCCTAGTGCTACTGCGTTTTGGCCTTTGATCGATTTGGAAATTCTTTCGATTATTGGGATTTTGTCAAAAAGATTGTTACATGAGCTCGATTTTAGTGTCAAGATATATACTCGTTATTGAGCCTCAAAGCATGTACTCGTTATCGAGTCTTTGCTCGCTATCAAATCTTTCCCTTTGAGTATCATCAGACTTTACACTACAATAATGAATAATTAATAGTAAAATCCTTCTTCGTAATGAAAAAGTAAAAGAGATGGACAGAAGCTATGTGAACGTAAACAAAAGCTGCTCATAAGGAAAATGTCTCTTATACTAGTGCCGACTATCTTTCAACAATATAAAGCTTCTATTTATATATACTATTCTAAATGTTAACATCTAAGCATCAATTCAAATGATAATTTAAATATTTTCGTTTAAATATTTTTATTTAAATGTTTTCTATCATCCATATCCCCCCCCAATGGAGGCTTTGTCGACGGGGGAAAATCGATTTATGTATACTATATTTTGTTAATGTAAAATGAAAAAAATAAAAAATAAAATGCTAAATCTATCAAATCTATGGTCCCTCTCCCCACCATATATGTCTTATGGGGACAACCCACAATAGTGCTGACACGCGTCAGCTACCGGTAATTTTCTTTGGGGGTGAGTAGAAAGTGGAAACCGGAACTATCCGGTGTTGGAATTAATTAAAAAAAAAAAAAATTGGGAGGGATCACACATTCCACCTACTTTATACACAAACTTATGAATTAAATTCTTTAATTTCAAGAAAATCCTCAAACAAAATGACATAAAAAACAACTAATATAAATTTAATTCTGTAAGTAACAATTTATCATGAAAAAGAAAGTCATTCTTTTTTCCTTCCACACACCTATATATCAAATCAAAAAAATAATATTAACATATAAATCTTACTATTTGAAACTTATTACAAGATCTTAATTTTTATCAGAACATTTAAAAAAATTATATTGAGATATGTTAATATTCTTTAATATAGTTTTTCCGTTATGTTTTATTTTTCTTTTCTTTTTTTTTTTTATTGGCTTTTTGGTTTTTGGTTTTTGTTTTGCTTTTCTGCCTTATTGCTTTTTTTTTTTTTTTTTTCACATTTGAATGTTGGCTTTATATGTTGATTATTGGTCGGTTGCTAGAAATAAAATTTATATGTATAATTATGCCTCTATTTGTTGTGTTAGAATATTTATGAGTAGAAAAAAATATCTTAACCAAATATTTACTTCTTAAGGGTTTTTTTTTTTAATAATCATCTGTACTTGAAAAGGCTTCATTTTTCTTTTCCACATGAAATTACTTCATAATTTATTTTTTCTGAAAACTATATAAAGTATTTGTTGCAGTTGTTTTCATTTGACTATTTTACTGAGCGCAGATATTATTTGTATGGCACTTATGCGCTAAAAATTACCTTACATAATGTTGATCCTTTTATGTAAAAAATGACGCGTTTGCTTTTGTAATTATATGATTATTATATTATTCTGTGAAATAAAAAAAATCATGCATTTAATGCCAGAGGCTGAACTTTTTTCTAAGAAGCATGAAAATAAGAAATTTTTTTTTCTCATTCACATATATTACAAGAATTAGTGCATTAATATATTTATATTGAAAATTTTTTTAATAAACCGGGTGTACCATATATATCATTATACTTGCATGATACACCCATCTAAAAAAATATATAACATTTGGAAGGTTTTTTATATCAACTTTTGATAAAAATAAAAATGAAAAATTGTTACTCTCTCCTAGTGTAGCTGCGTAAAAAGCGCTGAAAAAAAATACAATTCCGCTTTTACCAAAAACTCCTTCACCACATGACCAATGACGCAAGGATCTGATGTGGACCAATTGCAGCGCCTCTTTTCGACTTTGGGCACATGCACGCTTACACCAACACACATCTATATATACACTCTTGAAGCAAAGCTTAACTCCACTCTTAACAGTCTTTCTATGCCCAATGTTCAATTTTCTTTCCATTAACTCTAACCCAAAAAAGTTTCTACTCGGCTGAATCACAGGTCTACGGATACAATTGAGACTTTTCTGATCCTGAAAGCAGCTTCTTCTTTAGAGGATAATTTCCATGTAAGAATCTTAAAAACTTTTGCTTTAGCATTCTATTGTTTTGATTGAAAAGCCACGTTATCATCCCTACATACACATATACGCACACACATATGCATGTATATATATTCACATGTTTTTCAGTCTGTGTATATATGTAACATGGGTCTTCATTTTTTCAACTCAAAGGAGTTTTTCGCATATAAGAATTGAACAAACCTATGTTTGTCTCTGAGTTTTTCTTCTCCATTCTTAATTTTTCTGAGTCTGATCCGTTCCGTTTTGTTTTGTTTTTTTTTTTTTTTTGTTTTTTTTTTTTAATAATTGTTCGTCGAGTAAGCCCAGCTTTTCTCCCAGCGTACAGCTTCTATACATCCAAAAACTTTCGACTTCAGGTTATTATTCGTAAGAATCGTTCATAAATGTCCTCAAAGAAACAAATTAAATAATTTTTTAAAAAAATCATAATTACAACACTAATTCTTGTCGTTAATTGGATCTCTTCTGACAAATAAAATCCCTATTTATCCTCTCACTTTGGTGCAGCAATCGTAATACTATTATTATTATTTTAGTGGAATCAACCGACTTCCGCAATGGCACTACAAATGCTTGCCCAAGCTGCTGAGCTGGTGGACATGGGTTGGGAGCTTATTATTGAGAAGAAACTGTTCAAAAGCGATGTGGATAAGGACCAGAATCGGCTTTCAATGCCGTTGAAGCAGATTTCCGACGACAATTTTCTCAACCAAGATGAGAAGATGAGATCAACCGAAAACGACGGCGTCGTTGTGGATTTCATCGGTCCGCGTCGTGAAGAAACGACCATGGTGTTGAAGAAGAGAAACTTCACTCGAAGCAGTTCTTATGTGCTGATCAAGAACTGGAACAAGATTGCCATGAGTAATGGGCTGAAGGAGGGCGACACTGTCCAGGTCTGGTTCTTCAGGGTCGACACCCGTCCTTGTTTTGCCTTGGTGAAGGTCTAACCTCCATAGACCTTTTTTAACGGCCCAACAACTGTCCCCCTCTCCCGTATAATGATAAACTATTTCCCCCTTTTTTTTTTTTTTTTTTTCCTGAGTTAGGTTTGCTTTTTTCTTCTTCTACCTTCGTGTTTTGTCAGCTCTTTGTTATTATCTGCATCGATTAGTTAAATTATCAATTGAGATATTGACCACAATTGATTATGTTCGTAATTTGATGCTAATGCACTATTAATATAATTAATCATGCATTTAAAGAAAACCGTAGAGTGTCCTGCCGATCTAACAGCAAACAATGGAGCAGTTTGAGAAGTACTTGACTGAGAACAATGAAAGGAGAAAGTTTCCGGTTCCGGTGGAGTGGCTAAGAATACTACCGGAGTTTGGGGAAGGCCACGAGGTGGTGGTTAGGGCTATAGATGGAACAAAAGTAAAGTGGTGTGGTGTTGCACCTCCTGACATGCGACAATTGCAACTCGACAAATGCGCAGGGAATAATATCGGGTGTGTATATATATAATATGTGTATATATATTTTCCACAAAATTTGATTTTTAGGCTAAATATACATATACGCTTCCAAATAAGCCTAAACCACTTGAATTATAAAATATATCTAAATCAAAAATCTGATTTTTCAATCCCAACAGGTCAATCTGCAGCACAAAATTAGAACCAATCAAAATTATACGTAAGGTACGTCTCGTCCGTACAAAAGAAAGTAAGACCGGTGACCGATGGTGTGGTGTTAAGACAAATGCGATAAATGCGCCTCCTTTTGATAAGAGGGTGTGTATATATATAATATGTGTATATATATCAATCTGCAGTAGCCTCCCAAATTTGCTTTATGTGTGTGTGTAACACAAATCACTCTCCACCTCTAAACTACTACCTTATAAACAATATTTAAAGTGATTATAAATCTAAACGTTTTTCAAAATATTTAAAAGTGATTATAAATCTTCAAAACGTTTTTCAAAATCTGATTTTTCCCTTGTTCATAAAATGAAGTATTAAAGAATTAGGATTTTCAGAGTAGTAATGGGAGGCTCTCTAATTTCTTCTTTCTCCTTGGTTGTCGATCTCCTCCTCTGTTGGCCACTTTTTTATCTAAGAAAAAGTTATGGAATAACCGATTGGTCGTTCCTTCTTCCTAATAAAAATAATACTGGAACAACTAAGAACAACTATAGTAATTGTACATGATTGTTCGGAATTTACATTGGTCGTTCCATCTGAATCTTCAACCCTCATCCAACAAATCCATTTATTTTTTCCACAAAATTTGATTTTTAGGCTAAATATACATGTGCAATTCCAAATAAACCTCTAAACTACTATCTTATAAACAATATTTAAAGTGATTATAAATCTTCATTTATCTCATTTTTCCCTTTCAATCCCTACCATTCAACAGATCAATCTGCAGTACAAAAGTAACATCGAGGTGGTGTGGTGTGCCTCCTATAGACCTCCTAGACAAATGCGACAAATGCAATGCGACAAATGCGTCTCCTTTTGATAAGAGGGTGTGTATATACATAATATGTGCATATGTATCAATCTGCAGTAGCCTCCCAAATTTGCTCTATATGTGTGTATATATATAATATGGAGAAGCCTCCATAGGAATTGACTAAAAGGGAATTAAGGTCCTTCCAAATTTGCTTAATATAACACAAATCACTCTCCACCACTCCATATCCTTCTCACTCTCCATATCTTTGCACTCTCCACTTTCCTCCACTTCGCTGGCAACAGAAACGGACGCTGGCATCTTACCCTAGAGGCAGCAGCGACTATAGCTAGCTGCAAAACCATAGCTGCTCTGATTTGGTATAGATTTAAGATTGTAAGTTAAATTAATTTCCTTTAGCTTATTATTCGTAAGAATCGTTAAAAAGCCACAGCATCCTGCATACATACACATATACACACGTATGTGAATGTATATATTGAACTCAAAGGAGTTTGAACAAACCTATATGCTTATCTTTGAGTTTTTGCCATATGTGTTGAATTTAACAATAAAATAAAATCATATCCTCTCACTTTGGTGCAGCAATCGTTGAACTATTATTATTATTTTAGTGGAATCAAACCAACTTCCGCAATGTCGAGATACAACAGTTCCAAATTTGAAGCATTGGTTGACGTAGCTCTCCGTCGTCTTGCTGAGGATTTTCCGGACAAGATGGAGGCCAAATTTGAAGCATTGGTTGACGTAGCCCTCCGTCGTCTTGCCAAGGATTTTCCGGACAAGACGGAGGACCCGAAATCCGAAGTCGCTCGTCAAAATTGTACCAAGACACCGAAGGCCCGGAAAACTTCCTCCACTCGGACTACTGATTTGGGTAGCGCACCACATCTACTTGGACAAGGAAGACAAAGTGCACCAGACATGTCCATCAGAGAGCTGAAGGATCTAATCCGGGACAAGAATGGTTACGACTAGAAGCTTATTATTGAGAAGGAACTGTGCCAATCCGATGTGGATGAGGGCCAGAACCGGCTTTCAATGTTGGTGAATCAGATTCTCTCTGACGATTTTCTCAGCCCAAAAGAGGAGAAGATTCTGAACAGATCAACCAAAAAATGCAGCAGCAAGGCTGAAACGGCATCGATGTGGGGTTCATCAGTCCTTGTCGTGAAGAAACAACCATGGTGTTGAAGAAGTGGAGTTACACGAACAGCAGCTCTTACGTGCTCATCAACAACTGGTAAGAGATTGCCATGAAAAATGGGCTGAAGAAGGGCAACACTGTCCAGGTCTGGTTCTTCAGGGTCAACAAATGTTGCTACCGATTCAATAAAAGAAGGCTGGATGCTGCGACCAAAGCCGACAAGCAAACATTATCAATATTCATAACTGATCCTTACTCTTTATAAGCGACCCGAGACCAAGCTCTTTTTTTTTTTTTTTTTAAATAAATACACGACCAAGTTCTCATTTTAAACTCACTTTTTTCAAACATTTTTCCTCTGATATTTCGTCTCACAAAAATTTGAATTTATTGTCAAATTGTGTGTTTGAACATATAATCCAAACGAGGTTTTGTCTTTATTGAGGATGTACATTGATAAATTAATGCAAGTTCAGAGCACATCAATTTATTAAGGAATAGATAAATCAAGATTTTGCAAAGGATCTTATTAATCTCAGTTTTGACTTGGGTCTCAACTTGAGCTTTAACCTATCATGTCAAGCTCAAATTTTAGATGACAAATCACAGATTAAAAAAAAAAAAAAAAAAAAAAAGGACGAGAAGTTGTAGTGCTGAAACACATACCTACAGCCCAAGGAAGAGAAGTCATGTGCACCGAAGAGCACTTTCAGGTGAGAAAGAAGAATTTTTCTCACGTGAATTGCATGAACTAGAAGGAACAAATTAACTGCTTTTAGTGTTTTCGCATGATTTTGCAGGGGCTCCAGATATGTGTAATGGCTTCAAGTGACTTTCCAATGCCAAATTCCTCATGATACTCCCACACTCCAAACATACAAGCATTGATGATTTCTAATCGTTGTCACTATCTCTTCTTCTCCAATCTTCATCCTCAAACAAGTCTTCAGGAGGGTCGTAAACAATCATATCTGGGAAAAGCTCTAGGAAGTCATCTTTCACCTTCTCTCTCAATTCTGGATACGGAATGAGACCCTTTAATATAACTCGAAAAGGCAAAGAGATCGGAGGATCAGGAGACCGTCTCATTTCGTCATATATGTCCACAGCCTCAGATGTCAATCCATTGTCTAGGAAAGCTCTAACAAGGTCACCAAACGTATGCTGATCAAACAAAACTTCCTCTCTTTTTAAATCTTCCCAAACTTTCTTCACTTCATCAACCTTTTTGTTTCTTGCAAGCATTATGAGCATGTCTCAGTAAAAGAACATGTCCGGCTGGTACCAAATTTCTTTACGCGCTGCATCATAAAACTGAAGAAAGAAATATAAGTTAGAAAAAGGTCAAATTGATGCTGAAAAATTAGGCAGCAGACTCAATATTTCTATAATAGTTCTTATAATGACTGTCAAAGCAAATCAACTTATACGGTAGTCAAATTCACCAACCACCGACTCGCCATGAGTTTAATTTTGACTTAAAAATCTTATAACAATGATGTTCTACCTCAAGCTCTTTTCTCAATGTTACAACTCATTAACAAATTATCAGCTAGGCTATCCGATCATTCTCCTGAACTTGAAACCCCAAGAATTTTCCATCACTTTTGAAGCATTCATGGGAGCTTGGAATATATTTTGTCCTCAAGATACATATCCATTCAAATTAGGGTGACAATCAAGATGGACCACATCAGGACCATCAGTCTCGATTATGCCGTTCTCTTGGTATAAAAGTACATGGAATAAACAAAAACGTTTGTTCAACTTTTGAGCGGAGAAAAATGAAAAAGACCACATATGATGCATGTTTATCCTTGTAGAATGATTAATAATTCTAATAGGAAATAAACATCACAAGCCCACCGGCAAAATGACTTTAATAGATAGCTAGCCTTAGTTGCTAAATGACTTCTCAAATTTTTTATTATTACTTTTACCGTGAAAAAATAGGGTTCATTTTTGCTAATTTCGCTTTCTAACTTTGTCATTTTAGCAAATTCTTCTAAAATTACAGAAAATGCAATTGCGTCCACAGACTTATCTAATTCCAAATTTCAGATCCCGATATTATAAGGTCACTGAAATTACCTGTGAATACCTTCCATGTGAGAATACATTTTCCAAATTCTAACCAGAAACATGCTTAATTGTTCGTATGTTCTCAGGTCATAACAAGATTCACCGACTACATAAAGCAGTTCAGAACTTACAACGAACTGTAGAAAAAGCAAGCGAAAAGGCAAAGCATCTTGAGCAGACCTTACTAAGATCCCGATAGAATTTTCACCGCTATGAAACTAATCAAGATTTCTCTACTTGTAAATTCTGCATCACTTTTTCTAGAGCCTCTGAACACCCGAATCGTGTACACATCTCTTGTTCTCCAGATCAAGGTCCTACTTTTCAAACATCTTGATTCACTTATAACTGTTCTCACGATCAAAATTATAGAGGCAAAGTCACCTAAAAGTGTCAAAACCGATATGAATTCGAATTAGAAAAACGATGCTTAACCAAGTAAAAACATCATCAGATAAAAGTGCAAAAACATAAAATAAAGTTGGCCCTGGAAACAAGGGCCTTAAAAATCAGAAATTTTCAAAATATTTTCTCACATACCAAACAGAACCTAGATTAAATCCAGAAATCCCTAATCGTTGCAAAGTTCTTCTCTCTAGCTCCTAATTTTCTAGTTTTCTTTTTTTTCCTCGACAACCTTAATTACAACGAAAAAGAACACAGAAAGCGGAATCTGACGAACCTTCATGGAGAGGAAGACCTGGTCCTGTCTCTGGAGCTCGACGAGGACGGAGACGAGATCGGACTTGAGCAGGCGAGAGACGTGGGAGCGCATGAACCGGTCGAGCCGGAAGGGGTCGGACCGGAGCCTCTTGAGCTCCTTGGCGGCGATCAGGCCCTCCTTGCTCATCTCCTTCTTCCGCCGCCATAACGAAAGGCTGGGCCTCGATGCCGACCCGCCGGAGAAATGGCGCCGCCGCCACAAGCTCTGCTCTGAGTGCTGATTTTGTGGTGGTTGCGAGGTGGGGATTTGGAGGGCTGAGTTCGATGAAGTATGGAAGGAAGAGAGTGAGGGTGCAGGGGATTTTGGTGAGGTTCTGCGCAGGAGAGTTTGGGATATGCGTAACATCAGAGAGTTGCAGTTTCGGACCGGGACCTGAGCTTCGGAGTGACGACTAACGAACTTCGGAGTTTGAAAGGAGCCTGCCCACGCCGAAAACGTGGTTTTTCTTTGTTGTTGTTAAAATTAAAAAATAAATAAATAAATAAATAAATAAAAAGTGTGTGTGAGTGTGTGTGTGTATATAAATTTAAGAAATAAGTGGGTAAATGGTGTTTTTCAAGAAGGTTTTAATAAATAATCAAAGTTTTATAGAATAAGAAAAATAATTACTTTTTGAAAAATATCAGTTAGTGATTAATGAATTAATTGATTAATTAGTAATTGATTAGATATTAATATATATTTTTTAAATCAATTAATTATTATAATCAATTATTAATAAACGGTTATTTTTTTAAATAAAAATTTTAACTATTTGCTTAAAAAAGTATTTAAAAAGTGTCAATTTACCTAATTTTGTTAAATTTAAATAAAAAGAGTAATAAAATAGATGAGAAATTAAGTTCAAAAGAAAAGAGATGAGTAAACATGGAGAGAATATTGGTAGATAGTTTAGACGAAATCTAACAAATTATCATTGCATGCATAGTTTAGTAATAATTTCACATGTAGTTTTATCACAAAATGTAGAGTTTGAATATTTTTATCCCAAATTAAAAAATTAAAATCTAACCCAAAAAAAAAAAAAATCATGTGAAGGAAATAGAAAGGAATGAGAGATATTTTTTCTTATGATGGCATGAAGAGAATGAGAGAAAATAAAAATTATTTATAACTGGTTGCAGTCTTTTTAGTTTTTTTTTTTTTTTTAACTTGGGAGATTAAAATTGAAATTGAGCTGTTTTAATATATAAGTAATGACTCTCATAGTGTATCATAAAATTCTTTCCTATCAGACAATCATAAAATTCAGATCTTTCAACTAATTTCTTATATCCTTTACTTTCTTCTGTTGAGATGTATTGGCAACAAAACCAAAAGATGTGTGCATATAAAGGAAAGTGTGGACGTTAAAATATTTCTTTCCTATCAGACAATCATAAAATTCAGATCTTTCAACTAATTTCTTATGTCCTTTACTTTCTTCTGTTGAGATGTATTGGCAACAAAACCAAAAGTTGTGTGCATATAAAGGAAAGTGTGGACATTAAAAACTTAAACCATTAAAAGAGGGAAAATCCTCATTATAAGATTTGTTTTTAATCCCTTGATTTTCAACAAATTCATTAGATTTGCATGATATTTGATCACGATGCGATCTCGTATTTATAAAATTTTATTGTTACTAAATAGCGTAAATATCATTAAAAGTTTAACTTAAAGGTATTTTCAAATCTATGCATGAATATTAAGGTGTTGAGTTCAAATTATCTATCTTTGATATAGGGGAAAAAAAAAAAAGAACAAATGCAATTAGGCACTAACCTTTAAATTACGTTTTTGGCCTAACACAAGAGGGTGTAACAATAGATACCGTGCTCCCAATATAAATAGAGGTGTGCAAAAATCATAATCTTAATATGCAAAAAAAAAAAAGAAAAAAGAAAGAAAGAAAGTATTATTTAATTAATCATATTTTCTACTCTCTCCCGCCCTCTCTTCTCCCACCTTCCTTCTTCTAGCTGCCATGGAGATCTCATTCCCTGCTTGCCACGCAAATCATCAATGCCGACGTTTAAATCACTATTACTTGAGACCTCCCGCGCATAGGTAGGGAATCATCACGGCTGGATCTTCCCCATGTAGAGGGGCGTTACGATTTGGACCCCCTCGCACAACCTGACCCTCCCTCGCCGAGTTAAAAAACCCCGACAAGTACTACAGAGATCGACGAAACCAAATCACATTGTTTGGCTTTTATTTTTAAGTGGTTTTGGTCAGTTTGAAAATTTCTCTCTCTTTTCTTTTTTTTTTTTTTGGCTATGGTTTGGCTGGTGATTTTAGACATTTCAAGCCATGAAAATCAACCAAATCAACCAGAATTTTTTATATCCTTTTTATAAATATTATTTCTCATCTGTGTCGTATTTCTCTCTATTTTCATACATGTTATCTTTCTTATATCTTGATTATTTTTTTTTTTTATGGTTAAGTAAAACTTTTAACTAGTGGAAAGTTCTAAAAAAAAAAAAAAAAATAACTAATAACTAAGTTACAAGATTATCCATTTGTTCGCATGTTAAGATCATGTAAAGATTTGGTTCTGATTATATAATATTAAACTGATTTTATAATATTTGGTTTTTCTAAAAACTTCCAACTGATTAAACCGATCAAAACACACGCTAAACTTTTTTTACGTTCAGTTTGTGGTTTTTCCTTTCAAACCAACTATAAACACCCCTAACTTGTAACATCCCACCAAATTAAAGAGCTTGAGGGTCAATATTTTAAATAGCCTCTTGGTGTTTTAAGATTATTTGCTGAAAAGTCTTTTTTGATCTCTTATATGTAAAAGGTATATGTAAGAAATAAGACTTCCTATCTACATCAATGCTAATATAGAGTTTTTTGTTGTCTATTATTATTTCTTTTAAATTTGAGCTTTTTATTCGTTAGCTAACGTTATTTTCAAACTACTTGCTCAGAAGAGGCGTTACGTAACTTGCATCACTCATTCTTGGTAAAAAGCCCTCAACTCTTATCGGCTAGGTCCTTTTTCTTTTGGTAATCCTGATAGTACGACAGTAAGAAACCATAAACAACACGATTAACAGCCAGATATTTCTGGTAACATGGTAAACTACTGCTAGTAGCCTGATGGGACATTTTACGGGCATTTTAGTATTCCGAATCTTAGTAGTCTTGACCTCTTTGCAAAAATTTATTTCTTAAGGCCCCTTAATGTTACTCAATTAATACTATTGAAAGTTTTGAGCTTCTTCCTCTCTTTTTTTTTTCCTAGATTTTTTTAGGGTTAGTTAAATAAAAGGATTGCCCTTTTGGACATGCATAAAGATTTATGTCCCTCTTTACAATATCCAAATTATTTAACTTAATTATCACGTCATTAGAATCCAAAGTCATTCGTGTCATGATCAACCGTCATATGTGGTTGACAAATTTTAAAAACATATTAGTAATTTAAGATGAAATGTTTAGTTACCTCACGATTATCAACATAACGATTAGGGATCGGCTGATTTAGTTAGCTTAACTTTGATAATTTGTTTGGGTTGACTTTGATTTGAAGCTTTGTCTATTACAAGCAACCTTGACTAAACCAACTGGGAAGCACTTGTTAATTTCATTAATTAATGAAATAAACAGTTATAAGTTACGGTATGTATGTACATATATACATAAATATATATATATATACACACATATAAATGTGTGTGTATATAAATATTGGAAAGGGATATATACATATATATGTATTGTTCCAGATAGAACGCACACAAAGGATGTTCATGAATATAAATATATATACTTGTCTACATATTACACTAACCATCTGGATGGTCAACACGCGTTCATAACTCCCAGCCTTTTTTTTTTTTTTTTTAAGTGAAAAAACAAAGCTTTTTTAAAAACACAGATTCATATCCAGGATTTGTCTTTCCATATTGATGCTCATTAGTTGTTTTTCCTTCGTTCGAGTTATTATGATCTTATTATTTATTATTTATTCTAATTAAGAGTGACAGATCATTAATAGTCCGTTTGCCCTCTCGCAGACAGTTCAGATCTAGTTTTGCATAGGTTGCAGGTATATGTTATCCATGACTCATTCCACTCAAAACCTATTTCGTTTTGTTGAAGTTTTTCTTAAAAAATAGTGAGAGGGGAAAAAAAAGTGTATTGGAATATCTCTAGTACAGTTAATGTTAAATTGATGTGCTAATAATGATAAATATCGAGAAAATTGTAGTAAATTGTATTTTTACGAAAATAATTAAAGTAAATGATAATGTTTCAAAATATTTGCGGTAAATAGTAAGTTTACAAGGTAAATGAAAATTTTAATTAGTAAATAGTAAATTTATTAGGTAAATAGTATATTTACAAGACATAAATAAATTATTTATCTGATAAATTTGTTATTTACTGTTATTTTACTTAAGATATTTTAAAAATTAACTTGTTATTTACTTTAATTATTTTTGGAAAACTGCTATTTTCTTATTTATCCTTAAATTTTAACATGGGTGAAAAAAATGCTCTCTAATATGGTGCTATTTTTCCTACCAAATGTCAAACTTGATGACAAATTTATCACAATATATAACCAATGTTAACTTTAACATTTGAGCTTATTTGTTGGTGCCTCAACTTTTTTGTAAAACCATTATAATATTTTTAATTATAAATTATTTATATGTTAAAAGTTCATTTTTACAGGGTTCAAAACAGAAATAATAAAAAGTATATATTACTTTACACATAAGAGCAAAATGCATGATAATATTATTTTTTATACTTTTTTTAATAGCATTTTAAAATAGTAATTGACCTAAATGGTTCCTAAACTATTGAAGAAGTAACGGTTTGATCTCTATTTTTTAAATTTTGCCCAAAACAACTCTAGACTTTCTAAATGGTGACAATCTAGTCATTTCCATCCAATTACAGTAAGTTTCTAACGGAAAAGGTCATGTGACCCAACACATGTGTTAGATTAACCATTAAAAGACAAAAATACCCTTATTTTACTCGAACCCCCCTGCTTTGTCTTCTCCGCCACTGACACCCCCCCTGGCAGCAAGCTCA
The DNA here is from genome assembly GCA_025413485.1 of Ficus microcarpa. Classification (NCBI taxonomy): domain Eukaryota; kingdom Viridiplantae; phylum Streptophyta; class Magnoliopsida; order Rosales; family Moraceae; genus Ficus; species Ficus microcarpa. The sequence goes on along the minus strand of CM046377.1, from coordinate 13,534,973 downwards.
GGCGCCTCTCGGAACCCACCCCCCCCCCCCGCTGGCAAGCTCGAGTTATGTCTCTACCCCCCCCCCCCCCAGCCCCAATGCTGAGGATATGGGGAGGGAGGGAGGGAGGGAGAGAGGCCGAGGCTAGAGTTGAGTCTCTACCCCCCAACGCCGAGGATATGAGGGGGAGAGAGAGAGAGAGAGAGAGGGGAGAAGAGAGATGAAATATAGAGAGGGGGCGGAGAGAGATGAATTTTTTTTATTTTTGTTAAATTAATTATTAGTAAATTATTAAAACACCCTCTCAAATTAGATCATATACATTTCACATGACTCATTCCGTTAAAAATTTAATGGTGATTAACAGAAAGAACTATAATGATCAACATTTTAAGAGTTTAGAGTCTTCTCGGTTAAAAAAAAAAAAACATGGATCAAACCGTTATCTTATAAAGAGTTTGGGGACCATTTAAGTCAGTTATTCTTTTTAAAATTTTAACACATTGAAATAGAACCATGACCCTATATTAGGAAGAAATACAAGTGCTTTATCCATATTTATACTTTGTGCTGAAAATTTAACTGAAATTGGCAGTAATTTATGACGCCCGCTTACAAGAAATGTTGATTAACATAGTCCAATCCTCATACAGTCCAACCTTCCATTTAACGAAACTCTATGTAAGAATATCATAAATGAGCTAGTCTCACGTGATTCCTGACTCGATTTGGATTAAAATTAGAACTTAAGTCGTAGTACTCAAAAAGCCATAGAGTACTGTTGTAGAGACGTAACAGTAAATGACGACCATTTAGTGATTTTTATTTAGAGATTTATAACTACATAGGTTTTATCTAAGAAAATTTTTAAAAATTAGCTAACAAATCATTTTTTCTAAAATAATCAGTCATTGACAAATCATTTTTTCTAAAATGATCAATCATTGATTGATCACGTAATATATTGTTTATTCGATCAATTATTGATTGACCACAATGTAAATCATTAAATTTCATAATCAATCGTTAATTAACTATTAGTCAATTATTGAATAATCAAATATAGAAAAAATGATAAATAGACATTTTGCTAAGTAAAAAAAAAAAAATAGTCATCTATTCGATTAGGTGACTAAAAATGGTCACTTAACCTAATTTTTTTATTTATCCATTTGTGGTTTTTATTTTATTGCACTCGGATTTAATCAGTTTATTAATTGTGTTATTGACATTTAGGATCTCTGTAGATAGGTGATGAGATCGTAGATTGATACACACTGCGTTTGATTTGTGATCCTGATGAATTTTTAAATAACATGAGATAAGGATGTGATGACACCTTTTATCTGATTTGATATGTTTCATTTAAAAAAAAAAAAAAAAAAAAAAAAAAACTCTTAATGGTCGTCGAAGATGTATTGATAATTGTTTCATCAAGTTTCGTTTCTGGATCATGTTTTGTCACTTCTTCTAACTTAACAAAAGATAGAGAAAAAAGAAAAAGAAGAAAAGAAGAAAAAAATAAAATAAAAAAGATGTAATATGGTATTTCCCAGCTCATGAGCAGCCGATTGCTTTCTGTTTAACAAATAATGTCATGTACAGCGATGAAGATATTATTCCCTCTCTCTATCTCATGCCACTTTTTAAATACTTTTTTATTTTTAGAATAATTACAACCCTCATCACAATTGTCTCTCAAATTTCAAACTGTAATATCGATTCCTTTGATTTACGTCTGTTAACAAGAAATCTCTTTCTATTAAAGTTTTTATGACAAAAACACGTCAAAATTTTGTTATATCACACAAGTGTATTTTGGCAATCTTTATTTAAAATTTAGGATAATTATAAATATTTCCTCAAACTATAACCATTGTAACATTTTGTCTTCCGAAGTATTTGACAACGATCATCATTAGTGTAACATACGTTCTTTCCTTTAATGTTTCTAACAGAATGACCTTTTTCTTTTAAATAGATATTATGTTTTCAAATTCGAGAAATAAAATATTACAAGAACAACAATTTAGAAGAAAATTCATAATTAATCCTTTGTTTTTCTTGTTTCAAACTTTCATTCAATAACCTAGCTGTATATGCTTACTACCCTGAAAATAAAAAATAAAACTTATAAAACTTATAAAACTAATTTCAGAAAATGTTAGATGAAATGGTAATGAAAAGAATGCTAATTTTAGAGAGAGAAAAAATCTTGTAATGGAAGGAATTCAAATAGAGTATTTATTCTTTTATAATTTTATATAATGTATAAGCTATGTATTAAGATTAAAATAAGAATAATATTAGGGATATTAATCAATTTCAATCCCAATTTTAGTTTTTTCTTCCTCTTTTTTTTTTTGGTCCATTGATATGACGTGTGAGTTACGATTAATGATAGGAGATTGTATATCACTAAATCGATAATAACTAATATGTAAGTTGATGTATAAAAATATTCGGATTAAAGTTGATATGTCTAGTACTACTTAGTAAAATAATTATGTCCTGCTTTTTCCTCAAGAATATCCGTGGAATACTTTTAAAATTATTGATTGAATTTTGAAGGTCGTTGCAAAGGAACTTTGACTAAACTCAGGAACATATTATCCAATAAAACGAAATAAAATAAAATAAACCATCATGGTTTAAAAACAAACTCACCGATAAATTCATATATTGTGTCTTCAAATTTAAATTTGAAAACAATAGATAATTTAGAGAGAGAGAGAGAGAGAGAGAGACAAAAGTCAAAAACATAGAAACAAGCAAGCGGCCACTTATTATATACAAGGGAGGCTAAAAATAAAATAAACGTTATACTTTCAGCTAGTTCACCTTGTCCTTGTATGGTGAGGCATCAAACGCAAAGAATTATTAATGACAACAAAGAATACATATATATATATATGGGTAAATTGTTCATTTTATCCTTGTACTTTTAATCTTGTGTAATTTTGATCCTTGAATTTTTTTTTATATTTGGAATACCCCTGAAATTTTGAAATGTTACTATAGTAGTCTCTTCTGTCAATTTTTAGATGATATCTGTTAATAATTTGATTAAGAAATAGTGCTAACTACATATTCTATCAAAAAATTCACAAAAATGACGATTGTAGCGATATTTTAAATAATTTATGATTATTTCAGCTAAGAAAAAAAAGAACAGGCAATGCTCTTAAGCTATGAAAATGTTGTTATAATAATCAATTTTATTAATTTTTAAATGGGATATGTTAATAATTTGGTTAAAAAATAATACTAACTAAAGGATTTTGTCCAAAAATTAACGTAAAAAGACTATTGTGGCAACATTTTAAAAGTTTAAAAGCATTTCAACTATGAAAAAAAATTAATGAACCAAAATTACACAAAATTAAAAATTCAGAAAACAATTTAACAATTTACCATATATATATTTATATAGCAATCATCAACGATAACCCAAAAGACTCGAAAAGCGTGACGACCAAACTAGCGGGCAAATTTGGTTCGGCGCAGCTTTCTTAATTTGTGTATCCATGCATGAACATTCCCAATTAATACCATCTTTCTTAAACCCTAAAACATCGCCTAATTAATATATTTTCATTATCCTTAAAACCATTTCCAAATTCCTCTAGTAACGCATGATAATTCACACTATAAATACACCAAAACCTCTTCAAGTTCCCTCCACCAAACTCTTAGCCCAATATTTAATATAATTAGTTACACATAACACATAATATTCATCTCAAAGTACTTCATTTTTATTTCAATTTTCAGCTTCCAATATTCCAAAAATGGCCATTTCCAAAACCACTTATGATCTCTCCATATTCCTCCTTCTACTCTTGACCATTTCTTCAAGCCCATTTCTAATCTCTGCTACAAACTCCTCCACCACTACCTACAGCGTCCTCAGCTTCGGAGCAAAACCCGACGGCTTGACCGACTCGACGGAGGGCTTCCTCAGTGCATGGGCCGCGGCATGTGCCTCCGAGAGTGTCGCGGTGATATCCGTGCCACGAGGAAGGTTTTTGCTTCGGTCTTTAGCGTTCAAAGGGGAATGTAGGAGCCCCAAGATTGGTTTCAAAATTGATGGGACGCTGGTGGCACCGCCAGATTATCGAGTGCTCGGAGGAAATGATACGTGGATTAGCTTCGAAGGAGTTAGCGACGTCTCCGTCGTTGGAGGCAGGCTTGATGCCCGAGGAGCCGCCTTGTGGGCTTGTAAATTGGCGGCTGCCGGAGGTACCAACTGCCCCAGCGGAGCTACGGTTAGTCTTATCCTTCTTCTCAAAAAAAAAAAAAAAAAAAGCTATTATCTTACACATTTAAAAATATATAAAAGTTACTGATAAAATAATTCTCGAAATGGAATCAAGTTAGAGTAAGATAAAAGATCTTGTTCATATAATTAGCAAGCTTCGTAGGACAGACCACAAAAATAATAAAATCATGAATTTTTTTTTTTTCCTTTCATCAGAAGCAATACATCTGTGCAATTAATACAATAGATAATATAACACGAAAAATTCTATACAATGATAATTATACCGAGTAGTCCTATTGTTGAATTCAAAGATTTTTTTTTTTCCAATATAAACATACCTATACAGATATATATATATATATATATATATGCATACGTACATAAATGTTTATTCGTACCATAAATATGATAAAATTGATATTAATAAAATAACTATTTAGATTATTTATTTCATAAAATATTTACTACAGTGCAATACACGTATCAAAAACATATCAAGTTTATGTTTTAAGCAATTTCTACCTGAGCTGGCCGTACAAAGTCACGTATAATATATATATTTATATACATATATATTTATATCTATATATATAATTGTTTTATGCATGTTCCGGTATTGCTAATTCAAACATTTTTTACAAGGAAGCAACGAATTTTACTTGTATAGTTGGATAGTTTATTTGTGACCGATCTGTTTGTGATGAGTTTACAAATTTGATTGCAGACTCTAAGCTTTACCAACTCCAAAGACATCAAGATTATAGGACTACTGTCATTAAACAGCCAAATGTTCCACATTGTGATAAATGCCTGCTCCAACGTTCAAATTCAAGGAGTTCAAGTCATCGCCGACGGCAACAGCCCCAACACCGACGGCATCCACGTCCAACTCTCGACCAACGTTGTCATCAAGGGTTCCACCGTCAAAACCGGCGATGACTGCATCTCCATCGGCCCCGGTACCAAGAACTTGTGGATTGAAAATGTTGCCTGTGGCCCTGGCCATGGCATTAGGTCAGTTAATCTAGCTGAATTTTTTACATGCCCCTCGAAAATTTATCCATGTTCGTAATTTTGTAGCATTAATGTGAACAAACTTTAAAAAATAACAAAAATCGTAATAAATAGCATATTTGTTACGAAACTAAATGAAATAAATAATATGATTTTAAAATTATTTACAGTAAATATCAATAAATAGCAAATTCAACCAATTAATTATTTATTTACTGGAATAAATCATTTACTTAGTAAATTTTTCATTTTACTGTTGTTTACTCCAATTATTCTTAACGTCTGTTATTTGCTGCATAAATGCATTACTTTATTCTCCCCTCTCCCCTTTTTTGTTTGTTACGTGACGGCCATGTCATCACCATATGTTGTCCTAAATTGTGCTTTTTTTTTTGTTGCTTTGATTGTCTATTCCGCACGCGTCGCTTGTCAACTAGTATATAAAAACATGTGTGTAGTTAAATATTTACTTATGTATGTATGTGGTATGTACATATTTGCAGCATAGGAAGCCTTGGTGGAGAGCTAGTAGAGGCAGGAGTGCAAAATGTGACGGTTAAAAATGCAAGTTTCACGGGTACTCAGAATGGGCTTAGGATAAAGGCATGGGCCAGGCCCAGCAGTGGATTCGTCAAAGGGGTCCAATTTGAAGATGTGATCATGCGTAATGTCCAAAATCCAATTATTATAGATCAAAATTACTGTCCCCACAACACCGATTGCCCTAGTCAGGTAAGTCATCCTTCATTAAACAATTTTGCATTTCTCTTCACTTCATTTCTTTCATTTGCCAAGCTATAAACCAACTTTCAAGTAAAGAGAAGAAGAGGAAGACCACTGTTCGCAGTGGCATAACGGTCGTGAATGTCTATATTAGATCTTACTCGATTTTAATGCTAGCATTTGTTCGGAGAAGTCTTGGGTTGAGCCTGAATAGATCATGTCCTAATACTATTTCACACATTTGCTTCTACTAGATTTTCATATGAACCGTGAACGGTGAGTGTCAGGACACCACCGATTTCTTTTTCTTATAGGCAAAAGAAGTCAAACGAGGAAGGGGGGAAAACTTGTAACTAATGTAGTTAATCAAATGATTCATTTTATTTGATTTCACTATTCATGATGATCATATTTTGTACAGGTATCGGGCATCAAGATTAGCGACGTCGTATACCGGGGTATTCGAGGGACATCAGCCACACCAGTTGCAATAAAATTTGACTGCAGTGCTGCAAATCCGTGCACAGGAATCAAACTCCAGGATGTAAACTTACTTGCCTTAATCAAGCAGCAGAGTCATCATGTGTCAATGTCAATGGAAAAGCATTTGGCATTGTTCAACCAAATAGTTGCTTGTGATCACAAACAAAATGCCTGGCTATAAGCTTGTGCACATAAATTGATCTATGTACTACAACTCTTTCTTTTTTTTTTTTTTTTTTTTTAATTATTATGCAAAGTGAATTTATAAAAACAATATATTGTCTTTTGGTATAGAGTGTAATTCAATAACAAAGTTTAGAAGTAATAATTATAAAAAAAAAACTGTGAATTTGTGTTAGTGGTACTGTGAATTTGTAGTAGTTGATTTTTTATTTGTTTGAAATTCTACGTTTAAGATTTGATCAAAACTTAAGGTAAATTGGCAGCCAACGTTCCTCCACCCTAACCACCTCAATCCCCATCCTTGAGGGAAACTGCGAAGAAATGAGCGGACCGCCCAACCGAAGCAGAATCCCATAAACAAAGTGCTATTACAAAAGAACAAAGACTGTTTTTCATTAAGTAGCCTAAAAACAAGTTCTAGAAGTCAAAAACTGATGAACCATCTGATTCCAAAGAGGAGGTTATTAATGAACAAACAATGGATCTATCACTTGGGCTAACTTGCAAGTAGCAAGAAATCCTCAAAAACCAGATTTCCTGGTGGCCCGCAGGTTGCATATCGGTATAGTTGCATTCCAGCAACTGAAATTTGTCGTCAAGCCAAATAGGCAAGAAGCTGCTTGAAAGACCTGGATCAAGAATCGTCTATACTAGCCAAGACCCGCCTTCACTTCCATGTGACATTTATCAGATCTAACAAAGAATTAACAAAAACGGAGCATAATGAGGACCCCTACCCTCTGAGTCATTCCCTTTCATACATTTACCACAAATCAACCGTACAAAATTTCATACTATAAGTTTCATATGCCGTGAAAATTTGCAATGATGCAAGTAATATTCGTACTCAGAGAGTTAGCTAATGAATAAAAAGCAAACAGAATCCCCTACACTTTTGAATCATGTTATTTCATATGCTAAGCCCAAGCTCAGTATGGAGTAGTGTACATAGAGAATCCAGTGTCTACATGCAAATATTAATGTCGTTTTGATTTTAGGATAACGGAGAATGCCATCACAAGACATTCTCAAGCCCTACCGTCTAAGAATTCCAGCTCCAGAATTTCCTGTCAGTAACAGCAAAAGATGCATCCCATCAGCATTATAATCCTTAAACCCCAACACAGTTATGATTATCAGGATACGTGTTCTTATTGCATTGACGAATGAACTAAAAAAATGTAGTATCAAGTTCTTCAGAATATGGTTTCCTAGAACTATCCACGCATAACCAGTTGACAACTAATTTCTTGGTTGAACTGTCAAGTGTCAAAATCCATCTCCTATTTAGAGAGAGAGAGAGAGAGAGAGAGAGTTGCCACAGTGGTGTACCTTCAAACGACTGTCAGCGGTGGAACTCCAATTTGTAAGAACCTCCAAGTGCGATAATTAGATGGGTCTGTGCAAACCATCTACCTAAATAAAATAGTGAGACTACATTTTTAGTTCACATGAAGCTTGCATGGTCAAGTCTTAAAACTACGTATTTCAAAAATCTGTAAAAGAAAGACTTTACCAAACAAACTTGAGAGCTAAGAAAATACACAAAATATAAAAAATCCTGTCTTTTGTAAAAGATTAAAACCAAAGCAAAAGCAATCCTTTCTTGAATGGTGAAAAGAAATGAAGCAAGATAACAAGTGATCATTCCAAGGGTACAAAGCAGTAAACAAAATGATGGTTAATTATAGAAAAAGGAAGACTTACTTAGGTTAAGCTAGTGTCGAAAACATTCAGTATGTCATTACAAAGGTTATCCTGCGATGGAAAAGCTTTGCCCCGCACAGTGGTTGAGTTCTAGGTAAGATTTATCGAGCTTCATCAGTAGCTCTTTGCTTAAAATGCTTTTCTCCTTTGATGCTTCTTGAGAAAAATTTGGGAGAATCTCCATTACATCAACGTCTTCCGAGCAGTGACAAATGCACATCAAGATAGTATTGGTAAGTGTTTGGTCTAGAGCAACACCGTTATTAGCAATTTCATGAAACAGATCAATGATTTCTCTTGTTTCGCCCTTCGAATAATAACCTTTTAACAAAGAATCAAATACAAAGGCATCCGGCTTTAAACCAGAAGAAACCATCTTCTCAAGAACCTTCTTAGCATCATCCAAGAGCCCAAGTTTTGAAAATCTGTTTATTAATGTGGAAAAGGTCAATGCGTCTGGTTCTAAACCCGACTTCAGCATGTCGATTAGCAATTCTCTGGCGGCATTGACATCCCCTTCCCTGAGAGTTGCATCGATCAGCATATTAAACGAGGCAATGTTGGGTCTATGATTTGAGTTCATCATTTCTTGAAACAACGTCCTAGCTTGCTCCAAACCGCCCCCATCGCATAAGGATGCCATTATTGTGTTATAGTCAATAGAAGTAGGACTAAGCCCAGAAGCTTTCATCTTACATAAAAGTCCTTTGGCAATCTTGAGCAAACGCATCTTGCAAAATCCATTAATCATAGCACCATAAGTATGGGAGTTCGGAACCAATCCGATATCCAGCATATGTTTACTGAGTTCCAATGCCTTGTTGAACATTCCTATCCGTAGACATCCCTCAATCAAAGCATTATACGTTACGTGGTTACCCACCATACCCCTTCGAACCAGTATATTATGGATTTCCATAGCCTTGTTAAGATGGCCTTCCTTGCATAGACCAAGTATCATCATGTTGAATGTGATAACATCCAGCTCGACACAGTTCTCGTCCTTTGATATCACCTCAAAAAGCTTTACCGCCTCATCAACCCTCCCGTCAGAACAAAGTCCCATCAGTAACGTGTTGTAAGTAACCACATCAGGCTTCAACCCCTTCTCCACCATCATGTCCACGAGTTTAAGAGCATCACCAATCAACCCTTCCTTGCACAACCCATTAATCATAACATTGTAAGTAACGGTAGTAGGCTCTTCACCACGCTGTAGCATCGTGTCGAAAATCTGCTTGGCTTTCACGGCATTTCCTCCCTTGAAAAGCCCATCAAGTAAACCAGTATAAGTTACAACATCAGGCTGCACTCCACGCTGTTTCATTTCATTCAACATTTCAGTGGCTTCTTTCAGTTTCCCCATCTTACAAAGCTGGCATATCAACCCACTGTAGGCAACTACATTCGGAGAAATCCCCTGTCCAACCATCTCATTGAATAGCTTTTTCGCTCTATCAAAATCACCCTCATTGCAAAAGCCACTTATAAGCGTACTATACACGACAACATCCGCTTCCAAATCAAGATCCTTCATCTCCTTCAACAAATCAAGCGCCTCGCCAGCTCGACCATCCTTACAGAAACCATCCATCAACGTGGTGTACGTCACCGAATTCGGTTGACAACCCGAAATCTCCATCTCAACTAACAACTCCAACGCTTCTTTCAACTTCTTAACCTTGCAAAGGCTATTTATAAGAGTGTTATAGCTTACAACATCCGGCGACAAACCGTAGTAACTACCCATTACGTCAAGCAACTCCCTCGCCTTTTCAGCCTCGCCGTTTCGACAAAAACCCTTCAGCAGAAGATTCCTAACAAGTGCACTAGCCTTATAACCACGCTTCAAAACCAACCCCAAGACCCCAAGTGCAAATTTTGGCTTATGGGCATCCACAAAACAAGCAATTAAACAACTTAGCGAAACAAAATTGGGAAAAATTCGAAAATGGGTCATTTTCTCATAAACAGAAAAGGCTAAATCATAGTTTCCAGACTTGTAAGTGCGTGCACGAGAAAATTACAGGTTGAAGGAGAAGGCAATTTCTTCGTTTCAATGCAATGGTTAAAAAGCGAAACAGCTTTGCAAAATTCGGAATTGGGCTTTTCACATAGAGAGCGTAATTGGATTTCTAAATCTAATGGAGAAGAAGAATATACAAATGAATGCGAAGAGAATAGTTTGATGTAAGAGTTGGGTCGAGGATTGCGAAGTGCTTTTCTAATCATTTTCTGGGTTTGTGACTGAATTTTAAAACTTTTGGTGAAGTATAATGATTTTCTCGACGGAAAGCAAACGAGAAAATTAGAATTTTGAAGGAAACGTGGAGTTGAATTTGTGTATAATGATTTTCTCGACGGAAAGCAAACGAGAAAATTAGAGCTTGGAAGGAAAAGAGGAGTTGAAGTTGTTGTGTTTACCTTGTTTTATTGGCTTGAAGAGGATGAAGCAAAGAAGCGGCAGCTTTCTGGAGAGTTTTGGTTTCGAACTTGACGAGTACTTAAGCAAACCTTTGTGTTTTGTACTTTTGGGATCACAAAATTAGTGATACGTTTGCCTCGCCATTCTAAACTCAAATTTTTTATCTCAGTTTTTATCTTTTTCTGAAAGTTAACAAAAATTAGTTATAATTTTTAAAATAACTAACTCAAACTTAAAAATTTAACTCAAACTATTCTATCAAACACATCCTAAGAAAATTGCACATCTTTCTGTGGTTTTTCGAAATTATCACATCTTTGGTTTGTTGAAAATTTGCGGGTAATTTATCCGTTATATCACTAAATTATGAGTATTTTATTATTTTAGTCCCTAAATTATTGATTTTGATCGGTTTACTCCCAGAAATTTTAAAATTTGATAATTTTGATCACTCACCTTAAAATTGATGGATGAATTTTAAAATTTAACATAAAAAATAATTTCCATATTACATAATAACTAAAAATTATAAAGAAATTATTACATTAAATTCAAAAGGTTTTAGTTTTTAAGGGTTTTAATAAGAATAAGGAGAAATTTTTTTTACTTAATGTTATTATTTGGGTAAAATTTCATGTTAACATAGTGTTGAAACATGATTATATACAAAAATTTTTTAAAAAAATCATCAATTAATGTGAAGGACTAAAACTGTTAAATTTTAAAAGTTCAAAGACTAAATTGATTAAAATCAAAAATCCAAGAACCAAAATGATAAAATATTCCTAGTTTAGGGACTAAACAAACAAATCACTCAAAATTTACAGGTGACTCGTGAGGGAATCATTTCTATAGCTTTCATGAAAAAAAATTTTTGTTTAATCTTTTCTTATTAGCCAGTAGAAAAATGTAATTACATGCATAACATAATGATAATTTCAAATTTCACTCAATTTTGATCTTGCAAATAGTTTTTAATTTTATCATTTGAAATCAAAATGAGATTTTTTTTTTTAATTGCATAGACTGACGAAATAAATAAATAAAATCCTTTAAACACATTCAATTTCAACTAAATGCACATTTTTCAAACATTCACTCATTTTCAATCAAAACATATTTAAAACTCCCACTTCAGTTGATATTCCAAATGTCTCTTTAACTCCACCCTAAGATAAATGGTTCAAATTTCTCCATTATCAAATTAAAATAAATAAATTATTTTCAAATTGTTTCTTTAATTTTTAATTATTTAATTTATGAGTGTTACCATTATAGTGCGCACTAGACCACAAAATAACGTTGTGGTGTACCATAATGCAGAATTGCTTCACATCACAAATCATAATATTGAAAACTAGTAGTTCTGCCGATTCTACGGAAGAAACTCCCCAGTAATATGGAAGTTTAGGGGCTATTTGAGGTCATTTTTGGAAACAACATTTTAAAACTTTTTTTTTATCCTTTTTCTCTAATTTTATTATTCAATTTTCTAAATATTAAAAAAAAAACTCAAACTTTAAAAGTCTATAACTTTATAAATTAGATTTTTTTTTTTCAAATCACATAGAATTTCAAGAAAAATGAAACAAGATCTAAATTGCTAATTTTTTTTTCCGAAAATGTATCAAATTCTTCCAATTTTTCACTCCAGAGAATTCATTTTCATCAGACGCACGTTTTCAAAACTCAAACTATCTCTAACCTCTAAAACATCGTCTCCAAACGTAATCCCAAATAGACCCTCATTATTGTTAATGATACTTTCTTTTTTGGATCTCTTAATTGAGAAAACGTAAAAATAAAAAATAAAAAAATAAAAAATATGCCAATGTATATTTTTTATTTGTGAATATGGCTGTAGGGCAGTGCATGTTGGATTACAAGTTGTATGTGAATGTACATCCAAATCGAATGTTTGTATTCAAACGTAGAACTTGAATTATAAGTTCAAATTAAATGTATCATTGGATAATTTTTGTTGAAGATAATATTTGAATAATGTAAAAGTAGAAAAATAAGTATGGAATGGGTTTGTAAAAGGTGAACTATTTAAGTTAAATAGAATTGTTGTCAATATAAGTTTTAAGTTCTTAAAATGCTAATAACGAAAAAAAGTCTAAAGATTAGAGGGAGGGGTTAAACTTATTGTATTTGTATCATGCAGAATATCAAGCCTCTTGTTTCAACACCATGGAAAAAATGTTCCAACATTTCGGCTTTAGTTCAGGACAAGATATGATTGGATTCCCTTAGATGCCGCCTTTCCCCCACCGCCTCCACCAGCCTTATCAGCGAGCCTTACAGCCACAAGGGGCTAACCAAACCAACATTCAAGAAGACGATGTGTAGGAGGCGAGACATCATGTCTTGCCTCCCAGGTAAGTGTTCTCATTCCTTAAACATTGCGGACAATGTTTTACTTTAAGTTTGGGGTGAGATACTTAGTTGGTCTTTTCGTTCTTATTGTTCGGTCTTATTGTTGTTTTGATACCCGGTTGCCCATGATTTCTATAGTTTGTGTTTTTTGTTTGTAATCTTCTTTGTGGTTTGTGTGTTAATTGTTTCTTTTTATGTTATTATTTTTGTTTTTTGTGTTGGGAAAAAAATTGGTGAGTTTTTGTTGGCAAAAGATGACCATGAATCGATGATAGTAACAACTACAATTGTTCTCTTAGTAACAACTACAATTGTTCTCTTGAGGTCGTTTGTAACGTCTTTCAATTGTGATTTTTGTGTGCTTGATAATCATGCTAGCTAGAGACACTCTTGACTCTTAATCACTTGAGCACCAAAAATCTTAGGCACTCACTCTTTTTAAATAACTAGAGAACATTTATGCATTTAACTAGGTTCATGGTCTATCAAGGGCTCTAAAACCCAATTTGGTGAAACTTAAGGCGAAATCCTAGGTTAGGTAACATGGAGAAATGATTTAGACAAAGTTTTTTTGGACCGTTTGAGCCGTTCTAGCCAACCTTTTGAAAATTATCCCTTGTTGTTCCCTTTTTACCCTTTAAGCCAATTTGTTCTTCACCCACACTAGTATAATCTAACCAAGCAAACAATTCATCGAACACTTGACCCATCACTTTAGGCACGAAATGCATTCCTTATTGTATTCGAGTGTATTTTGGTTCAACATGAACTTGGGATTAGAGTTTGGATCATTTTTTGCTGGTTGTATTTGATCTATTTTCATTGTTACTTAAATTCAAAAAGAAAAAAAAAAAAAAAAACTCCCCAAGTATTTATGTAAATAAATAAGTTTGGGGGTGTAATAAAAAATAAAAAAAATAGAGAGAAAGAAAAGAAAAGAAAAGAAAAGGAGAAAAAGACATAAAAAGTTTGGAGTTGTTTGCTTTTATATCGTTTTTATGGAATGAAATGGTGATTGATTGATTTGATGCAAAATTGGGGATTTTGGGGTTTTCCATTAAATGTTTGTGAAGTTTGTGAGGTGCAATGCGTGCTTAGGGTGATCTAAGCTTAAAAATTTCCTTTTTCACCTACCGTTTGCCTTAGTCTTACGTTACAAGTCGTATAAAGTCCTATTGATCTCCAGTGTTATGCTAACCTACGTTAGTGGAGAGCAACACTAAATTGGACCTATGGTAGTTCTTAAGTTCATCATGTAGTGATAAGTCCATGAACTTCCTTTATGCATAAATCAATCTGGTGTTTGATCGATTAGGTAGTTTTGGTTTTCACACACACACAAGAGTCTTTAGTGGATTTGTGCTAGTATTAAGTGTTGAAATTCTAGATAATCACAATGATTGATTTTCCTTTCGAGCTTAAGACATTTGTAGATTTTGAGGTAAAATTCATGGTCGTCAATTTTGTTGCTTCAACTCACACCGTGTTTTTATTGTTCTCTTAGTTTTTTCTTTGTTTTGTTTTTGCTCGAGAACTAGCAAGATTCTAAGTTTGGGGGTGTTTGATATAGTGATTTTATCGATCTTTATTCTTAGGCATTTTGTTGGTTTTTGAACACTTGTTGTTACAAGTTCGCAATGTTATAAATTTGAATGAATACATGCAAAACGGAATATGGAACGACCATCTAATTGTTCCTTCTAAATCACGCCTTCCCTCATTTTTTTATTTTATGAAAGAAAAACAAAATTAACCAAATGAGAGTCTTTATTCATGAATGATTTAGTTAAAAAAAAAAAAAAAAAAGGAAATTCTATAACATTGAATTACATCTAACACCATACAATGATGGGTTTTTCTCCGTGAGAATGATCGCAAACAATTAGAAAAAGTTATAGAATGACCGATTGGTCGTTCCTTTCTATTTTAAAAATAAGAATAATACTGGAACAACTAGGAATAGCTATTATAATTCTACACAGTCGTTCGGAACTTACGTTGGTCGTTCCATCTGAATCATCTTCAACCTTCATCCAACAAATCCATTTATTTTTTTCACAAAATTTGATTTTTAGGCTAGTCTCGTTTGGTGAATGTGTTTAAATTTTTCATCTCAATTTTTGTCTTTTATTGAAAAGCCAACAAAAATTATAATTAACTCAAACTTAAAAATTTTAACTCAAATCGTTTCACCAAATAGATATACATATACACTTCCAAATAAGCCTCTAAACTACTATCTTATAAACAATATTTAAAGTGATTATAAATCTTCAGAAAATTATAAATCTTCAAAACGTTTTTCTCTAATTTCTTCTTTCTCCTTCTCCTTGGTTGTCGTTCTCCTCCTCTGTTGGTAAATGGTAATGGGAGGCTCTCTAATTTCTTCTTTCTCCTTCTCCTTGGTTGTCGTTCTCCTCCTCTGTTGGTGGCCATCGTATTTGATTTTTTTTTTTTAACCTAATTAAAATAGTCTTATCTATTTTTTTTTTTAAAGATTTGCTAATTAAAAATTTTTGGACAAATAAGAGAGAGTGAATAGATTATTTAGCAAAAACCTCCATTTTCCAATAGATTATTTTGCTAATTCACTGCCATTTTCCAATAGATTATTTAGCAATTCCAATAGATTATTTTGCTAATTCAGGAAAAAAAAAAAAAAAGACTCTTATTATAAAATTTTTTTGATTATTTCCAAGGACTTTCTCAACGAAGATGAGAAGATCTCATCAACCAAAAACGGCGTCGTTGTGGGGTTCATCGGTCCGGGTTGTGAAGAAACGACCATGGTGTTGAAGAAGTGGGCGACCAGCAGTTCTTATGTGCTGATCAAGAACTGGAACAAGATTGATGGGCTGGAGGAGGGCGACATTGTCCGGGTCTATTTCTTCAGGGTCGACAACCGTCCTTGGTTTGCCTTGGTGAAGGTCTAACTTCCATAGACCTTTTTTTTAAGGGCCCAACAACGGTCCCCCCTATTT
This sequence comes from Ficus microcarpa, assembly GCA_025413485.1. Lineage (NCBI taxonomy): Eukaryota > Viridiplantae > Streptophyta > Magnoliopsida > Rosales > Moraceae > Ficus > Ficus microcarpa. Next base: position 13,518,835 of record CM046377.1, on the reverse strand, counting down.
CCTTTTTTTTTTTTTTTTTTTTTTTTTTTTTTTTTTCTGTTAGGTTTGCTTTTTTCTTCTTCACTTCGTGTTTTGTGTTATTTTGTGTTATTATCTGCATCGATTAGTTTTGAATATGTACTATTGCAATTCTACTATGTTTGATTAGAGAGAGAGAGAAAATTAGAGGGAGAGAAAAGTTAATAGTGCATGCATTTTTATTTTTATCTTTTTCAAGTACGTGTGTGTAAGCAGATTTATATTTATATGCAGTGTTTTCCCAAAAAGCCTAAATTCCTGGTCTAGCCCGTTCTTTCTGTACATTTATTGATTAAGGAAAAGGGGGCCGAACCCATTCGTGGGAGGCCGCGGCCCCCGGGGGGGCCAAAGAACCGATTTTATGCGCATTAATAAAGTTATTACTTTTATTACTTTTCTTACCCAATTGTCATAATCAAATCACAAATTATCTCGGACATATAAATGTAAGAGATGTGTATGTAACGAAATAAATTAAAAAAATTTTGGTCGTTCTTGTTCTTCCGCTGCCAAAGTCGGGTCCAAAACCAAAACCAAAACATAACATATAAATGTAATAATTATTACGATTCCTTAACTTTGAAAGTTCCAATAGGTGGGAAAACATGAAAAAGAAATAAAAATAGAAAATCACTACACTGTCACTTATCTCTCTTTCTTTCTTTCTTTCTTATTTATTTATTTATTTATTTATTTCACAATCACCCTAAGGCTAGGAATAATGAATTTAGACAAAGACAGTATATGTTGTTTCTTTGATTTGGTTAGCACACAAATATGACAACCATATTTACAGATACATGAAGATATTATCGTTATGAAATCGAAGGTCAAAAAAGGGAAAAAAAAAAAACCTGAGATAAACAATGAACTAATTAACCATGACAACAACTCGAATTTCAGCCCTGATCAACCCACCTCCTCTTCGGCTTCAATTTCGATTATTTGCTCCATTTTATTTCTATTTTGTTTTGTGATGTGTAGTTTCACTAAAAATGTGTTATAGGATGTTTATAATGTTTAAGTTAAATTTTATTACAAGTTTTAAACTCTATTCAGAAGAGTTTTTGTCATAAGTCATATTTTTTAGCTTTGAAAGGAAGTATTTCCAGAAACTAAAAGCTCTTCTGATAGATCATTCAAACACTTGTAGATGTTGCTTTTAGACCTAAGAAGCCAAAAGTAGAGACGCCCTAAGCTTGGTTGCAATGACCTTTGACCTACTCCTATGCCTTAAAATTTTTCTTGCCCCATTGCTGCTCTTTGATGAATCCTTGCCATTGGATCTGACATGTATAGAACAAAAAAGTCAAACTAAATTACAATTGAAGGGTTCAGATTTAGGTCCCATTTGAGGTAAGTGGACTATAAAACTCTCAAATTTAAAACTCAATTTGTTTCTCTTCTATTTTTAAAATACTAACTTTAAAAGTTCATGCCATAACTTTCTTGTTTTAAAAAAAAAATGAGATGATTCATTTTTCTTACAATGATGACAAACAAAACAAATTTTTTTTTTTTTTGCATTATTTTTAATATTATGGTTCATTTTCAAAAATCCTCCCTCCAAACATATATTTCTTACTCAACATCTAAAACTCTATCTCCAAAAATCCTCCAAAGAGGCCCTTTAAGTCTCACAATTTGAAATTGTGGGACTGCAGAAGTTCTAGAAAAAAAAATGTCTTAACCAAATATTCACTTTTTAAGTTTTTTTTTTTTTAGATAATAATCTGTACTTAAAAAGGCTTCATTTTTTCTTTTCCACATGAAATTACTTCATAATTTATTTTTTCTGAAAACTTTATAAATTATTTGTTGTTGACTATTTTGCTGAGTACAGATATTAGTCGTATATATGGCACTTATTCGCTAAAAATTACCTTACATAATGTCGATCCTTTTTATGCAAAAAATAACGCGTTTGCTTTTGCAATTATATGATTATTATATTATTCTGTGAAATAAAAAAATCATGCTAGTAATGCCAAAGGCTGAACTTTTTTCTATGAAGCATGAAGTTACCTTTTTTTTTTCTTTGTTTTTTTTTTTTTTTTATAGCTAAAATCCAGAATATAATTTTAGTAAAATCGTCCAACTAGTAAAACTGTTAAGAATTAGATAACAACAGATGGTAGATTATTTTGGCTTGATTTCTTGTGTCTCTTTTTATTATATCAGTTCTTACTCTGTTTCCTCTTTATCACTCAATTTGTGATTTTTGTTGCTTTACTATTACACTTTGAGTATGTATACTTGAGAAATAGGGAAAAAAAAATATATATTTTCTTACACTCAAGCAAATGTCACCGAATGTATAAATCTTGGAAAGAATTGTATATAATTTGATTATACGTGATAAAAGTTTCGAAGGCTTTGAATTCGCATGAGCCTCAAAGGGGTTTCAATTATTCGAAAAGTGGCTACTTTACAAGAGCATTTAAAAAATTTAATATAACTAAGATTTCAAGTCTAAAGCTCTGATAGAAAATTGAAAAACAGGAAAAAAAAATTTTCCTCATTCACATATATTATAAGAATTAGTGCATTAATATATTTATATTGAGAAATTATTTAATAAATTGGGTGTACTATGTACATCGTTATACTTATCATACACCCACCCAAAATATATAACATTTGGAAGGGTTTTTATACCAACTTTTGAAAAAAAATCAAAATAAAAAATTGTATTTCCTTCCTACTTTGGCCATCTACTGTTTGACAACGGACATGCATGTGTCAGCCAAAAAAAAAAACAAAAAAAAAAAAAATAGAGACTGTTCAAACAAAGCTTAAACTTGAAACAACAACAATTTCCTCCAGTCTGGACAGGCTTTCATTTCCCAATATTCAAATTTCTTTCCATCAACTTTTACCCAAAAAAATTTCTACTCGTCTGATCAATCAGAGGTCTACAGATACAATTGAGGCTTTTCTGATCCTGAAAGCAGCTTCTTCTTTAGAGGATACCTTCCATTTGAGAATCTTAAAAAATTTTGATTTAACGTTCTATTGGTTTGATTGAAAAGCCACTGCATCCCTCCATACATACACATATACACACACACATGCATGTATACATATTCACATGTTTTTCAGTATGTGTATATATGTAATACGGGTTTTCAGATCAATCTTGAACTCAAAGGAGTTTTTCGAATATAAGAATTTGAACAAACCTATCTTTGTCCTTGAGTTTTTCTTCTCCATTCTTAATTTTTCTGAATATGATCCGAAGCAGGACACCGAAGGCCCGGAAAACTGCCTTTACTTGGAGTACTGATTTAGGTAGTGTATTACGTCTATTTGGACAAAGAAGAGCAAGTGCACCAGACATGTCCAGCAGAGAGCTGGAGGATCTAATCCGGGACAAGGGTGGTTAGGCCTTGAAGCTTGTTATTGAGAAGAAACAATACAAAACCCGATGTGGATAAGGGACAGTATCGGCTTTCAATGCCGTTGAAACAGATTCTTTCCAACGATTTTCTCAACCGAGATGAGAAGATGGTTCTGAACAGATCAACCAAAAAACGCGGGCTCAAGAATGGCGTCGTTGTTGGGTTCATCGGTCCTTGTCGTGAAGAAACGACAATGGTGTTGAAGAAAAGGAACTTCACTTGCAGCGGTAGTTCTTACATGCTGATCAAGGACTGGCACAAGATTGCCATGAAAAATGGGCTGAAGAAGGCCGACTCTGTCCAAGGCCGGCTTTCAATTTCCTTGTTTTGTCTTGCTGAAGCCTTGATACAGCCCAAGCCTGCAAATCTCAACAATACATAGCCTTTTTAACGGCCCAACAAAGAAGCCATGTTGAAGTAAAAACATGTATTCTATTCCCTAAACTACCCTTACACGGAGCCCCTTCCCCCGGGGAAATTTGTGAAAATGACTTAACAACAAACTTAAATTAGCAAAATGACTTTCCCTTTTATTTTGTATTTTTTTAATTCAAAAAATGCTGACACGCCTTCTTCTTCCTCTTCTTCACCTCCGATGGGTCCTTTGCATATATGGGATTAAAATGGGATTGACGTTGCAAGACTAACCTCAAGAGAGAAAACTTTGCAAGGCTAACCTCTATCATTAATCAATCTTTTGTTTTCTCGAAAATACCCTTTACAAGTAAAAAAATAAAAAAAAATAATAGATATATGAGATAAAAGGGGATCTGAAGAACGGGCGGGAAAAAGAGGTCCATCTTCTCTTACAAAAAAAAAAAAAACTGAAGAAATCCGAAACTCACTTTGTTCTTTCATTGGTTTCGTCTCCTTCATCACAATTTTTCATCTCTATCATCTCCTCAAAACGAGTCTATTTCCAGCCACAAGGAAAGGAGGAAAGACTCTAAAATTTTGGAAAGTTCATCTCAATCTCAAACCCTCAAATTTTTTTATTGAAATCTTTTTCAAAGTTATTCAAGGGTTGGGCATTTATGGTTTGGTAGCTTAGTATAGAAAAACAAAATGATTCAACCTATTTTGCACTAATTTTTGGCTTGTAAAATCTGTAAATTCGCAAATCTCGTCCTAAATCAATACAGTGACCTGACCGGCCGGACCGGCCTCACCGGTCAGGCCAGTCAGGCTGGTCAGGCCGGTCAGGAAAACCATAGGCCGGTCCGGCCGGTCAGAAAAACCAGTAACATACACATTGTCATTTTTTTTTTGTTTCACATTGTTTTTCATTAATTTTTTTTAATTATTTCATAACAATCTTTATTGTTTTCTTATTTGTATTTTAAGGAAAATGAGTGAGATTGTCATATACTTTCAATATGATGGAGAATGGAAGGAGAAAGATGACGGGTCATATGAATGGTGCAGAAGGAATAAGAAAATCAAGAGCATAATACTACTAGATGATCCGGATAAGATGAAATATTCTGAAGTTATTGATCGCATATTTAAAAGGCTTCATGTGGACCAAAAAAGTACGGAATTAAACATAAGTTACATTCCTCTGTGTACAATATCGTCAGGTCCTAAAAGTATTGTGGATGATTTTGATGTTAAGTGTTATCTTTTAGACTTTTGTAAAACGACACAACGTAGAAGTATGCTGTATGTTGGGCTCATGAAAAATGTTGAAAATAGTGACGACAATGATAACGACAGTCTTGAAGAAAAACAAGGTAGAACACCCCGGTCCGGAGAATTTCAATTCCGGACCGGCATGTCCGGTTAAAAAAAGAAAACAAGGGAGAACACCCCGGTCCGGAGAATTTCAATTCCGGACCGGCATGTCCGGTTAAAAAAAAAGAAAACAAGGGAAAACACACCAGTCCAGAGAAATTTAATTCCGAACCGGCATGTCCGGTTAAAAAAAAACAAGGGAGAACACCCCGGTCCGGAGAAATTCAATTCCGGACTGGCATGTTCGGTTAAAAAAAGAAAACAAGGGAGAACATCCCAGTCCGGAGAAATTCAAATCCGGACCGGCATGTCCGGTTAAAAAAAAAACAAGGGGTCCGGAGAAATTCAATTCCGGACCAACATGTCCGGTTAAAAAAAAACAAAAATAAGGGAGAACACCCCGGTCCGGAGAATTTCAATTCCAGATCAGCATGTTCGGTTAAAAAAAGAAAACAAGGGAGAACACCCCGGTCCGGAGAATTTTAATTCCAGAACGGCATGTCCGGTTAAAAAAAGAAAACAAAGGGAGAACACCCCGATCCGGATAATTTCAATTCCGGACCGGCATGTCCGGTTAAAAATATTACTTAGGAGTCAAAAATTTTTTTAGCAATACCAAAGTTTCTTTTTTTTTTTTGTTACTTAAATTTTATGATATTTGAAAAAAAAAAAACAAAAAGACCAAAAAACGCCGAGCATAATTTACTTGCTATTTTTTCGGACCGGCCTGACCGGCCCCAAAACTCAGGCTTGACCAGTCCTAGTCAGGCCAAACTGGGACTGGTCAGGCCTGAGTTTTGCTCGCTGGTTTTCAAGACCGGCCTGACCGGCCCCCGGTCAGGTCGGTCCGGAAAAACAGTAAGTAAATTATGCTCAGCGTTTTTTGGTCTTTTTTTTTTTTTTTTTCAAATATCATAAAATTTAAGTAACAAAAAAAAAAAACTTTGGTATTGCTAAAAAAATTTTTGACTCCTAAGTAATATTTTTAACCGACACGTCGGTCCAGAATTGAAATTCTCCGGACCGGGGTGTTCTCCCTTATTTTCTTTTTTTAACCGGACATGTCGCTCCAGAATTGAAATTCCCTGAATTGGGGTGTTCTCCCTTGTTTTCTTCTTTTTTAACCAGACATGCCACCCCGGTCCGGAGAATTTCAATTCCGGATCGGCATGTCCGGTTAAAAAAAGAAGCAAAAAAAAAAACACTCTGGTTTGAAGAATTTCAATTCCGGAGTGGCAAGTCCGGCTAAAAAGAAAACAAGGGAGAACACCCCGGTCCGGAGAATTTCAATTCCGGATCGACATGTTCGGTTAAAAAAAAAAAAACAAAGGGAGAACACCCCGGTTCGAAGAATTTCATTTCCGGACCGGCATTTCCGGTTAAAAATATTAGTTAGGAGTCAAAAATTTTTTTAACAAAACCAAAGTTTCTTTTTTTTTTTTGTTACTTGAATTTTATGATATTTGAAAAAAAAAACCAAGTATAATTTACTTCTTGTTTTTCCGGACCGACCTGATCGGTTTTCCGGACCGGCCTGACCGGGGGGCCGGTCAGGCCGGTCTGGAAACCAGTGAGCAAAAACTCAGGCTTGACCAGTCCTAGTCAAGCCAAACTGGGACTGGTAAGGCCTGAGTTTTGCTCTCTGGTTTTCCAGACCGGCCTGATTGGCCCCCCGGTCAGGCCGGTCTGGAAAAACAGTAAGTAAATTATGCTCGGCGTTTTTTGGTCTTTTTTTTTTTTTTTTTTTTCAAATATCATAAAATTTAAGTAACAAAAAAAAAAAGAAATTTTGGTATTGCTAAAAAAATTTTTGACTCTTAAGTAATATTTTTAACCGGACATGTCAGTCCAGAATTGAAATTCTCCGAACTAGGGTGTTCTCCTTTTGTTTTCTTTTTTTAACCGGACATGTCGATCCGGAATTGAAATTATCCGGACCGGGGTGTTCTCCCTTGTTTTCTTCTTTTTTAACCGAACATGCCACCCCGGTCCGGAGAATTTCAATTCCGGATCAGCATGTCCGGTTAAAAAAAGAAAACAAGGGAGAATACCCCAGTCCGGAGAATTTCAATTCTGGACCTGCATGTCCGGTTAAAAAAAAAAAACAAGGGAGAACACCCCGGTTCGGAGAATTTCAATTCCGGACCGACATGTCCGGTTAAAAAAAAAACAAGAGAGAACACCCCGGTCCGGAGAATTTCAATTCCGGACCGGCATGTCAGGTTAGAAAAAGAAAATAAGGGAGAACACCCCGGTCCGGAGAATTTCAATTCTGGACTGGCATGTCCGGCTAAAAAAAAAAACAAGGTAGAATACCCCGGTCCGGAGAATTTCAATTCCAGACCGGCATGTCTGGTTAAGGAATTAAAACAAAGGAGAACAAAAAAAATTCAGAAATCTTTTTTTGTTTTTTTTTTTTTGTAAGTCTCGGATTTTCTGGACCGGCCAGACCAGGTCCAGGTCCGGCCGGTCCGGAAAATCCAAGACAAAATAATTTGGATATCCTTTTTTTTTTTTGTGTAAGTCTCGGATTTTCTGGACTGGCCGGACCGGACCCTGGTCCAGTCGATCCGGAAAACCCGAGACAAAAAAATTCAGAGATCTTTTTTTTTAATTTTAAGTCTCGGATTTTCTGGACCGGCCGGACCGGGCCTGGTCCGGCCGGTCCTGAAAACTTAAAAAAATTCAGATATTTGCAAGAGAATATTAGAGAGAAAGGGAGTGAGGGAGCGTTTTGGGCGTTTTTGACCAGAGAGAGAGTGAGGGAGCGAGAGAATATTAGAGAGAGAGAGGGAGAATAGAGAGGAAAGAGAGAGAGGGGGTTTCGGAGAGCTTTTTAGGGGGTTCAGTTCATTTTAGGGGGTTCGTTGGGAGGGAGGGCGGGAGGGAATGGGGAATGCTGTTGGGGTTTTATTTTTTATTTTTTATTTTTGAAGATAACTTAGGGGGCATTTGGTCTTTTGGATAAGAATTGATTAAAAAAAATTGAAAATAAAAAATCAGTTAGATTGGAGGTTATATTTGCAAAGGAGGTTGATTTCTGGCTTATATATGCAAATGTTCCCCCTCCGACCAGCAGAAGCTCCGCCGCCACCTCCACCATGCCTTCTCCTTGACCGAAAACGACAACCCTGCTCTTCGTGCCAATTTTCTCGCCGGCTTCTCCTCCTACATTTAGATCCCTTCTTGAATTCAGATTAAGTAGCGTCGAAGAAGAAGATCTTCGACGGCGTCATTTAGGGTGGCAGCGGCGTCGTTTAGGGTGACGGCAGTGGATTTGGGAAGACTCTTTTGAGGGGAGGGACAAGCGAGGTCTCCGGATCTTCGACGGCGGCGGCGGCAGCGCCGGAGGTGCAGGCGGCGGATTTGGGGAGACTCTTTTGGGGGGAGGGAAGGACGAAGAAGAAAAAGGAAGAAGAGTGCGAAGAAGAAGAAGCAGAGAGAAGAGGACTGCCACCAGAAAAGAAGAATTTCTTTTCTTTTTACATTATTTTTAAAAACAAAAAGTCATTTTGCTAATTAAACTTTTTTAAAGGTTATTTTGCAAATTTTGAAAAGTCAAAAAGCCTATTTTACTAAAACACTCCAGAGTTTGTTTGTGGCTGCTATTTATCTGAGTTGTTGCTCGAGTTGACTCTGCTTTCTTGACTCTCAGCAGGGAGGGTTCAATTTCTGAATCTGACCATCATATGTTTTTTTTTTTTTTTTTTCCTCAGAACTGATTCAAATGGGTCTACAATCTGTTCTATTCCTTGCCCTCTTCAGGCTTCCAAGAAAAAGCTAAAATTCTGATAATATATTTAGAAATATTCTGCTGTTTTAGAACTCACACAACTAGACCAGCAAAAGGCCTGAGTTCAAGGAGGCTCTCAAACGGTTCCGCCCGTGGCTTCGTCTGCTTTGAGTTTTTCTTGTTTCCTTTTTCTTTCTTTTTGTTCTCTCCTTGTTTTGCTTCCGCACATCTGCGTGGACCTATATGCGACCTCGTCGTCACGATCTGAGTTAGGTTTGCTTCTTCTTCTTCTTCGTGTTTTTTTTTTCTCTTGTTAAATATCTGCATCGATTAGTTTTACAGAGTTTGGCTGGAAATGATATACACAAATTATCAATTGAGATATTGACCAAACAAAGTTCTGTTAATTGATTCTGTTCATGATTTGATGCTGATGCACTATTAATATAATTAATCATGCATTTCATGACTTTTGATTTGTTTATTTTCTGTCCAATTGGTTAACTTGGAAAGACAGTTGATATGCGTTTAGAGACAAGGGGTTAAGTTGAATTCTCACATTTTTTTTTGGGGAAATTCAAAGTTATCCTTAAATTTGATCAAAATATGACAGATGCCCCTCCAAAATATAAACTTAGAAACCATCCCTATGTTTTTTTTAATCATCTAATAAATATTTCTCGTATTGAATTCAGCTCAAACACGATGATTCATTATTTAAAAAAAAAAAACAAAAACAAAAACAAAAAGGATCAAAATAGAATTAGGTCCCTTACCCAGAGCCATTTATGTTATTTTGATAAAATTTTAGGAGATACCATTTTAGTTTTTCTCTTTTTTTTTTTTTTTCCCTCCTTGCCCTCCCCTTTCTATCGACCAAACTTTATTTTTTGTTATGAAACTCATAATCAGGTCAAGATGATGAAGATTGACTTAATTAGGGATGTTTGTTTCACCTTTAAGTATCTGAAAAATTTGTTTAACGCCATTTGAATGGATCTTTAAAATTGTTAGATCATGCGCACGCAATGGCCATGGTTAAGGCCCTAGCGTGCACAAGGCTGTGGCCAAGCTAGTGTATTGAAAAAAGGTGCTCAGCATTCGGATAGTGGAACAGTGGAACCGTTGGAAATGAACATTTTAGGCAAAATTTAGAATTGGCCCCCTCCAAAATTTTGACTAGTTTTATATATTTGCGACAATAGCATTTAGGGGCCATTTGGATTTTTAACTTAAATGATTGTTTTTAACATCTATTCGAATACACATTCAATTACTTTCATTCAAATGATTTTCTTGGTTGTGAAAATCTAAATGTCAGTTTGAATGACAATTCAAATACTTATATTCAAAGTTTTTTTCAAATTCTTTCATCCGAATTTTGCCTAAAATGGTCATTTTCACTTATTTCACCATCTAAAAGTTGCATCCCTTTCTAGATTGTCAAACAACAATTTAAATAGTCCATTCAAATGACGCCATCCAAATGAGTCAGAATGGGAAAAATAAACACCCGCTAAGTCTTTTGAGGGATCCTAGAGGTCGAATACAAATGGAAAAGGAGTTGTTCAGATGGGTCATGTACCTTAGACGAGGATCTATATTACAGGTACGTGCAAAACTCAGAGGTGATATCAGAATGTTGTTAGCTAGCATGGTTGATGTTTCTCAGCATCTACATATAACATTCTTTGCCGGTTTTAGGCATTGGCTAAGGTCATGGTACTTATTGGCGTTTGCCCCTTTTCTTACTGGTATATTGTTCTTTTGGTTATTTTCACATGAAAGATGAATGGCAGGTCTAAAAAAATATTCACTTGCTGATGCTATTTGCTGTCATGACAAACTTTAATTCTATTTGGTTGACTAAAACACGTACAAGCTTTAGTGAAGAGAGAACTGCAAAATCGATTGATCTTGAAAAGTGTTGCCCTATTAATTTAGCTTTGGAAACAGATAGTCTAATTAGAGCCTTTTCAAGTTGCTTTTTAATATCTTTTTCCTCGAACGTTTTGTACACTTCAAAGGGACAATTTACATCTGTCACTCATTTTGGCTTGGGCATTGGGATTCAACCCGAATCTTTATATCTCACAAAATAATAAGTCTCACTAGACCCATTTAATTAGGACTCATATTAGATCTACCTAAAATAAGACATCAAAATTTCGTCCAGTTAGATTGAATGACATTTTTCTTTAGATTTTTACAAAAATGCATGCAATGTAGATAATATAGGTTTTTCATGGGACTCATAGCACTGATACATCATTAGTAGTACGGTGTGTTATCATTGCTCCCTTTTTTTTTTTTTTTCCTTTTTTCCTTTTTATAGTAAATGACCTTTCATTGATTAAAAATCAGTTAGAAAGGGTGCAAGGACAAGAGGTCCTTAAAAAATTGACAGAAAAATAGGAAAAAAAAGTGAAAAAGTACACAGAGAGAGAGAGAAAGAGAGAGAGAATACAAAAATTGGCAGAACACAACAATAAAAAGAAAGGAAAGTCATTTACCATTTTGGGGAGCAATTCTTCCGGCTTTTCAAACAAGTCCACTCTCTATTTTGCTGTCCGAAAAAATTCTAGCATTTCTTTCCAACTAAATCATTCGAAACAGACAAATTACAATACTAATAATTAGACATGACTTTAGCCATCTAATTGATCTGAAATTGATAGGTTTCTCCAAAAACATTGGATTAGCGCTACAATTTACATAGCAAGCAAGACATGAACCTTATGCTGAAACTTGGAGATTTAAGTCAGACCCCTTTATTCTGTTTTCTTCTTCTTTTATTTTCTCGCTCCCTCTCTTTCTCGCTCTCTGTCTACATGTCTGGTCACATCTTAGTTAATTAACCAAGTGTGATGATTCATGTTGCTGACTGTATATGATCACTTGTGTTTATTTATTAGAATGCTTAAACATATCATATGTACTACTAGTTTCTGATAGAATGATTTTAATGCATGCTTATTAAATCCTTAAGAAATATAATGAAAAAAGTAATAAGAATGGAAAATAAAATAATAAAATAATAAGGAGGATTATTGATTTTATTTTTTTTGTATGTACTTGTCTGTTAAATGATATTGGAATTCAGTCCTATCAGATTGAATGACATTTTTCTTTAGATTTTTACAAAATTGCATGCAATGTAGATAACGTAGTGAAAATCATTAGTATTACGGTGTGTTATCATTTTTTTTTTAAAATTTATTCATTCTAGAAACGAGCTTCTGCTCGTTTATTTGGACATGATGGATAATGTAGAACCATTCCTCCCCTTTTTTCCCTTTTTTTTTTTTTTTGTGCTTTGTATGGTAAATAACCTTTCATTGATTAAAAATCAGTTAGAAAGGGAGGAAGGACAAGAGATCCTTAAAAAATTGACAGAAAAGTAGGAAAAAAGTTATAAAAAAAAAAGTAGAGAGAGAGAGAGGGGGGGGGGAGAGAGAGAATATAAAAATGGGCAGAAACACAATAATAAAGAGAAAGAAAAGTCAATTACCATTTTTGGGAGCAATTCTTTTGACTTTTCAAACAAGTCCACTCTCTGTATCTTGCTAACAGAAAAAATTCTAGCATTTCTTTCCAACCAAATTATTAAGTGTGATGATTCTTGTTGCTGCTAATTTAGACTGTATATGATCACTTGTGTTTATTTATTAGAATGCTTAAACATATCATATGTTCTACTAGTTTCTGATAGAATGATTTTAAAGTGCATTTATTAAATTGTAAAGAAATATAATAGGAAAAGTAATAGAATTAGAAAGTAAAATAATGAAATATGAAGGAGAATCATTTATTATATTTTAATTGTTTATTTGCCTATTAGATAGTGTAAATGGAAACAATGGAAAGTAAAATAATGGAATAGGAAGGAGGATCATTGATTCTATTTTTAGTGTTTACTTTGCCTATTAGATGATGTAAATGGAAACAATTTCATTCTCTTTGTAGTGTTTAGTAACCTTTGTAATGTTAATCTAATTAACACAATTACTAAAATATCCTTTTACATAATAAAAGAAACATTAGCACATGAAAACTTGGTATATGAATAAATGGAATCAATACCAAGGGAACGTAAGGATTGGTATTCCCTTTCTTCATTCCGTATATGGTGTGAGGCTCATTATATTCTCATTTCTTATTTTATAAGTAACACATGATTAAGTGGGAAAGAGAATGATTAATCACTTTCCCTTTTCCTTTAATGCAAAGTAAATGTGCCCTTAATGTACTTCAACTGAAAAACAGATAGGCTCAAGAGGTACATATATAGAGTTTATTTGAACAATTTGTACCCTTTCTAAAGCTCATTATAAACTGTTGCATTTCCTTCTCTCTGAGGAAAAAACTTACATTTTTTTAGGTCTTTGTGCATGCGTGTGTTTGTCTCTGTCGATGGAGATTTGGAATGAAGACTACTGCTCGGCATACTGAATGTCAAGTTATCAGGTAGTAATGTCATCAAGGGTTTCATTTGGCATGGATTAAAATTTTGCTTCAAAATTAAATCCGGATTTCATAGATGTTCACCTAGAATATGTGTGTCCAAACTGATACTAGCTAGGATCTTTTGGACTTTTTACTCCCAAAGGCCAAAACCATAAATTTTTTTTCCCCGTCAATACACACACACATATATAATTTTAACATTGGTTGGAGGCAACGCTTTGTCCTCTTCGGTACTTAGTTTCCTCTGCTAGTACTACCTCCCCAATGCCTCCTAAATCATAATATATGAATATCCCCAAAAAAAAAAAAAAACCCAAGTATTCATGTAAATAAATTAGTTTGGGGGGTGTAATAAATAATTTTAAAAAAAGAGAGAGAAAGAAAACAAAATAAAAGAAAAGGAGAAAGTCGCCGGAGGCGGGGGGTGGGGACGACGGTGGAAGGTCGGCAGGGGTGGGTGCCTTCTCCATTTTTTTTCACTTTATAATACTATGTGATAGTACATACAATAACTCATATACACCCCTAATTTCTATGCCATCCGATAAAATCTCAACGGTCTAAAATGAAGCTCTACCGTAATAATTATTAATCTCTTTCCCTTTTCCTTTCCCTTTGATGCATAGTAAACGTGCCCGTAATGTACTTCAACTGAAAGACATATAGGCCCAAGAGGTATATAGAGTTTATTTGAACAAGTTGTACCCTTTCAAAAGCTCATTATAAACTGTTGCATTTCCTTCTCTCTGAGGAAAAAACTTACATTTTTTTAGGTCTTTGTGCATGTGTGTGTTTGTCGCACTCGATGGAGATTTGGAACGAAGACTACTGCTTGGCATACTGAAAGTTATCAGGTAGTAATGTCAACAAGGGCTCCATTAGGCATGGATTAAAATTTTGCTTCAAAATTAAACAATTTATTCCTGGATTACATAGATGTTCACTTAGAATATGTGTGTCCAAACTGATACTAGCTAGGATCTTTTGGACTTTTTACTCCCAAAGGCCAAAAACATAATTTTTTGTTTCCGTCACCACACACACATATATAATTTTAGCATTGGTTGTAGGCAACGCTTTGTTCTCTTCGGTACGTAGGTTCCTCTACTAGTACTACCTTCCCAATGCCTCCTAAATCATAGTGTATGACTATACCCATTGATAAAGCGAAGCCCTATTTTTGGTAATGGCAATAATAGGAGTCTTATATATATACCATATAGAATGTTGTTGCAATTCTTTGTTTTAGTATATTGTTTTATTTTTTTTTTAAATGAAAACACTTTCAATTTTCAAATCCGGGAACTCGAGCTAACCCCCATCAAGGGTAACATAAATTTTCCTTCGTCTTCCGAGTATGGAATTTCATCTTAGTGGCTAAAAGACTAAACTAGCTAGCATATTTATAGACGTGATCCTCTTCACTGTACAAAGAGCATCTTTGTTCTTTTCTCGTTTACACATAATTTATAGACATGAAGGCTGGAGAATTGTATAGGTATAATGGACATCTTTGTCCGTTGCAACTTGCAAGCACAACTCAAATTATGTCGGACGGAATAAATTCAATGTTTCTTTGGAGTACGTATGTATATATATATTTATAAATCTTAGTTGTTTATGCATTGGAGAGAAAAGATATTTCTTTTTTTACGTGTATGATGGAATAATACTGTCTACTGTTGTGTATTAATTTAACTAAGCGAATGAAAGTGGACTTATATGGAAAGTAGGTGAGTTGTTGTCTTATAGAAAGAAAAGCCATGGAGTGTCCTGCCGATCAAACCGCAAACAATGGAGCAGTTTGAGAAGCACTTGACTGATCAGAACAATGAAAGGAGAAAGTTTTCGGTTCCGGTGGAGTGGCTAAGAATACTACCGGAGTTCGGGGAAGGCCACCAGGTGGTGGTTAGGGCTATAGATGGGAAAGGCTTCTACTGGGAGTTCTACTGTGTCATTAGGAGGAGAGGACGTACGCTACAAGAAGCCTGTTTTTCAGTCTCTAGGATGGCTCAAATTCGTCTACCAGAAAGGGCTCAAAGTTGGAGACAAGATCGTTCTTTGTAAGGAAGAAGATCTTTTCAGGGGAACAAAGTACAGAATTATATGGGTTGATGTCTAGCTTCAAGCTGACAAATCGGTACAAAAAGACCGGATGACACAATTATGAGCCACCTTATGGAAAATTATTAGGAGATATATGTGCATGCGTTTTTTTTTTTTTTTTTTAATTTTTTTTTAAACACATGTGTGCGTGCTTATCTAAGCTTTAGATTTATATTTATCTTATTTAAGTTCCTTCTTCTCTCTTTTCTTTTTTTTTTTTTTCCCCTGCAGTGTTTTCCAAAGAATAAATGAAATATAGTTGTTCCTAGACTAAATTCCTGCTCTAGCCCATTCTTATGTGATTAAGGTTTTCTGAGAAGCTTTATATAATTTATTTCTTGGTTCATAAAAATATTATACAGCCGAGTATATGATATGAAATCTGTATTCCCTTAATCTTCAGTTTGAATATGTACTATTGCAATTCCTTACACTATGTTTGATAAGAGAGAGAAAATACGAGGGGCCGGGAGAAAAAATGATAGAGAGATAAAATTAGTGGGAGAGAAAAGTTATTAGGAGATATGTGCAAGTTGGTTTGTTTTGTTTTGTTTTTTGTTTTTGTTTTTGTTTTTTTTAAAGTACGTGAGTGTATGCTTATCTAATAAGCATTAGATTTATATTTATCTTATTTAAGATTTTTTTTATTTTTTTATTTTTTTCTGCAGTGTTTTCCAAAAAAGTAAATGAAATATAGTTGTTCCTAGCCTAAATTCCTGCTCTAGCCCGTTCTTCTTGTGTTTCTGTACATTTATTGATCAAGGTTTCCCGGAGGGGGCCGAACCCAGTCGTGGGAAGGGGGGACCGAAGAGGGCTCAGGGGGGAGGCCGGAGAGGACCGGAGGGTTAAGATAAAAACTACCTTTGATAAAAACTGACATCATAAGATTAATTAAACCTAAACTACCTTTGATATTCAGTTTTAATTTAGATGACAAGATTAATCTTGATTAAATATATTTGATTTTTACATGATAATAAACAATGCGGTTTTTAATAGTTTTGAAGGGAATATCTATTATGAGATAATAGTTAGTTTTCGGATTACCAAATCTAACAAAATACAAAATACAAAATACATTGGGGTATGTGTAAGTACACTTTTACAAAGCACTATAGCTATATTATTTTTTGAGAATTAGAAGTTTAATTTAAAGTGCTTTTTAATTCTCTGTTTATTGTTAGTCTCGACCATAGCTAAACGAAGCAGTGTTTTAGATATAATCAAAGTCAAAGACAAGTAACACAAAGAAGAAGAATTTTCTGATAGAGTATGAATCATCAAATTACTATAACTTATATGAGATTATAATTTAACCATTAATTATAATTTAGCGAGATATTAAATGTGCTGTCCATGCATGTCATTACAAACAATTGTACAGTCATAAGATTAATTAACCTAAACTACCTTTGATAATCAGTTTTAATTAAGATGACAAAGATTAATCTTGATTAAATATATTTGATTTTTACATGATAATAAACAATGCGGTTTTTGAAGGGAATAACTATTATGAGATAATAGTTAGTTACATTGGGATTGTGTAAATTGGCTTTTGTACACTTTTACAAAGCACCATAGTTATGTATTATTTTTCGAGAAAGTGCTTTTAGAAGTTTAATTCTCTGTTTGTTAGTCTTTAGCATAGCTAAACGAAACAATGTTTTTGATATAATCAAATTCAAAGACAGGTAACACAAAGAAGAAGAATTTTCTGATAGAGTATGGAAAAATACAATATGAATCATCAAATTACTATAACTTTTATGAGATTGTAAAAAGTATAATTATAATTTAACCACTAATTAAGATATAATGCTTAAAAACCGTATCTTTGTAGTGAGATATTTTTATATTTTACCATAAAATGAGAGTTTTTTATGATACGATATCTTATTAATAATACACATTAATGATCATTAGATTTAATAAAGATTACAATATATATATATATAAGAAGCAGTTTTTGATTAAGATCTGATGGTACAAAGCTTTATCAGTACAATATATTTTTCATGCCCCACTATAAACTTATCCCATAAAATTGTCCTCCGTTTTATTTTTTATTTTTAAAACATCAATTCACATCAATGTAACGGGGCTTGTGATTTTATTGAAGTTGTTGTTGGCTCTTGTAGGCACATTAATTCCTGGTCAAGCAAATGTGCTGTCCATGCATGTCATTACAAACAATTGGATAAAATCCTGTTCAAGCGTGGTGATTTTTTTTTTTTTTTTTTGGGAAACGTATTACATTCTATTCAAGATTACTTTTATTGGATTTGGCTGGAAATTTTTCTTTATTGTATCGCAAGCTTTGCAGTGCTGATATGGCTAGTTGTTCAGTTATGCAATCCGTTTTACCATAAAAGCAAAAAGAATACTAAAAAGAGAAGAAAGAAAGAAAGAAAGAAAGAAAGAAAAAACAAACAAACCCCACTGTGTTGGGTCAAAAAAAGACGGCTAACTTTGTGTTCTTTTTGGGGGTGAGGTAAAGTTATGTGTGTCTGTGTTCTTAGCTTAGCTACAAAATAGGTTTGCATAGGATTATGGAGATTTATTATTATCTTTTCTTTTCTTTTTTTTTTTTTTTTTTTGCGTTATTTTGTCGTAATTTTAAAAAGAATAGATGAAATATCGATATGGGTTTAGTGGCTGTTTACGATATCACTGTCTACAGATCATATTAATTTGAACACCATTTCAAAAATTTTTTAACATAATATTCTCTCGTAAAAATTTAAATTTACTTTTTAAATTTAAGTGTTATATTCAACACCTCATGTGAAATGGAAATTGTAACTTTCTTATAGGTTGATTATGTAACACACTAATTTAACTTTATTTGTAACTAAAGGAATATGTTACTTTACGTGTTAGTGTTAAATATAAAGATATAAAATTTTTTATAAACAATAAATGCAACATTAATAATGTGAGTGTTACATGTCATTATCCTAAAATTATATATAAGATTACTCCAATATAATCCAATTTTCCCGATGTCCCATGTTCTTCTTTATGTCTTGAGGTGCATTTATTGATTTAGCCGATGATGTTCATTATAATTTGTTTCTAACTTACCAAACATTATATATATATATATATATATAATCGTTGAAATCACGTCATATGAAACATATATATATATATATGAAAATTGTTAAATATTTATTTGACAAACATAAATGTCAAAGTTTTAAATGATATAATATATATTTTTTTTATACTGGTTTAGTAAAAATATTTTTTGACACAAATGTTAGGCTATCACAGCAAAATTGAAAGTAAATACATGTTTAAAAATATATTGTTTATCGGGATAAATTTCATTAAGAAAGTAAATCTATATAAAAAAAAGATTTTTAAAGAAATAAAAAACAAGAGAATAAAAAAAGATAAATTTAGAAAAAGTTATTAAAAAAAAAAAGACAAATCAAGAAAAAGTAAGAGAGAGAGAGAGAGAGAGAGCGAGAGACATCATCATAAAAAAAAATTAACTAAATTTTTTAATAATATTTATAGTGACCTTCACTCTTTTAATATATATTACAAAAATGATATTCGATATATATATATATATTTTGCTGAAATGATACCATATATTTAATTAAAACGTCATTTGTATCATAATAGTATTTAAGTAATTTTTTATTATTCTATTAAAAACTACATACTTTTTCTTGTTTGATATTGTAAGTAAAACCAAAAGAATGGAAAAATTGCTATTATTACAATTACTATTATACCCTTACATCACAACTACAACAAAAACACATCCAAAATACAACATAAAATTTTACTTCAACCACTTGTCAAAGTTTCAAACGCAACAACAATAGTAGCTGCTTAGCGTACATTCACTGCTATACATATTACATAAATGGTCTTATTTTTTTGGCTAGAATTTTGATAGTAACAAGGATAATTGTGTAATTTTCACTTAACTATGTTGTTCTCAAAGTTCTCCGTCATAAAATCCTTCAACATTTGGGAAGATATATTTTGTGGGCCCCAGTTTCAAATTATTTCTTTCATTTTTCCATTCTATCTAAATTTCCTTCTTACCAACCATCCCTAATTATCCTTTTCCATCTTAAAATCTCTTTTACATTTTCTTTCCATCCTCTTTTCCACCCTACCAAATATAATATAAAAATAAAAAATTTAAACTTTATATCTTTTAATAAGGTCAGATATGTGATATTACTATCAATTGACTGGACGTCCGACAGAGGGGAGGGAGGGAAGGAGAGATGATACAACATGAAAAGTTGCATCATAGTTCACTTTCTTCCCAATCAGGATCTCTAAAGGGGCTGCTATTTTTGTCCATATAAAGGATGTGTCAGGATAAGAGATCGATTGGTTATATACACACACATATATATATTTAGGGAGTGTTTGGAGAGTTGGTTCATTCCAACTCAAACCGTACTTTTTTTTGTTTTTTTCTCAAAAAGTTTTTTTTCTTTTCTGAAAATTCAAAAAAATTTACTTACAACTAAAATATTTCAACTCAAACTAACCAACTAAACACCCTCTTATAGAAGTTAGTTTATTTAAGATTGAGACAGGGAGAGAAAGGACTTTGCCACCTTCTATTATGTGTGTGGCCTTGGTTCTCTTACAATCAGATTATGTGGGCCCCACCTTAATTTTGTTGTTTTCTTTGTAAAGATTGGGCGGTGCTACGTAAGCGGAGTTATGCGGAGCTATAATTATTCTGGAGACATGTTGATGGTTTAAGACAAATACTGCCGGGCAGACCACCTTTTTTTTCTTCTTGTTCATTTTTATTTTTTTTTTATTTTTTTCCCGGCATATATATCATATGATTTCCAGATTTTTAGGACCACTTAAAAGACAACTTCAAAAATATTCCTTAATTACAAGCCAGACAATGTCAAACCAAAATGTGTCACTGCAACAAACACCTTTAGAACAAACAGAAAAAGAAAAAAAAAAAAAGCAACAACCACCTTTCTTTCATTAATTTCTTTCAAAAGACGCCCATAATTTATCTTTTTTTATCTTTTTTTTTTTTTTTTCACTTTTTCTTTCAAAACTCACTCATGATTTAATACTCCACAATCTTCTTTTATGCACCAGTGAGTTGTGTACTTTTGTGAATAAAATCTGAATCCAATCTTTTGAGAACAAAAATAAGTTTTTCCGCCTCGTTAATAGACCTGCATGGTAAAATAGACAAATGATGAAAGATATTAGAAAAGAGATGATATCAATTATAAGCTTTTTTTTTTCTTAATAAAAAAAATTATTAAAAACAACGTAACATATGGTACAATATTTAGGTAGTTGAAGATTTCTAGTAAACTAGTGAATAGCAGTTAATGTTTTTTATTTGTATTTTTTCCCCTTTTGTTTCTCACGACCATTGAACCTCTATGCCTTGTTTTTTTGTATATTGTTATAATATGAATATCGGTTTTCGTGAATGGGTCCATGCTATTGATAGAGAAAAAAACAAAATCAAAGTAAATAAAAACCTAATCCAAAATCAAAGTAAAATAAATACTAAAATAAAATCCAACAACACAATTGTTGAAGTCAAATTTCGTATCTCATTTCTCACTGTACACATGTAAATTCGAATCGCCCGACTACCAAAAAAAAATGAGTCAGAATGACTCCCCGACAAATAAAATTGACTCATCAAATTGCTAGTCCCATGGAGACCTTGCAACCTTCTTCGGTGAGGATTTTATCAGTACGCAATGCCCCAACTTTTAACTAATATTATCATTATAAATAACATGTTAGAAATCAATAAGGATAGCATGATTATTTTATGCTTAATTAATTCTAATGTTAGTTGAGTTATTTTTTACAAATTAGCTCGATAAAGACTCGATGTGCAAGAATGAGTTCGTACCATTTAATGAAAAGTTGTAATATTATATTTTAATTTGATGATTTGCTGAATGATGATATGATCATGATGTGATGTATTTTATGTTATAATGTATGGAATTAAGTATATAAGGAATATTATAAGTTTCCTTAATCTTTCCTTTTTCAACAAAAGACATATTTTACGTCACATTAATTTCCAATTCAATTATTAACCTCTCAACATCTGAAATTATTTCTCTAATTCAAAAACTTATTGAGCATTCTGTAAGCTTTCCAACTTGGGCAAATCCAATATTAGAGTAAAAAATTATGTCCAGTATACTATCCGAATAACTACTAGTCACCAACCAATTTACTATTTGTGAGTATAGGTGCAAAAATTTTAGACATTGATGTCACTTTTTCCTTCTCCTCCCACACATTTTCACACCCCAATGACAACATCCACCACCTATTAAGAGACAATTAAATAAAAATTATATCCCAATTAATCCCAAATTAAACTCTTAATTTTAAAAGTATTATAAGTCAACATCATTATTTTCGACTCTTGCTCTCTCCTTCTATCTAACGCTATTCTCCCTCTCTCTTTCCCTTCAATTCTCTCACGTTCAAGAATGCCACAAGAAAACTCCATTGAGTAGCCACCAAACCTAATCTCTTAATCCCTTGATATTTCTCTATTCTTGGAGCTGAAATAAAAGATTTGTTGAGGAATTATTTTTTCCTTCTTTCATATGTGTTTTGGGATTTCATTATGGAAGAATTGAGTAATTCTTTATGGTTATTTTGTGTTGGTTGAAGGATGATGAGAAGGGAGGGCATGAACATGTATTTGAGTGAGGTTGTTTGATTAATTGATGATGTTTAATTATTTAAGAATATGTTAGGTTTTTATTGGTAGAATGGTTTCGTTTATTAGAGAATTATAGGGTTAAGTTTTTCATCTCTTATTCATGATTTTGTTGGAGTCGTGATTTAATGATTTTTTGTATTAGAAACATGCCTTTGGGCTATATTTTATGTGTACCTGAGTCATGTACTTTTTGATGATGATTTTACATTTTTGATGAATTTTGTTTTTTGGTAAAATTTTTGGATTTGGACAAACGGACTCCCTTTTTAGCACAACTGGTATCATTGGGAGGCTTTGCATGTCTACTTTTATTTGAATTTGGCTACATATTCTTTGAAGATTTATGTGAATTTTTTGGATTTTGCAAAGGGACAGAGGTTTGGCTACAAGTTTTTATAAAGTTTTGCGATAAGAATTCAAAATTATTTTTGAGAGTCCAAACGTATTCTATTTTTGACAAATTAGGTATTGTTAGAAAGTTGCAGATGTCTATTTTCTTTTGACACTAGTTTTATGCCATTTGGAGTCTTGTACGAATTCTTATGATTTTTCAAAGAGATAAAGGTCTACCTGTCAATTTTTGAAAAGTTTTGTAATTTTGTGTAATTATTAGATTTTTGTATTTTGACGTTATTGGATGATGAAATAGGCTTTTTAGGCACTATTTTAGGCTCCGTTTGGGGGACACATTTGGAGACAGTATTTTAAAGATTAGAGATGGTTTGAGTTTTGGAAATGTGTGTTTGGTGAAAATAAACTGTTTGAAGTGAAAAAATATAAAACCTTAAAATATGTTCAAAAAAAAAAATAGCAATATAAATCTTGTTTCATTCCTCTCAAAATTCTATACAATTTGAAAAAAAAAATCATCTCATTTCAACTTAAAATGATAAAGTTATGGACTTTTAAAATTTGAGTTTTTTTTTTTAATGTTTGAAAAAGTGAATAGTAAAATCAGAGGAAAAAAACAAAATAACTTTTAGAAACATAATTTCCAAAGGCGTCCCTAAACGGAGCCTTAATGTATGGATATGTTTGATAAATTATTATAACCTTTTGATAATTTTATTACATCTATTATTTATGGCATGAATGATTCTAAAGGTGAGCACTCGAGATCTCTATCATGTGTCACCATCGGGAAAATTTAGAAAGATTAAGTAAGGTGTTTATTTAAGTACACTCTCACTTACAACATGAATTAAAGAATTGAGAAGTTTATATTTTTGATGTTAATGACAATGTTATGATGTTTTTAATATTTCTATTATGATGATGTTTTGATGAAAAATATTTATATGTAAAAATATTTATTTTTATATTTTAAAATGGTGTTGTATACCCTTGATGATGATGGTGACCAATGAGCGGCTATTCATCACAGTTAGTTTGAAATTTGCTGCCCCACTTTTTCCATGACTAATGCGCTATGATGGAACAATGCTGAGCCTAATATATGATGGTTTAAAGTTAAAAATTTTTTTAAAAGATGTTTATATTTATGATGATTTTTATGATGATGATGAAAAACAGAAAAAAAAAAAGTTTATTTGCATTTGTAAGATTTAAGTGTCTTACTAAGCCCTTGCTGATATAAGTTAATTTATGTTGCAGATAAAGAAAAATGGTAAGATGTAACAATGGAGAAGTTTGGACCAGAAGCGAGACGATGTGTGATGGAAAAACAGGGGAAACGATCATGGATGAACATGTTTGTTTTAAATAAAATTTTGAGACTTTGATTTATAAAATGAAAAGATGATTATGGATTTTCTTAAATTTATTTCGTGATATAGATTTTAAAACTTATAATAATTATGGAAGTTATTTTGATAAGAAAAAAAATTTTCCTAGAATTTTCTAAAGTTTTCTAAATAAATTTTCCGACAAGTCAAGAATATTATGTCAAATTAATTTATTTTTTACATGTTTAATAAAAAATGAATGTTAAAAAGAGAAGTCAACTGTAATTATATACGAGTGGTCGTTACATAGTATCTCATGGAGAACAATCTACAGAGTAAGGTGGGGAAAATTTTGAGAATCCATTTGGTGATTGAGAAGAAGAAAAATTGGGAAGTATATGTGGGGGGTTTTTGTTCCCCTTATTTATGTGTGAGTAAAAGAATGTTTATTTTGTAAATATAGAGTAAATTTTATTAGAGTTTGACTAGGACTCATGTAAAAAAGGTTAAAAAAATTAAAATATAATCGATTAAGGAAAAGCAAATGTTGTTAATTTTTTTTTTTTTTTGAAAGGGAAATTATTATTCAAATTAAAATTGAATACAAATATCAATATCAAAGATGAAACAACTTTGTGATATAAGAGACATAACCTCTCAACTAACATCGATTCTATTAGTAAAATATGTTGAAGCTCAATGAGGAGGACATAGGCCGAAACCTGATGACGGGAAAATTTCTTGAATTACTAGGCAATCCTATAATCAAGAATGTATAAAGCTCTTTTTAAAAAAACATCTACAATTGATAAAATATTCCGATCGATCGAGAGACAGCCATTCACAGTACATAGATCGCAACAAACTCTGTATAGCCTTAATACTAATGGAACTCGTAGATATATACTGCTAGAAAACAACTTAAGTGGAACACACATACAAAAACAAATTGGAGGTGGGAGAACTACCTCCTTCATTACAAAACTAAAACTTAAACACAAAAACAAACATGAATATAAAATAACATCATCCGCAAAATTCTTGCCCTACGTGAAACAACCACTTCGCCACATGTCACAACTCAAAAGAAATCAATCGATTCGATTGAAGGTAAGAGATCGCCGCATCAACTATCAGATCACGAAGGCTTCGTCGGGTCCTAAATTGCCAGAAGCTTATCAGTTAAATCTGGTCGAGAAACTCCCAATTAGGATCTTTCGACTCCATCTCGACCAAGATCATCAAACTACCGATCAATTTTGCTAGCCACGGCAGTAGTGGCGGCGATAGAAGTTCTACACAAAAGGAAACCATAGTTTATGAAAAATTAGAAAGAAAAAGGGGAAGAGAGAAAAAGGGAAACCATATTGTTTACCCATTTCCAAGAACATTAAAAGGTTTTTCTTGTTATTCTTTCTCACAATCTTATTTTATTCTTTCTATATAGGGTTTTGCCTCTAAAATATTAAAGTAAATTATGGGTTCCCGAGTGTCTTTATGAATTCAAAATATATTTTTTTTTCCTAGCCGATGGACACCTTTTTTCAAGGTAAAAATTGTCAATTATCAAGAAGTATGATTAATGATAAAATCTCAATGAGGATCCATAAATATATTACAGTAAATCTAAGGCCTGTTTGGAGTCATATTTGGAAAAGTATTTTCCAAACATGTTTTTGTCCTTTTTCTCTAATTTTATTATTCACTTTTCTAAATATTTTCAAGAAACTCAAGTTTTAAAATTCCATAACTTTATCATTTTAAGTCAAAATGAGATTTTTTTTTTTCTCAAATTGTATAGAATTTTAAGAGGAACGAAACAAGATCCATATTGCTAATTTTTTTCCGAACGCATTTCAAATTTTTATATTTTTTCACTTCAAACAAGTCATTTTTACCAAACATATATTTCTAAAACTTAAACAATCTTCAACATCCAAAACACTATCTTCAAACGTAACCCTAAACGAGTAAAAATCACAATTAATTCTAACAATTACACCCATCTCCTCACCATTGACCTATCTTAAGACCACTCAATAAACAACCAATGGTGGGGATCCATTGGTACGACAGGAGGTCGAAATGCAAACAAAATGTTGTTGTTATATAATTAATAATTCTGATATTACTACAGTAAATACATTTCATATTGAAGTAGTTAATACAAAATATATATATATATATGTATTTTACTGCGACGTATAGTCGAAATATAGTTTCGTTTGGAATTTTTTTGTTTTTTTTATTACATGGATTTGCAGGTTAATTTGCTTAATAAAATTGCCTTTATGATAAATTGCTTTAATAAGACTTGCTTTCATTGATTTAAAACGTGGCTTACTATATATCACTGTACACAACAAAAGTGAGCTTTCTTCTTCTTCTTCTTCTTCTTCATTTTTTTAGTAAATAAAAAAAATGTAAGTGAGCTTTCTCCCTTGCTGGATAAAATAAAAAGTGGCTTACCTTTGGTATAATAATAATAATAATAATAATAATAATAATAATATATGATAATAATAATAATATTAATATTAATGAAAAAGAAAAAGTGGCTTACCAGTTACCAATATTAAAAAAAATGTGGCTTACTATTTTGTCTTTCTCTCTTGCTTTATTGTTCTATAATTTTTCCACGTCAAAAAACATCTTTCCCGAATACATTTGAAAATTCTATATCATTTTCTATATCACAATTTATTTTCGACTAATATTTCAACCAAACATATATTTTAATTCCAATTTATAATATTCCAACTTCAATCATGGTTCCAAACAGGCCTTAACACAATCGTTTTTCAAAGAAAAAGCCGAAATGATCTTAAACACGAGGGAGAGTAGCTCAACCAAGTATGGGGGCAGGTTTTTTATTTTTTTAGTCAAACGACATTTTTTAGTCACATTGACAGCTAAGTTAGAGAAAAACGACATGCCGTTTCAAAGTAGACGACAGGAAATCGGATCCTACTTTTACACAACTTTTGTCTAATTGTAATAAACTCTGTCTCTCTCTAACAGGGCTATCTCTCTCTCTGACTCTCTCTCCCTCGCTCTTTGAGATTCAAACCTTCCGTGTAATTTGGGTAACTCCAGCTCTCTCCGTTCTGAGATTCTCTGTTCTCATTTCTTCTCAAGTTCACTTCTTTTCGCCTTCAAACCTTCGCAAAGTCTCTTCATTTTCACCATTTCTGTCCTTTCTCCCCCAAACCCTTAAACCCTCTGTACCTCTTTTTCCCTCTCCTTTCGGCTTCAAGCGCTTAACTCCCATGGCGGATTTTCCTTCTTCCAAAGCCTCAGTTACGCCAGGAAACTTCCTTTCTTTCATTTTGCAGGAATTCAATTTCATGAATTTCAGGCCTAAACGAACAAATCATTCCGAGAAACCAACTTTTTTTTTTCGTTGAATGTAAGGATTTTTTTTTTTTTTGGAAGAGAGAAACTCTGTTCGGATGAGACTGAGGGATGTGTGCAAAAAATGGCCATTTTTAGAGCATGTTTTTAATAATTCTCCCTAATTTTGTTGAATTAAAAAAAACAAAGGTCCCTTTTCAAACATTTGAAAATTAATAATTTACGTGATTGAAATTGATAAATTAGGCGTAACTGGTAAAATCAATAATTAAATAAGTAATGATTTACCAAATATCAATCAAGGATTTATCAAAGTTGATTTAAATGTAGGGCATTTACTTAAAAAGTAGGCTTTTAAAAAGTGTCATCCACCTCAAATTTCTCAGAGAGTTGAGGCTTAATTGAACTTGCTGGTGGTTTCATAGTCAGGATAAAAATTCGACCCTGATTAAAGTATTACTGATTGAGTGGATTTTATTGTAAGACCAGTAATCAATAAGTTATTTTGCGTTATTATTGCTTGTTTTCTTTTCAATGATTGGTTATTGAAAAGTAAACGAGATAAATTTATCTGATCTTAGTGCTAGACATTTTGAGATTTGATGATGTTCGGTAATGATTTGTTTGTTTTTTGTTTCTTTTCGAATTTGATGGCTTATTGAGTTGATGAGGTGGTAAATGATGCTGTTGCGTCTTAAAGGTGGAATGTCTTTGTTTGATTAATCGGCTTCTATTGTTACGGCTATAAAGTTCACGTGTAGTAGCTGTCCTCTTAAATTTTGTTACTTGGTTTTTGTCACTTAGAATCAAGGTTGTCTTCTTCATGAGTTTGTCTAATATTAAATTTTCTCGGCTTCGTTTAGTGCTGAAAGTGGCTCTGGTAGTGGAAGGGAAATACTGGTGCAGCATCTACTTGCAAAAAAAGATGACGTTAAGCTTCTTTTGGATCTTCAACAGAGAATTTCTGGATGTTAGTTTCCATAGATTTCGAAATCTAAGCAGATCAGTCATTAAATGCAGTCCGATAAAATAGAATGGATATAAAGATTCTTGAACCTGATTTAAATTTTGTTTTGATTGTAAGGTTAGAATATTGTTGTTGTGCATGATTTGTTAGTGATCTTGCTATCGAATGCTCAATTTGTCCATCCAAAGATGAAGGCGGGATGCTTGGGTGGGTGAGGAAAGGGCAAATGGTATGCTGATAAGTATCATGTTTGTTAAAGGGGGCGTCAATAGACGCCCATTTTTTTTGCTTTTCCCACCCCTCTACTTAAACCACCCATTACAAAAATTTTAAAATTTAATTATTACTTGTTACACCCTTTTTTTATTCCAAAAAAAAAAAACCTTAGAATAAATTTTCATATTCATCCTTTTTTCGCCCGCCAAAACAAACCCACTAAACCAATGTTAGTTTTTTTTTTCTCCTATACTTTCTCACTCACCAATCAAATCCCACGTCGTTTCTTTCTTTCTTTCCTTTTTTTTTTTTTTTTTCCCTTCCAAATACCCCACGTATTGTCCATCATCTTTGTTTTTTGTTTTTGTATTACTTTGGAAAAATTACGACAAGGTCATAAACTTAAAAAAGAAAAAGGAAAAAAAAAAAAAAAACTACAGCAACATAAATAACGACAAAGATATATTGGAACAAAACTACATACATAAAGCAACTATAGCATTTATCAAAAAAAATAATAATAATAAAAGAAAAAACAACAATGGCCATATGATCAACAATATGAAAAAAGCGACATGCACCCAACAAAATTATAGATATTGTAGAAAACGAAAATAGCAAACATATTAAATAAATTCAAAAAATAAGAAAAGTTAATGAAAAAATAGTAAACGAGCTAAAAACTAAGGTAAATAGCCTTTTTTAAAAATTTTTAAATAAGGGTGGGAGCAATGTGTAGTTTTTATAAACATTGTTGTACTTATAAGTGATTTTATCAGTGGACAATCTAGTAATAAAATAATTTATAAAAAATATGGGTGAGAAAAATAAAATGGGGGTGTCAATAGACCTCCCCTTCGTTAAATTTCCTAAATATTAGGGACATATCCTATTCCTTGTGTAAGTCTTAAGGGGTGTTTGGTGAATGAGTTTAGTTTAAGATTTTTAAATTTCAATAGTAATTTTATAGAAAAGATAAAAAAAAAATTTTAGAAAAGACAAAAAACTTTTTCAGAAAAAGACAAAAATCATGATGAAAAAAGTACAATTAGTTTAAAATTAGGGGTGGCAATACGGATCGCGACACGATGACACGAATCGAAAACGACACGAATTTTACGAATCGAAAACGACACGAATAGTGGACGGGTCAAATTCGGGTCACCCGAAATTGACACGAAAAAGAACGGGTCATGTTCGGGTTGGACCCAAACACGACACGAATTGCCACCCCTAGTCGCGACACGATGACACGAATCGAAAACGACACGAATTTTGCGAATCGAAAACGACACGAATAGTGGACGGGTCAAATTCGAGTCACCCGAAATTGACACGAAAAAGAACGGGTCGTGTTCGGGTTGGACCCGTGGACCCGAACACGACACGAATTGCCAACCCTATTTAAAATAAAAGAGAAACCAAACACCCCCTTAAATCACTTTCTTGTGTGTATCCACATACACTTTCTTCTATAATTCTGGTTCTCTAAAATTTTCACATATCTTGCAAGTTTTGAAGATTGAGAAGTAGCCATTTCCATATGATAGTGATGATAGTGATTCTGGTTAAATTTAAGTGGATTGATATTTTCTATTTTGAAATAATTTTACTTAAACTAATGATTCAGGGTTGCATACAAGGAGTGTATGATATAGTGACATTAAATTTTTGTAACGAGTAAATAAGCTTAATTTGTGAGGTTAGAGTCTTCAATTTAAGCTATGTTATTTGTCTCTAGTCCGCCGTAGTGAGAAGGGAAAAAAAAAAAAAAAAAAAAAAAAAAACAGGCACGCTACAGCAGGCCTTTTAGGCGCTGCAGCGCGTGCTACAGACCCGAGACGTCATTTCCTGCAGGCTGCAGTGCCAAGAATCCAGCTGCAACAGGGATCGGTCAAAAAAAAAAAAGCAAACAAAAAAGGCGCACTGTAGTGTGAAAAACTTCTTCTGCAGTGCGTGTTCACTGGGCACAGTGTAAACTGTAAGTTTTTGCTCAAAATCTCATTCTTTTTCTTCTCCAAACTGAAAATCCCCATCCCAAAAATCTCATTTTCACCCAAATCTTATTCTCTCTCTTCTCCAAACCAAAAATTCCCCCCCAAAATTTCTCAACCTCACCCTCTAATCCCTATTCTCCCAAATATCTTCATCCCCATTTTTCAC
Organism: Ficus microcarpa; assembly: GCA_025413485.1. Lineage (NCBI taxonomy): Eukaryota > Viridiplantae > Streptophyta > Magnoliopsida > Rosales > Moraceae > Ficus > Ficus microcarpa. The sequence continues at coordinate 13,488,255 of CM046377.1, read as the reverse complement.
TTTTCTTCATCTTCTTCATCCCTTTCTCTCTCTTTCTCAACCTCCATACCCATTTTCATTTTCTACATCAAAGGAGACTTCACTCTTCAAGGAGCGCGAAATTGGGAGGCTCTCACTCTTCATCAACATCAAGGTAACCAATTTGTGCCTCCCTTTGATGATTTTTGACAGTATTGGTATTGTGGAAGATGTGGGTTATTTGGGAGCTTGATAGGTTGGTTTATTTGATGTGACAAGTGAAAGATTTTGATTGTTTTGGCTATTATATTGTGGGTTATCAGTTTGCTTTTGTAGAGGTGATTAGTATTTGTGGTTTGGTTGTTTGAAGCTTGGTTGTTGTTGGTTTGATTGTCTGCGGAGGTGTTTGAGGTTTGGACGTGGTTTGGTTGTTTGGTTGTACTATGGGTAAATTGTGCTTTCTGATAGTGGTGCTTCTTGTTTGGAAATGTTAAAAAAAAAATGCCAGTGAAATCCGTTGCCAAAAGACAAAGGGGTGAGAGCAATACAATAATTTCATTAACAATAGAGCTTGCATCCGAGAAAGGGAGAAATAATTTCTTGTTTGTTTTCATTGGAGCTCTCGTACTATGTGAGATTAACCAACTTAAAAAGATGGAGAAGTAAAAGGAGGCTAATGGTGCTTATTATTGCAACTATAACAAAACAAAAAAAAAAAAAAAAAGCAATCAATTAATATAAATAAACTAATGAGGGGTTTATATATACAACATCGAAAATACATATTGGAAAAAGTAATCAGTTTTCACCAAATTAAATATTCTTTAAACCAAACATACAAAAATTCTTCAATTTCTTCGAAACGGAGGTCCCAAGCCGGAATCGCCCAATAATATATATAGGTGGTTTTGTCGGGTTTAAGGCCGGTGGGATGGATGGTTTAGCGGGCATTTTTTTTTAACAGTTTTGTGACTTTTTTAAAGCTTTTTTAGACTTTTTATTGAGGGGTTAATACTCTCTATTATTAACCTATTTTATACGCACTAATAAAGTTATTACTTTTCTTACCCACTCTCCATTCATTGTCGGAGTTAATCACAAATTATACGCTCGGGCACATACACATAAGAGACGTGTATGTAACAAAATAAATTAAAAAGTTTTGGTCGTTCTTGTTTTTCCGCTGCCAAAGTACAGTAAGACTCTTAAGCGGTCCAAAACCAAAACCAAAACCAAAACATAACATATAAATGTAATTATTATCACCAATCCACTTCACTATCACCCTAGTGGCTAGGAATAATGATTTTAGACCATGACGATATGCTGATTCTTTAAATTAGTTAGCACACGTCAACTATATTTAGAGATATATGAAGTTATATCAAATAAATGATACTTTCATTATAAAATTGACGGCACAAAAGTCAGAGAAACAATGAACTAAATATCCATGACAACAACTCGAATTTCAGCCCTCAACCCACCTCCTCTACGGCTTTGATTTCGATTATTTCCTCCATTTTATTTCCATTTTGTTTTGTGATGTGTAGTTTTGTGTGTAATAATTGTGATATCTTCAACATCATTTATTTGGATATTGTATCTCTATTTATTAATTTTAACATCAAGGGAGTTTCCATCACCTTCCATATTAGTTGTTTGTTTGTCATCTTGCAGGTGATAGGTCCCGCTAGAGTTGTTTCTATGGGGATAGTTGGCAGTGGCCCTAGTGTTACTGCATTTTGACCCTTGATCGATTTGGAAATTCCTTCGATTATCGAGATTTTGTCAAAAAAACTGTTACATGAGCTCAATTTTAGTGTCAAGATATATATTTGTTATTGAGTCTCAAACCATGTACTTGTTATCGAGTCTTTGCTTATCATTGAATCTTTTCCTTTAAGTATCATCAGACTTTACACTATATAATGAATGATTAATAATAAAATCCTTCTTCGCAAGGAAAAAGTAAAAGAGATGGACAGAAGCTATATGTCAACGTAAACAAAAGCTGGTCATAAGGAAAATGTCCCTTATACTATAGTGCCAACTATCTTTCAACAGTATAATGCTTCTCTTTATATTTTTTGAACGAAAACAAAATACAGGGTTCAAAAACATGAATAATCCTATTATAAATAGAAGTCTACTGGTTGGAATAAATTAATGGCAGTTAAGGACACTTAGTGTCTGTTTGGATTGTAAGTTAGAGTTAAAATTTTTAAGTTAAAGTTGTTGACTTTTTAAAAACTAATTATAATATTTATTAACTTTTTAGAAAAAGATAAAAATTCAGCAAAAAAAAGTTCAGTTTAATTGAAGTTAAATTAATATGCCAAACAAAACATTAGTTTTTTTCAAGGGCAAGTTTATGGTTTGTTTGGGGCAATCATTTGCTTCAATTTGAGTCCTTTTATTAGAATAGCTCATCCAAATAGGTTTAAACTTTGCATATCTAAATTGAAGTATTTGGATGTCTATTTTGATATTTAAATATGAATTCAAATGTTTTTTTTTTTTTCAAATGTACTATTCTAAATGTTAACATGTAAGCATCAATTCAAATGATACTTTTAAATATTTTTGTTTAAATATTTTCTATAATCCATATCCCCCACCCCCCCCCCCCAACCCAAAATGGAGGCTTTGTCAACGGCGGAAAATCGATTTATTTATACTATATTTTGTTAATGTAAAATGAAAAAAAATAAAAAATAGAATGGTCCCTCTCCCCCACCATATATGTCTTAAGGGGACAACCCACAATAGTGCTGACACGCGTCAGCTACAGGTAATTTGGGGTGAGTGGAAAGTGGAAACCGGAACTAACCGGTGTTCGAATTAATAAAAAAAATTGGGAGGGATCACACATTCCACCACTTTATACACAAACTTATAAATTAAATTCTTTAATTACAAGAAAATCCTCAAACAAAATGACATAAAAAACAACTAATATAAATTTAATTCTGTAAGTAACAATTTATCATAAAAAAGAAAGTCATTTTTTATTCCTTCCACACACCTATATATCAAATCAAAAAAATAATATTAACATATAAATCTTACTATTTTGAAACTTATTACAAGATCTTAATTTTTATCAGAACATTTAAAAAAATTATATTGAGATATGTTAATATTCTTTAATATAGTTTTACTTTATGTGTTATTTTTCTTTTCTTTTCTTTTTTTTTTTTTTTGGCTTATTGGTTTTTTTTTCTTTTCTGCCTTATCGCCTTTTTTTTTTTTTTTTCACATTTGAATGTTGGCTTATATGTTGATTATTGGTTGGTTGCTAGAAATAAAATTTATATGTATAATTATGCCTCTATTTGTTGTGTTAGTAGATTTGTGAGTAGAAAAAATATCTTAACCAAATATTCACTTCTTAAAGGGTTTTTTTTTTAAAATAATAATCTGTATTTAAAAAGGGTTCATTTTTCTTTTCCACATGAAATTACTTCGTAATTTATTTTTTCTGAAAACTCTATAAATTATTTGTTGCAGTTGTTTTCATTTGACTATTTTGCTGAGTGCAGACATTAGCCGTTTGGCACTTATGCGCTAAAAATTACCTTACATAATGTTGATCCTTTTTTTTGCAAAAAATAACGCGTTTGCTTTTGTAATTATATGATTATTATATTATTCTGTGAAATAAAAGTTAAAAAAAAAAAAAATCATGCATGTGTAATGCTGGAGGCTGAACTTTTTCTACGACGCATGAAGTTACTTTTTTTTAAGCTAAAATTCAGAATATAATATTAGTAAAAGCGTGCAACTAGTAAAACTGTTGAAAATTAGATAACAAAGGAGGGTAGATTATTTTGGCTTGATTACTTGTGTTTCTTTTTATTATATTAATTCTTACTCTGTTTGCTCTTTATTATTCAATTTGTGATTTTTTTTTCCTTAATTTACTATTACTCTTTGTGTATGTATACTTGAGAAATAGGAAAAAAACATATATTTTTTCTTACACTCAAGCTAATGATGTACAAATCTTGGAATGAATTGTACATAATTTGATTTTACGTGATAAAGTTTTCAAAGGCTTTGACTTCGCATGTGCTTCAATAGGGTTTCAAAGTGATTCAAATATTCGAAGAGTAGCTACTTCACAAGACCATTCAAGGAATTCAATGTAACTAAGATTTCAAGCCTAAAGCTCTGATACAAAATTGAAAAATAGGAAATTTTTTTTTTCTCATTCACATATATTACAAGAATTAGTGCATTAATATGTTTATATTGAGAAATTATTTAATGAACCGGATGTATCATATACATTATTATACTTATATGATACACCTATCCAAAAAAATATAACATTTGGAAGGTTTTTTATACCAACTTTTGAAAAAAATAAAAATAAAAAACCGAGTGTAGCTAGCATAAAAAGTGCTAAAAAAAAAACATTTCCGCTAATTTACCAAAAACTCCTTCACCAATATTTGCCATCTCCAATTACCAGACGCACCGGTTTCAGATGTGGAAAAAACGTAGCGCATCTGCTTTTCGAGTTTGGGCATGCACGCAAACACCAACACACATCTAAATATAGACTCTTGAAACAAAGCTTAACCTAGACACAACATTAACAGGCTTTCTATTCCCAATATTCAAATTTCTTTCCATCAACTTTAACCCAAAAAAGTTTCCACTCGTCTGATCAATCAGAGGTCTACAAATACAATTGAGGCTTTTCTGATCCTGAAAGCAGCTTTTTCTTTAGAGGATACCTTCCATGTGAGAATTTTAGAAAATTTTGCTTTAATTTTTGATTGAAAAGCCACTGCATCCTTCCATACATACACATATACACACACACACACACGTGCATGTATATATATTCACATGTTTTTCAACGTGTGTATATATGTTATACGGGTTGTCAGATCGATCTTGAACTCAAAGGAGTTTTTCGCATATAAGAATTTGAACAAACCTATGTTTGTCTTTGAGTTTTTCTTCTCCATTCTTAATTTTTCTGAATCTGATCCGTTCCGTTTTTTTTTTTCATTCTTTTTTTTTTTTTTTAAATGCTCGTTAAGTAAACCCAGCTTTTCTCCCAGCTTACGGCTTCTATACATCCAATCGACTTCAGGTTATTATTCGTAAGAATCGCTAACAAATCTCCTCAAAGAAACAAATTAAATAATTTTTTAAAAGAAAATCTTAATTACAACACTAATTCTTGTAGTTAATTGGATCTTCTGACAAATAAAATCCTCTATTGGTGCAGCAACCCTCTAGTATTGTTATTTTAGTGGAATCAACCAACTTCCGCAATGTCGAGAAACAACAGTTCCAAATTTGAAGCATTTGTTGACGTAGCCGTCCGTTGTCGTGCCGAGCAGTTTCGGGACAAGACGGAGGCCAATGCTGACGTAGCCCTCCATCGTCCTGCCGAGGATATCCGGAAGACGGAGGACCTCGCTCGTGAAAATTGTACCAAGACACCGAAGGAAAACTTCCTCCACTCGGACTACTGATTTGGGTAGTGCACCACGTCTACTTGGACAAGGAAGACAAAGTGCACCAGACATGTCCATCAGAGAGCTGAAGGATCTAATCCGGGACAAGAATGGTTACGACTTAAAGTTTATTATTGAGAAGAAACTGTGCCACTCCGATGTGGATGAGGGCCAGAACCGGCTTTCAATGCCGGTGAATCAGATTCTCTCTGACGATTTTCTCAGCCCAAAAGAGAAGATGATTCTGACAGTTAATTTTAACAGTAACCCCATAAACACCGTCTACAAATGTAAACCCAAACAAGTAAAAATCACAATTAATTCTAACAGTTACACCCATCTCCTCACCATTGACCTATCTTAAGTCCACTCAATAAACAACCAATGGTGGATATCCATGGTACGACACGAGGTCGAAATGCAAACAAAGGGTCCGTTGAGTAAATGAGTTTGAGTTGAAAATTTTAAGTTTTAATAGTAAATTTGAGTTGACCAAAATGTTGTTGTTATATAATTAGTAATTCCTATATTTACTACAGTAAATACATTTCAAATTGAAGTAGTTAATACAAAAGAAATATATTTTTTTTACTGTGACATATAGTCGAAATATAGTTTCGTTTGGAATTTTTTGTTTTGTGTATTACATGGATTTGCAGGTTAATTTGCTTAATTAAATTGCCTTTATGATAAATTGCTTTAATAAGACTTGCTTTCATTGATTTAAAACGTGGCTTACCATAAACCATTGTACACAACAAAAGTGAGCTTTCTTAAAAAAATGAAAGTGAGCTTTCTCTCTTCCTGGATAAAATAAAAAGTGGCTTACCTTCGGTATTATAATAATAATAATAATAATAATAATGAAAAAGAAAGAGTGGCTTACGAGTTACCAATATTACAAAAATGTGGCTTTACTATTTTGTCTTTCTTTCTTGCTTTGTTGTTCTATGATTTTTCCACGTCAAAAAACAACTTTCCCGACTACATTTTAAAATTCTTTATTATTTTTTATATCACAATTTATTTTCGACTCCCATTTTAACCAAATACATATTTTAATTCAAATTTATAATATTCCAACTTCAATCATAGTTCCAAACAGACCTTAACACAATCGTTTTTCAAAGAAAAAGCCGAAATGATAGTAAACACGAGGGAGAGTAGCTCAACCAAGTATAGGGGCAAGTTTTTTATTTTTTTTGTCAAACGACATTTTCTAGTCACAACGACAGTTAAGTAAGAGAAAAAATGACATGACGTTTCAAAGTGGACGACAGGTAATCGGGTCCTACTTTTACACAACTTTTGTCTAATTGTAACAAACTCTCTCTCTCTCTCTAACAGGGCTATCTCTCTCTCTCTGACTGTCTCTCCTCGCTCTGAGCTTCAAAAATCAGGGACGAAATGGTGAGGGCTTCACATCTTCCGCCTTCAAACCTTCAAACCTTCTTCAAATCAAGGACGAAATGGTGACTGTCTCTCTCTCTCCGTGACTCCAGCTCTCTCTGTTCTGAGATACTCTGTTCTCATTTCTTCTCAAGTTCACTTCTTTTCGCCTTCAAACCTTCGCAAAGTCTCTTCATTTTCACCATTTCTGTCCTTTCTCCCCCAAACCCTTAAACCCTCTGTACCTCCTCTTCCCTCTCCTTTCGGCTTCAAGCGCTTAACTCCCATGGCGGATTTTCCTTCTTCCAAAGCCTCAGGTACGTCGGGAAACTTCCCTTCTTTCATTTTGCGGGAATTCAATTCCATGAATTTCAGGCCTAAACGAACAAATCATTCGGAGAAACCAACTGTTTTTTTTTTGGTTGAATTTAAGGATTTTTTTTTTTTTTTTGGAGAGAGGTCTGTTCGGATGAGACTGAGGGATCTGTGCAAAAAATGGCCATTTTTAGAGCATGTTTTTAATAATTCTCCCTAATTTTGTTGAATTAAAAAAAAAAGTCCCCTTTTTTAAACATTCAAAAATTAATAATTTACGTGATTGAAAATTGATAAATTAGGCGTAACTGGTAAAATTAATATTTAAATAAGTAATGATGTACCAAATATTTAAATGTAGGGCATTTACTTAAAAAGTAGGCTTTAAAAAGTGTCATCCACCTCAGATTTCTCTGAGAGTTGAGGCTAATTGAACTTGCTGGTGGTTTCATAGTCAGGATAAAAATTCGACCCGATTAAAGTATTACTGATTGAGTGGATTTTATTGTAAGACCAGTAATCAATAAGTTATTTTGCGTTATTATTGCTCGTTTTCTTTTCAATGACTGGTTCGGATGTTTCTAGGGTAATTCATAATAAATAATTAGATAAATTTATCTGATCCTAGTGCTAGAAATTTTGAGATTTGATGATGTTTGGTAATGATTTATTTGTTTTCGGTTTCTTTTCAAATTTGATGGCTTATTAAGTTGATGAGGTTGTGATTTTTGACTTTACATTGTCTGTTCTTCTCCTCGCCTCACAACGAACGGGGCCGTTCCATGTAATTTGGGTGGTAAATGATGCTGTTGTGTCTTAAAGGTCGAATGTCTTTGTTTGATTAATCAGCTTCTATTTTCTCAGCTTCGTTTGGTGCTGAAAGTGGCTCTGGTAGTGGAAGGGAAATACTGGTGCAGCATCTTCTTGTGAAAGAAGATGACATTAAGCTTCTTTTGGATCTTCGACAGAGAATTTCTGGAGGTTAGTTTCAATAGATTTTGAAATCTAAGCAGATCAGTCATCAAATACAGTCCGATAAAATAGAACGGATATAAAGATTCTTGGACCTGACTTAAATTTTGTTTTGATTGTAAGGTTAGAATATTGTCGTTGTGCATAATTTGTTACATTCAGGCGAGGACCTTAGTGATCTTGCTGTCGAATACTCAATTTGTCCATCCAAAGATGAAGGCGGGATGCTTGGGTGGGTGAGGAAAGGGCAAATGGTATGCTGATAAGTATCATGTTTGTTAAAGGGGCATCAATAGATGCCCATTTTTTTGCTTTTCCCACCTCTCTACTTAAACCACCCTTTACAAAGATTTTAAATTCTAATTATTACTTGTTACACCCCTTTTTTATTCCAAAAAAATCCTTAAAATCAAATTTTCATATTCGTCCTTTTTTCACCCACCAAAACAAACTCACTAAACCAATTTTAGTTTTTTTTCCTATATTTTCTCTCACCAATCAAATCCCACGTTGTTTCTTTCTTTCTTTCTTTCTTTTTTTTTTTTTTTTTCATCAAATACCCCATGTGATGTCCATCATCTTTGTTTTTTGTTTTTTGTTTTTGTATTCCTTTGAAAAAATTACGGCAAGGTCGTAAACTTAAAAAAGAAAAAAAAACTACAGCAACATAAATAACGACAAAGATATATTGGAACAAAACTACATACATAAAGCAACTATAGCATTTATCAAAAAAAAAAAAAAAAACAACAACAACAATGGCTATATGATCAAGAACATGAAAAAGTGACATACACCCAGCAAAACTATATATATTGTAGTATTCTACTTGAGAAAGATCAAAACATATTAAATGAAATTCAAAAAATAAGAAAAGTTAATGAAAAAATCGTAAACGAGCTAAAAACTAAGGTCAATAGCCTCCTTTTTTTTTTTTTTTAATTTTTAAATAAGGGTGGGTGCAATGAGTAGTTTTTATAAACATTGTTGTACTTATAAGTGATTTTATCAATGGACAATCTAGTAATAAAATAATTTATAAAAAAAATGGGTGAGAAAAATAAAATGGGGATGTCAATAGGCCTCCCCTTTGTTAAATTTCCTAAACACTAGGGACATATCCTATTCCTCGTGTAAGTCGTAAATCACTTTCTTGTGTGCATCAACATACACTTTCTTCCATGTTTCTGGTTCTTTAAAATTTTCACATATTTTGCAAGTTTTGAAGATTGAGAAGTAGCCATTTCCATATGATAGTGATCCTGGTTCAATTTAAGTGGGTTGATATTTTCTATTTTGAAATACTTCTACTTAAACTAATGATTCAGGGTTGCATACAAGGAGTGCATGTAACAGGGATATAGTGACATTAAATTTTTGTAACGAGTGAATAAGCTAATTTGTGAGGTTAGAGTCTTCAATTTAAGCTAGATTATTTGTCTCTAGTCCGTTGCAGCGAGAGGAAAAAAAAAAAAAAACAGGCACGCTACAGCGGGCCTTTTAGGTGCTGCAGTGCGTGCTACAGACCTGAGAGGTCATTTTCTGCAGGCTGCAGCGCCAAGAAGCCCGCTGCAGCGGGGATCAGTCAAAAAAAAAAAAAAGAAAAAAAAAGGCGCGCTGCAGCGCAAAAAACGTGTTCGCTGGGCACAGTGTAAATTGCAAGTTTTTGCGTCAAATCTCATTCTCTCTTTCTCCAAACCGAAAATCCCCATCCCAAAAATCTCATTTTCACCTAAGTCTCATTCTCTCTCTTCTCCAAACCGAAAATTCCCCCCAAAATTTCTCAATCTCACCCTCTAATCTCTATTCTCCCAAATATCTTCAT